>JAEOAD010000013.1:37805000-38242500 GCA_036365145.1 Orientallactaga sibirica
GAAGGTAGGCAGGCATGCCAAGAATAAGGCATCTCTGGGGGGTGCTGTCACAAGTTGTCTTCCTCCTGGCTAAATTTTAGAAATTCTGTTTCTATTTTTGTCCAGGGAAAGATGCTCTAATCAGATTGTTCAAACTAATTAGCATCCCCTTAGTTATTTCTTGAATCATTAATTTGGACCACTCCTTAATTTGTTTTACTTGTCTTTCTTCGATTTATTCTCTTGAAGTAGACCTGGGTTAACACTCCCTACAGCAACTCTTTCTCTTCCCCCACCCCTCTCTTTCTCTTTGAACTGCACCCCTAAAGCAAATCTTGCTGCTTGCTCCACATGCACATGACTAGCCAATTAAAGCCCATAATTCAGTGTGTTGCTCTCAAGCATTCCCCCATCCTATGCAAATTATGGTCACCACCTTCACCTCTTTCTCCAGTGGATTTTACCATGGATCAACAAGATTTGGAAACAAGACTTCTTGAAAGTCCCTTCTGATGCCTCAATTCTCACCAGTCAGTCAGCCTCAAGCCTATCTCCAGTTTATCACTGTCTATTCTTCACTTTTCCAAATTCTTTCCATACTCACAAACACATTTATTTCCTCAAAGGAATTATTTTTTTCAAATGTACATCTTTCCATTGTTAATTTGGAATTTTAGAAAAGCATATATGGTGTGTATATAGGTGTATGTGAGAATGTCCATGTGTGTAAGATACATGTGTATGTGGGGGGAGGGGGAGTTAGACATGTGCATACATGTGTATTCAGAGGCCAAAGATCAATGGTGGTTGGAATTCCTCCCTTCCTTTTAACCTTTTGAGGCAAGCCCAATGGACCATCGCCCCACCCCTTTACTTATGAGAGGGAGTGAGAGAAAGGGAGGGGAGAAACGGGGGGGGGAGGAATTGGCCTCCAGCCAGTGTAATCGAACTCCAGATCAGTGTGCCACCTTGTACACATGTGCACAAGTAAGACCTTGTGAGCTTGCGTCACCTTGTGTGTCTGGCTTAGGTGGGACCTGGGCAGTCTAACATGTGTTATCAGGCAACTACTAAGCCATCTCTCCAGACCCCTTTTAATTTTTTGAAACATGGTTTCTCACTGAACTGGGAGCTTACCATTTTGATTAGACTATGCAGCCAGCCCTCCAGATCCTCCTGTATCCATGGCCCCAGCACTGGGATCGCAGACATGCACTATTACACCTGGATTTAACATGGGAGCTTTGGATACAAACCATCTCATCACCACATGACAAGCACTTTACCAGTGGAGCCAACTCCCCAAACCCTATCATTGGAATTTTAAGCAAAATGTTATCAGGGGTGGCTATACAAACCGTGGGTCCAAGTGCACAGTGAAAATAAAGGCCCTTTACTCATTTTTTTTTTTTTTTTCCCAAGGAAGGGCTTTACTTGAGCACAGGCTAAGCTGGAACTCACTCCATAGCCCCAGGGTGTCTTCAAACTCAGGGATGTGATTCTACTAGCTCAAATTCTCAGAGTGCTGTGTCAAAAGTATGTGACAGGGCTGAAGAGATGGCTTAATGGTTAAGGCACTTGCCTGCAAAGCCTAAGGACCCAGGTTTGATTTCCTAGTACCCATATAAGCCAGATGCACTTGGTAGCACATGTGTCTGGAGTTTATTTGCAGTGGTTAGAGGCCCTGGGAGGGGGTCATTCTCTTTCCCTCTCTTCTCTTTCTTTCTGTTCTATCTCTCAAATAAATAAATAAATAAATAAATAAATAAATAAATAAATAAATAAATATAACTTTAATTTTTTTTAAATTTGTGTTGCCATGCCAGGCTAATATTTTTTACATATTATGAAAAGTAATAAATATATGGTTTCCTCAGTCTCTCTCTCTGTCTGTCTCTCTCTGTCTCTCTCTCTCTTTCCTTCTAGTGATAATATTAATTGCTTTTGTCAATTGAAGATGCTGGATGAAGAATTAGAAGCCTCAAAGGTGCCCAGGTCCAGGTCTAGGACTTAAATACATTGTTTGTATATTACACCTGCCATTGGTTTCCCCTCCTTCCACTTATCAGGCCGATTTGCCATGCCCTGGTGGATTTAGAAAGGATAAACCTCCCTTCCAAGAAACTGAACCTGACATACAGACAAATGATCCCTAAGTGATCACAACATTCATGACTGTATGGAAGGTTCATGGGATCTGGATCAAGTATGCATGCCATGTATCTGCAATCATCTCCTCAGGAATGGCTTATGTGGTAGCCTCATGTATTTTGACTCCTGATTTCCCAGCTGGGGGCAATTTGGGAGGTGGAACCTTTCTGGAGGTGGTATGTCATTGGCATTGGACCTTGAAGCTTGTCTGAACAGCCCATGGGTCTTCAGAGCTAATTATCTCAGACTACTTCCTCCCTGCTGCTGTAGAGATGTGATACCCAGCTTTTTACTTCAATCCTGCTTCCCTGTAAGACAGAAAATAAAGCAGCTAAGCCTTTTCCTTCCACATTTTGCTTTTGGTTGTGTGTTTCATCCAAAATTATAGAGTAACTTCAACAGCTTGTGAGAAAATATTCTGAGTGGATTTCAAATTTTTCCTCTAGAAAAAAAGTACATTGTGATGATTAATTATGTAAACTTTGAAGCTGAATAATTTGATTCCATTATCCTCAGCTATGAGATATTGGACCAACTTTTAGATATCACATGCATTAATTAGTGAAGTAGTATAAACCTATCACCCCACAGACTCAAGCTTGAATCTTGAGTCTCCAGTGGGCAGAGCCCTGCTGGGGAAGAGGTATGTCACTGGGGCAGATCTTGCAGCATAGGCTAAGGTGTGTGAAGAGCAGTTTGGAGCTCTGGCTATTCATGTTTTTGTTGTTGTTGTTGTTGTTGCTGTTGTTGTGTGCTGGCTGTTTGATGATTTCTCTGCTTGGACTATGGATATGAGCCAGCTTCTCCTGCCATTGATGGTGTTTTCCCTGGATCTGTAAGCCTGCAATAAACCCTTTCCTTCCATAAGCTGCTTCTTGTTGCTGGGACAAACATCCATTTAGTATGCATTAACTGTACAAAGTGACATACCTCATTATGACTTTTTGTTTTGTTTTTAGGCAGTGTCTCACTCTAGCCTAGGCTGACCTTAAGCTCACTATGTAGCCCCAGACTGATCTTGAACTCATGGAGATACCCCATGCTGGGATTAAAGGTATGTGCCACCATGCCTGACCTATCGTTATGATATTGTTATACATACATATAGTGTAATTTTATCATAATAACCCACCTTTTACCTCCCCTTACATCCTCTTCTCCCTCCCCTGTTTCCCTTCCTCACTAATATTCTCCCTTATTTCCATATTTCCTTTTCTAAATTCCACTGTGAGAAAAAACATGTAATGGTTTTCATTCTGAATCTGACCTAACTAACATGAGGATCCTCAGTTCCATCCAATTCCCTGCAAAGGACGTAGTTCTGTTGTTATTTAAAGCTTCACGCCTCTTTCTGTATATTTTGATAGCTGTGAAATGTTCCCAATGCTTTTGTCTTTTCCCATGCTGCTGGAGTTCTTTTGCAATGATGTAGAAACCTTGGGAGTTGGGACCTAGCTAGATGAAGTATGCAGCAAGGGGCGTGATTTGAAGGTTTTAACAGTCCCTATTCTGCTTCTCTCACTCTCTACTTCATGTCCACCATGAAGTGAAAAATCTTTCTCTACAATACACTCCATCTTTCATGAGTCTCTGCCAAACCATGGGCTGAACCCTTTGTAACTGTGAGCCAAAGCAAACCTTTGTTTCTGGATGTTATTTCCATCAGACTCTTTGTCACTGTGACAAGGGAAGGATTTTATAGCACATATACATATCAACTTTTCCTCATCAGTTTATCTGTGTATGGCAACCTCAGCTGATTCCATAATGGAGTCACTGTGAACAGGGCTGTGATAGACATCAGTGTTCAGTTCTCTCAATATGCTGGCTTTGATTTCTTTGGATCTAGACTCAGGACTGGTATAGTTGAGCCACCTTGTAGTTCTATATTTAGGTATTTTGTAGTATTTCCTTAATACTTTAGACATTTTTGTGTTTTGTTGTTGTTTTCAACTCCTTAGGCCTCCAGTTTGTACAGATAAATCTTCAAAATAACATAATGTTACCAACTCTATAGAATTTTTGATAAGGAATAAGTAAATCAGTTATACAAATTGCTCTGCTAATGTTTGCCCTAGTTGCTATAAATTCATCTGTCTTATTTTATTTATTAGTCTTTAGTGAATTGTATTTATGATTAATATTTCAATTATTAATTTGTATGTTAACATTTCTCTGCATGATTATTTTTCTCTTTTTTCATAGTTTAAAGAATATATATTCCTTGAGAAAATAGCATGTTGGTAGGTTTACAAAACCATATTGGGGAGTATGGTACAGAAATAAATTGTTGGTAGGTTTACAAAAGCTTATTGGGGAGTTTGGTGAAGAAATGAGATCTAAATAAATTTATTAGGATTATATTTGCCAACTATGAGCATACATTTTGCTACTAGATTTCTTTTTTCCCATTTTGGAGTTATTAAATTAAAATAGCTTTTGACTGATTCCTTATATTGTTTTGTGGCTTGGAAATTTTACATTATTTGTCATTCTTCAATTAATTTCACTCAAAATTAAAACAAAAACTAATAGATATGTCTTTATACCTACTTTCACCTTTGAAATAAAACAAAACCCTTAGCCCATTTTCATTAATTGTCTTTAATTTTTCATGTCTCTTAAACTTGAGTACTAATTTTCTCTGTATTTCATCTACTTCTATTTTTAGAAATGCTATTTGTTTATTTGAAACAAATTCACCCTTGTCTTCCTGCATAATTTTTGAGTCATTACATGTCTGAAAAATGTACTTTCTTTCAAATGTGATTTGAATGTTGCTACATCTAGATAACACCCACACTTACCTCCTATCCCTGCATAAATGGATGTTTTCCCCCATTCTATGTCACAACACATAAATCTATGACTACCAGAGAATTCATCTATTGTAACTTAATTGGTTTTGATTTATTTTTAAGTTTAAAAATCTTTGTTTTTCTTTATGGGTGAAAGGAAAATTGCAACAGAAATTTAAGCATGAATATTTGAACATTCAAAATTTTACCTAGAAACCATGATAGCATTCATCAAAGGAGTGTACTAAAAAATTATATTTGGACTGGAGAGATGGCTTAGTGGTTAAGATGCTTATCTATGAGGCCTGAGGACCCAGGTTTGATTCCCCAGTACCCACATAAGCCAGATGCATATGGTGGCACATGTCTGGAGTTCTTTTGCAGTGGCTAGAAGCCCTGGTGCAACCATTCTTTCTATCTCCCACTCTCTACCTCTTTCTCTCTCAAATAAATAAAAATAAGTTTAAAATATCATCTTTTCTAAAAATAACAGCAGCTGTGAGTCAATCGTAAGGACTCCATCAATAGATGTACTAAGTTAATTGTTTCTTGCTATGACCAGATACCTGACAAGAAGCAGCTTAGAGAAGGAAAGGGTTTATTTCAGTTCATAGTTCCAGGGATTACAGTAAATCATGGTGAAGAAGGCTTGGGAGGAGTACCAAGAGGTGGGCTGATCACATTCTATCCATAGTAAGGAAGTGGAGGATAGATAGGATAGATAGGGCCCACCCCCACTGACTCACATCCTCAAACAAGGCTCCACCCCCTCAAGTTTCCCACAGCTTTCCCAAATAGCTTCTCCAGCTGGGGACTAAATGTTCAAACACATGAGCTTATGAGGACATTTTATAATCAAACCATGACAACAAAAAACAAAATAAATGACTAGAAAATAACAAATTATACTGATAATAAAACTTCATAACCTCAAGCCTATTTTATGCCTGAACAAATTCTATCCAATCCTTCCTTCCTCTCTAGGCATATGTAAGCCTATTGGGTTATGAGGCAAACAGGAACATCACTATTTATGCTTAGTGATTTTCAATGATTTTTTTTTTTCCCTTGGGGGTAAGTTAAGGCTTGCTTCACTCAAGCCTTACTATTTGTGGAAAACATCACTCAGAAGCAACAATTTTCAATAACTTATTTGATATTGTAAGTACACATTAAAAATTCTATTAGGCAAGAATTATATGTAAATAAACATGTTGAATTCACATGGTGTGAGGAAAGAGGGGTGACTCTCACACCCAACCAAAGAAACTTTGTGGAGTATCTGATAGACAATCATCAACTGACATGATTGTTTTCCTGGGTTTTTATTTTTCCAGGTGGCTGCACCCTCATTGATCTGATTCTTATCATAGGAACACCTCTATCCACCTCTATTTCTTCTATTTTTCTGTTTATTGCTCCATGGGAGATTTCTGCCTGCTTGAATTGCCAGCTGTGGCTGCATAAATTGGCAAGTTGAGACTGTAGATACGAAGCTGTCCCACCCTCCCTCTCAGGTTATAAATGATACTGTCTGGCTGGAGGACATTGCATTAGTGGATATTATGGACTTGCCTGCTCCATCTCGCAAACATTATTTCTGGCCAGTCGCTTGTCTGAGACAGGGAGGATATCAAAGACTGTGGCAGAGAAAAAGGAGTTACTCTTTTTCTGAAAAAAACAAAAGGTAGGACGCATAAAGCAACTAGAAATAACAGCAATTGGAGACAGTAGCAGCATGGAGGGATTAAAAAGAAAACTTTGTTTTTCTTTTTTTGCTTAAACAACCTATTAAGCCACAAAGTGTCTTACTTCATGTAATAAGCAAGATCTAAAACATTTCTGATTTTTTTCCACCTATAACTATTTATTTCTCTTTTGGTGAAAAAGAAATGGTTATGAACTGTGTATGATAAGAATGAAGTACATTTTACAGTTAATGTAGTAAGGGTGGACAACAACCATGAGAAGATTAACATAAAAAGAGAGGCAAGCTGAGGAGTTCAACGTACATACCATATCCAAAGACAGCTTTCAGAAGGGGTATTGGAAAGACATGTGAAAAATTATATAGGTTGATTCCTTTCATGAGTGTACATTATTATTTTATTTATTCTGTTTTTGTGTGCATATGTGTTATGATATGTGTATTGTGTTTGTATGTGAGAATGCAGGCACGTGTGTACCACGGCAAGTATGTGGAGGTCAGAGGACAACTGAAAGGTGTTGATCATAACTGTCTACACAAAACACAAAGCCCTCACCTCAGTGGAGATAAGACAGAGTTTGTTCTGGAGGGACATATGAATGACCATGGCCCTTCAACACATTCAGGTAACCCCAAATTCCATATTCCAATGTGTTAATTTCATGTAGGTTTTATAGTTACAGAACAAAAGGAAGTCATAAACCAAAACACTTTGTAAATGCATTGCTGGAAAGCCCATGTAGAAAAGTTCTAGATAAGCAGGAAAATTTCTGCTATCGGCTTCAGATGACATTCTTGGCCTTTGGATAGGTGGAAACAGGTGGTCTGTGGTACACTCCAAAAAGTTTTCACCTGATCACTAATGGTCGCAAGAATGTTAGGTCAGACACAGAAGTGGATGAAAAATAGCTATTAAAGCGCTAAAGGTAGCCCAAGGTAATTTGCCTTTCATCCTTTAACACTCCCTCTCTGTATGATCACAGGAGTTCCGTCAATCTATCAAGACTTGTTTGAAGTAAGTAGCTGCAGCACTTTTCAGGAGCTTTAGTTCTCATCTCCTTTTACCTCATTTGAGGTGGGGTCTATTGTTTACGTTCTTGTTTACAGTTTTGTTTGCCAAGCTAGCTGTTCTGTGAGCTGTCGAGAAATTCTTCCCTCTGCACCTCCCATTTTGCTATAAGCGCATTAGGTTACAGAAGCCCATGGCAGTGGTTGTGTGGATACAAACAGATACTCACTCCCACTCTTGTGTATTGTATTCAAGGCAAAATTATGTGGAAGGATATGTATAATTAAACAAAGGAGTGTTGCTTGAGACTTGGAGATTTTAATGCATTAAAGTCTGTTTTTTGCCTTGACACTGAATTACTATATGATGTTAAGCAATTTATTTAACCTTTCTGTACAGGATTTGTTATCTGGATAGCTATGTGACAATAGACATCTGACATTCCTGCTGAAAGATTAAAGTAATGATGTATTTTATTGGTGGACAGAATGCCAGGAATGTTGTAAACAATGAGAAAACACCTGCTCCTTTCATTTTGTCCTTCATTTGTATTACATTCCACCCACCCTACCTGCCTTGGACTTCCTTTATAAAAAAAACACTTAGTGCAAGGTGCTTTTTTTTTGCTTTGTTTCATCTATGTTTGTAGTCAGCACTTGAGAGTCACAGTGTCTGTCTCTGAATTCCTCAGCTGCGCCTGGGAAGTCAAGATCACTGAGTGAACCACAATACAAGTTAGATCTTGGAATCCAGCACAGCATTCATTCATTTAGTCCTTATAAAGTAGAGAGAAAAATACTGAGCCATTTTTACCCAGTTGAATTCTAAGGCATGACTGTTAAAACTAAAATAATTTGACGAACTACATCATTGGAAGCTAATGGCATTCAGTCACATTCTCAATTGAGAGAATTTCCTCTTAAGTATCAATTACAACTCACATTTCAGAGAGGGTAATAATTCAGCCTGATTTCACATCATTTTGTGTAAGAGAAAAAGTGACTAGAAAGCTTCATGAGACTGTCACTTTCACTGTGTAAGTCAAGACAGATAAAGACAGAGGATCAGAGACTACAATCTAACCTAATCAGTGAAGTTCCTCCTGGCTAAATAACTGGAGGGTTGGAACTAAAATTGTTAATAGAGGAGCAGTGGAATCCCAAGGTTAAGCTATTGAGCCAACAGAAACTTAAACATTAAGAAGGGTAGGGCACCATCAGCTCCCCAAAGGGCTTTATACAAATTCTCTAAATTGGTCTCACATCTAATTTGTTCCTGGTACACTGGGAGTACCGTGGGATTATCTCTGAAGTGAGAAAACCTCTTTGTACAAAGCACACATACTTACACCCAACTGGAGTGCTTACCAGGGAATTTCATACAGTCTATAGCCACACTAGCATGTTTCTGAGGCAACACAATGTGTGGCAAAATAATATTTGGTATCATTTGGGTCCAGCGCTCTCTCTCCTCTTCCCTGGAGGGCTACGTAGAGAAAGCCTCTGGGCTGGAACCAAGACAGACTATTCCCTGCAGACCTGAAGTTGAAGTTAGAGCTGCGGGAGTTTTGTATAAATAGATTCATTCCTAGGGCCAAACCAGATGTCTGTACTATGGAAGGAAGGAAGAGTGGATGTCACTGACATCTGCTGCTGGTCACTGGTAGCTCATCAATCAGGAGACAAGTGTTCCTTGGCCCTTCGTGTCCTTTGGCCCTAGATTCAACACGCCACTATCCAACCCTGTCACATAGTAAACTGTATTGTCATCTCTTAGGTTGTCTTATGGAAAAGGGTCCCAGGGTAACATCTTGACATATGTTGGAAGCATAGTGATCCCTATCAACTGTCCCATAAACAATAATTATGGAAGTCATACATTTCCCCAATGATCATGGGAAACACAGTCTAACGTGGGCACATTTATGAGAGCTAGGACAGGGGCACTCTCCTATGTTGTGGTATTGCCTGGGTCTTGAACAGGAAAAATCTCAGCTCATAGTGTTTTCATGGGGTGTAGTCACCAAAGCAAGGTAAACACAGTATCAACTCTTTGGTGGGCTTGTGCTTTATTCAGTCTTTCCTTCAACTTTCCTCTTCCCTTTCCCTTCCTTCTCCTTTTCTTCCCTACTCCCTTCTCCCTTTTCCCTTTACTTAGATTCTCTTCCTCTTTCTCATCTCTCCCTTCTGTTCTCTTCCGTATTTATTTTTTTATTGAATTTACTTAAAGTTTGTTTCTACTTTAAGCCAAATAGATAATTACATGAGTACAAAATGTATCAATTATGTATAAGGTATTATGTTAAGCACAGTAAGGAATTAGGTTTTTATTTTAAAGAAATCAGGCATAGTTCATAATGCACACATGTACACAGATGCATAAGGCCAAATAATAATGGCAATGTACACCCAGGAAAATAATGGAATCTTGGGAAAAAAAAAATGTTTCACCCCTCTTGCCCAAAAAACTTCTACAGGGTAAAAAAAAAAAAAAATGCATTTAAATTGGACCTAACATAGTGGATAAGTTTCAGAGAGATAAAAAACTGAAGGTTTAGAACTCTCTCTCTGTAAAATAAGAAAAATAATAATAATAAATAAAAAAAAATTAGAGACAGATGGGATAAAGAGACAAGGAGGTAAAAACCTGGAAAGTAAGTCCAGGGATGGACTTCCCGAGTTTTCATCTTTTTAAAGCAATTGTGGCTATATGTTGATGATATGACTAATAACACAACTAAACGAGGATGCAGCAATTGAAATATGATTGTTGGACCAAAAGGTGACAATTGTACATAGAATGGTTAATTTTTTAAGAGCAGAGATAAAAATTCACAACTACATTAGGAGATAATGATTAAAGTTACAGACATGAAAAGTTGATATCCAGAAGCAAGAACTAATGTTCCAGGAAGTATAGATCTTATAGATTCATCAAATTATAGAATTTTTGGAGGAAGTACGTATAAATCAAGTAGAGGAAGGCAAGAGGAGTAAGCCAGGACCCTGAGAACACACAGCCCTGGAAGAAGAAAATAAGCAGAGTACCAGATAAGTGAAAAGTTTGAATATGGAGGTAAATTGTTAAATATTTTAAGTTATTCTTTGCAAGCAGAGGAAGACAGAGAGAAAGAAGGGAAGGGAAGGGAAGGGAAGGGAAGGGAAGGGAAGGAAGGAAAGGAAAGAGGAACAAGAGAATGGCCACACTAGGGTCTCTCCACTACAAATGAATACCAGATACATGCACATCATTGTACATCTGGCTTTATGTGGGTACTGGGGAGTTGAGCCCAGGCCATCAGGCTTTACAGACAAGTTCCTTAACTGCTCAACCATCTTTCCAACCTGAATTGTTGTTATATCAGACACTTCAAAGTATCAAAAAGGATGAGGACCTATACAGAGACTGGGGCCTATCCACCAGAACTCTTGAGTAAACTCACAATGCATGACCCACATTCCCCATTGATGAGGGTCCCTTTGAAAGTGGGAGGACGGGGAGGAGGACAATGGAACCAATACTATGAATGTAAAATCAGAATAATATAAATAAAATATATATATTTATAAAAAAACTTCAGTGTGTACTTAGAACAAATTTTGCATTTGTGTCCTTCCTCTGCTAGCAATGTGATCTCAAACAAGTGGTGTTGTTTCTATGTCCCTCCCTGATCTATGAAACAATTTTCATTGTGCATAAACATGAAATAAAATTGAATAGTATATATTAAGCAGTAAACAATATGAACACATTCTCCATCTCCCTTCTTTTTCTGTAAAACCTCTGCCTTATTCTTATTTGCACAAAGTATGTGGAGACTGTCCCGAATGATCTGAGCTCTCTGATCCTGAGTCCACAGACCCTTCCAGATCATGTACACTCATCCCTTCTCAATTCTCCTTCTATGGTCCTTTTTTATTGATAACTTTAATATATGAGCATATAGTAATTTGATCATATTCCCATACCATTATCTCTTTTAAAAAATATTTTTTTAATTTTATTTTAGAGAGACAGAGAGAGAGAGAGGAAGAGATAGAGAGAGAATGGGCATGCCAGGGTGTCTCAGTCTCTGTGAACAAACTCCAGACATGTGCACCCTCTTGTGTGCATGTGTGACATTGAATGCTTGCATCACTTTTGCTTCTGGCTAAACATGGGACCTGGAGATTTGAACAAGCATTGTTAGGCTTAGCAGGCAAGCAACTTAACCACTAAGCAATCTCTCCAGCCAGACCATTATCTCTTTGGTTGCTTCTTCCCCCCATTCCACTGATAATGCTCCTAGTTCTAGGCTGACCTTTGTCAGTTTTGTTGTCTTTTTTTCTGTTTCTGTTTGTATTTGTTTGTTTGTTTTTTGTCCTCCTCCATCCTTCATGTCAAAGAGAAAGCTCCTTGGTTTGCTTCTTCCCACCCCATCTGACAGGAGAAAGAACCTGATTGATTGGCCCAACCATGTATGATTTCCTCCTCAATGCAATCATCTTTGCTTGAGGATTGGTGTCAGTCAGTACTGAGGCAATGGGGATGACTAAAGTCAGAATGTGAATAGGGTGGGCATACTTGCCATTTCTTTCTTTTTAAAAAAAATATTGGGAACATTAATATATGAACATACAGTAAATTAGTTTGATTCCCATCAGGTGGTCTTCTTTGTCCTCACTTTCCCACCCCCATTTCTCTGAGGATTCTCCTCAATGGAGTATTGCAATCACTGTGGGGTCATGAATACACCAGTTAGTGTTGGGAGGACTGCCTTACAATAAACCTTCCCACCACTCTGTGACTCTTACATTCTTTCCAAGCACTCTACTGCAATGTTCCGGAACTTTAGAGGACATTATAGAAATCTCCTTTAGGGTTGAGATCTCAAATGCCTCTTATTTTCTTTCTGATGAGTTTGAGTCTGCTCAGTGCCCACTGCCAATCCCATGGAGAAGGTCATCTAGCTAGCCATGAGAGAAGCACTCCCATTAAATTGTCCACTGCTGCAATATTTTCTGGGCCCTGGTGGATGTGATAAGAAATGATAAGAAATGATTTGTCCAGTGTTAGACATTTGGATTTCTCTTCCTGTCAATTTGATGAGTCTAGGCTCTCTCCAGTATTCACCACTATCTGTAGAAAGCAGATTCCTCAACCAGGAATGAGAATAGCATTAATTATATATACATATATATAGTATATGGCTTTTTGATGGGCATAAACTCACCAATGATCCAAAGAATGGTGAAAGCTTCCCTCTACAGTCTATGACCTTACAAATCATAGGTTTTTGACTCAGTTCTCCATTCCTTATGCCAAGGGAGTAGATGGATGGTAGAAAGTGTTGATGTAAGCTGAGTTCAGACTGCAACCATCTGTTTATGTTTGCATACTTCACAGGATGAGTATGCAAAATGTCCTGGTTTCCTATAATGAAATTCTGCTTCCCACATCTTCCATCCTTTTTTATTTATCAGAATTCAATGGAAATGAGGCAGATGACATCACAAGGATACACTCCCCGTCCTTGGAGTTTCCACTTTCAGCTCTTCTTATGGGATTTCTGGACTCTGCAGGCCTGAGAGACTAGATTCAGAGAGTACTACATTGCAAGGAAAACTCTTCCACTTATTCTGTGCTGGACTCTGGCTCCACCCCTTTGTGTCAGTGGCTCAGTGTCTTCAAGTATGTAGTTATATGTATAGCTTATCAACTTGTTATGCCTAACTCAGTGTAGTGGTAGATGTCCACTATGTCCCCTTGGGATGGAAAAACTCTCACCTTAACAGGAACGCTGGAACAAAAGAAATGATGCTTGAGTGAAAATCCAAAGATTTCATTTCTTATTTTCTCTTTGTGGTGCCCAACTCCATGATGTTTGGGCCTCAATTTTCCTTTGAATTTCAGGCTCTTTATACAAACAGAGAAATTATTTACCTGTTATAAATACCTCACTGCATGTTCAATGGTCTAAGTATGTACTGAAATTGAGGAAAGATAATTTACAAATTAGAAAACACAAAATGCAAAATTCAATCAAACTTTACCCAAATCATTACTCTTGAGTCATCCTAACATTAAAATATAATCCATATAAATTAAACTTTTAAAAATATCATTCAGTAGATCCTGGGAGAAAATATATTTATTTAAATTTCCTAAAAGATATTTGTAAAATATTTTATTTATTTATTTATTTGAGAGAATCATAGCGAGAGAGAGGGAGAATGCATGTGCCAGAGTCTCCAACCACTGCAAATGAACTCCAGATGCATGCTCCCCCTTTTGCATCTGGCTTACGTGGGTCCTAGAAAATAGAACCGAGATCCTTTGGCTTTTCAGGCAAATGCCTTCACAGCTAAGCCATCTCTCCAGCCCCTAAAAGAGATTTTTTTTTTTTATGCTGTGTGAAAAATATGAAGAACAGATGAGCTTGCTTTAGCTCACATATTGTTTTAAAAATAATGTTGAAAATGTTTTTAAAACATGTTTAAAATGGAAGATTCTGTAAAGAAAGCTACAATTACATGTTGTTGTCAAACATAAAAGGAATACATTATAGTACAGAATCATCATTTAAAAGGATAGTGAGCTGCCTTAACTAGCATTGTCCATTCACTTTCAATTAAGCATAGCCGCTCCAATTTTCCAGGGTCTCCACTCCTCCTCATTGTCACTTCTGCCTGAAGTCAATATCACGTGTTATTTTTCTTCACACTCTAAGTAGGTTTTATTCTACTTATGACACTTTGCTCTTTGTATGCCAGGGTGTTTCATTATTTACACCATTTCTCTAACTGTCATTGGAAATTCACCCTGTAACCCCTACCCTGTATTAGCTATGCCTAGGACATACTTAAGCCCTAATATATGCTGCACTTACCCATTGATTTTATAGACCATGTTGTATTTAGTAGCCAAAAAGTGCATGCAACCAAAAAGTGCATGCATATTATTTACAAAGTCAGTGAGGTCCATGTATAAAGTCAAACCATTTGTTGTTTTCATCTTATTAAATAGAAAATTCATAGTCCTGTATATGATATGCTCAACAAATACCCATTAATTTGTGTTTCCCTAAATTTTATGTCCATAAAAATTTCCAGGAGAACACAGCCTTTTCACCTGGCTGTCCTTGCTATTCATTTGTGCATGCACCTACCCAGTTATAGATATCCTTTGTCGATATTGGAACCGAGATTCATTTAACCTTCCAATGTGGACTGAAGACCAGCATGCTCCAGCAATCCTCCAGTCCTTCAGTGCCAAATTGGAACTGCAGAGGCATCCAACCTTGTGGGCTGAGTAGCTAACTGGATTCCTTCATTCACAGAACTATTATTGAACTATTAACTAGTAACCTATGAACTAATCCACTATGTATCCTTTCATAATACATATTCATTCTATCAGTTCTCTAGAGAACCCTGGCTAATACAGTATACAACAGGATTGTTTTACAAAGGCTGCATATAGTCATTGGAAGACAATTCTCCCTCATTTCTCTTTTCATTATATCATGGGTGCAGAGACACTGGTTTCCCTTTTGCTCTAAGTTATCTTTGCAATGACTCTAGTAGAGTGAATACCCTTGGAAGATAGACACGGCACCCCCTTATGAAGCATCAGGTGGCTTTACACACTGCTTGGTATAAAATAAGACAGCATCTCCCCTTCTTACTGAGAATCAGAGAAAACGCTCAATCCCTTCACAGCCTGTGATAACACTCAGCCCCTCTTTTACTCCTGTGAGGCTAATATCTCCATCTATGTTGGTATAATTCTTGGTCATGGGTCAACTCATCAGATTTTCATTGATTGAAGTTCTTAGCTCATGAAGACATTCTTGTATCTCAGAATTTTAACATGCCAGTTGAATAAGGGAAGGTATAATTTTTAAACGTTTTTATCTAACATTTTTTTCCTAATCCTTATAAGATACAGACTTAAAGAAATAGTAGGTCTCATAATTTCTTTTCCCCTACCCATATCTGGATATGTGGTGGACACAGGACTGAAACATTTGTTCAAACCCTGAGCAATGTGGGGTGGCAGGATAGCTTCTGGAGGTCTTAGTAGTTCTCAGGTGAAGAACAGGCTGTGGCTTTGGACCTGACATACAATATAGGAGTCTTTTATTGACTTTCCCAGTGTAGCACATCTTATCCTTCTGGAGCACTTTAGCAACTTAAATTCTGGCTGCCATGTGCCTGGTTACTGGATGCCCACTCTGACATAGCAATTTTCACCCTACTTATGTTAAGACCCAGGGAAAGCACAACATGACAAGAATCAAAGCAGGTAAGACATAGTGTTTACTTTAGGGGTATGTATTCAGTAGCTTCCTGCTAATTTTAATGATATCATGAAAGCAAAGCTTCCTAAGACAAGGGTGTAGCAGGGTCCTTTCTAGTTCTTGGAACAAAATAATCTGACCAGAGCAATTTATGGAAAGAAGGGGTTTTCTTTGACTTACAGTTTTAGGGAAGCTTCATCATGTTGGAGAAAGCACGGCAAAAGCAAAATGTGACATCACATCTTGTCATGTCAGGTGTGGGAAGGTTTGAAGGATGGGATAGCTACTTGGCAGCTGGGGCTGAATTATAAAATCACAAGTCCCACTTTCATTGACACACCTTTTCCAACAAAGCTCCACTTCTCAAAGGCTTCTCCACTTGGGGAGCAAGTATGAGGCTTAATCACAAACACATGTGGCTATCGGGAGACATTTTACATTGAAACCGCCACACACAGAGGACAGGAAACTTTGTAAAATTTGTTTAAATTTAAATAAGTTTTAAGTGTCAACTAAAGCTAAGTAGACCAATTTCTGTTGTGGTTTTAGATATACATTATTACATAATATTTTATATGTGCGTATCTCTCTGTGAGAACAGTTTTTAAGATGATAACTTATATAAGGGGTAGTGTCCATAGATATTTTATTTATCATGATTCACTTTGTATGTCTGACATATTTCTTTATTTCTTTATCTAAGCCTATGTGTCAAGATTTTCTCTTTGGTATATTTTCAAATGGGGAAGCAGGAATACCAAGATAGTTCATCAAAGCCTGGTCCCCACACTCCTAGACAGTGTAATCAGGTAGAAATATACTGTGTGGAGATTCACAGTCTGTCCCCTGCCCTCTGATAGCTGCATGGCCTATTGTTCATTTGCAGCATGGCTTATGTTTTATTTATTTATTTCCAAGTTAAAATGAATTAAAATTTAATTTTATGTTGAAAATGGTCTTGGAAATTCAAAACTGTTTTGGTAACTCGATATGCCCTGGGGGTCAAAGGCTGAAGGACAGAAAGAAGCAGGAAATTCAAAAACACAGATGAAAAAACATGGTGTTAGCCCAGGGCAGTTTCTTCAGCATACTAAACTCTTCTTAGGGTGGACAAAATAAATACATATCTGTAAGTTCAATTTTATATCCTACTTGTGGGAGATATCAGGTAGTATTTGTCTTTCTATGCCTAACATTCATTCAATATGATATTCACAGGTCCATCAATATTTTCACAAATAGAAGAACAGAATTACATGCCTTTTTAATGGTTGAATAGCAACCCATTGTGCATATATACCATGCTTTCATTATTCATTTGTGGACATATAGGTTGATTGCATTTCCTGACTATTGCTGTAAACAACACTTCATTAAATATAGGAGGACAGTTGTGTTTTCAAGGTTAATTTATTTTTCTCTGAATGACTAATAGATGCTATTTTCAAAATCATTGTGATTGACAAAACCAGAATTTACATGGTTAAAATAGGCAAAATTGAGACCTATATCACAGTATATACTCCTCCACAGTCAAAGAAAAAAAACAACAACAACAACAAACAGTGTCAGATCATGTTCTTTACTGCAGTAGGTTTTCACTTTACCTATGTTGGAGAAGCAAGTAAGTATATTTCAATACAGTGCTGTAGGAATGCCCTGAGGAATGAAGCATCTCTGCCCTCATGAGTACTGCAACATAGCAGCTGAGGCAAAGGGAGAGAAGAAACAAGGATTATTCTAACCTGACACTAGAATAGGCAGACCAAAGGGGCCAGCCACAGGAAGAGAAGAGAGATCTAGAAGGATGCAGTAGGAAATCTGAGTCTTTACACTGTTCAATTTTCCTTTCTTTCTTAGGACAGGAAAAGTTTATTGTTTCCTTCTTCTCGCAGCCAGGCGACCTTCATTTGGATTTAAGTGGTTTGGAAGAACTGGTGTAATTAACAACCAAGGTAAAGAGCAGGATACACAGGGCATGTCTCTAGTGATCTCTTCGTAGCCTCATCAGCCTGAGACAAGTATTACTGTGACTATGTTAGTCACTCTTCTTATTGCTGTGGCCAAATAACTGAAAGAAGCACATTTCAAGTAGGAAAAAGTTATCTTGTCTCATGGTTGGAAGGGACACAACCCATCACAATAGGAAGATATGGTGGCAGGAACTTGCTGTAGCTTGCTCACATCTGAGAGCTACAGGAAGCAGAGAGGTAGGCCAGGAGTGGGTCTACCATATAGCCCTCAAATCCTGCTCCACACTGAATCCAATTCAGACAGGTAAGCTCCCACCTCCTAAAGGTTTCAAAAACTCCCCAAGTAGCACCATCAGCTGGGGCTCAAGTGTGCAAACACTCAAGGGTGTAGAAAGAAATTTCTCATCCAAACTATAATAATAATGATATAAGTGGCCTGTATCGTTGAGTTGCTGCAGGGAAGATAGTTTCCTGGTTAATTGTTTCAATCTATGTGATCGAGGATCACAACACACTGTGCTAAGCTATGATACCTGGTACAGCAAAACATATCCTTGGAAACATACAGGCATTGAAGGCCACTTAGCTCTTGAAGGCAGGGAGAAGGTTCTAGAAAAGAGAGAATGGGAAATAAAGAAGAGATTACAGAAGGTTTTTGCTCACTTGAAGCCCATAAATGAAATGATTAAATCCCTGTTGCCTTACACAAAAATAAATTCTATCTAAACCTCTTTCAATTTGTTTGCCAAATGAAAGACAGATTGGAAAATTAGAGAAAGACTGTTCTTGACTTGAAGAAAATGAACATTCCTTGAGATCAAGGAAAGATATAGATTCATTAAGTGATTTGTAGAAGGTTTTTATTTGACATAAAAGTTCATATTTTATCATGTTAGCAATTTGATTTTAACCATATGAACTCTTCAAATATAATGCTTTGTGTTGTTTGTGTGTCCAATAAAACTTGCTTAATTGTACTCAGGTTCACCAGGGAAATCCAAATTTAATTTATCAACTCTAGAATGAAATGAATTTGAGGTAGGTAGTTCAGATCTCTGACTTAGAAAGAAAGAAATAATCATTGCTTTTTGTTTTGCTCCAAAGCAGAAACATAAAACCAACAATACTAAAAGGCATAAGAAGGCCAGTAATATTCTTTACAAAAATTGGATTTTGTTCCAGTGTAATAAAATAGCTTACTCATGTTATGGTCATTTGGCAGCTATAAGTGTGTAGTATTTTTATCACAGACAAGTTATACATTTGTTAATTCACCATATATATGTTATTACCATATGTCTGGTATTATGAGAGCTTCCAAGAATATGTGAGACCAACCGGAATGTACCAAGTTGTTTTAACACATATTTTAGGAGGGTGCTGAAATGGCTCAGTCTATAAAGGTATTTCCTTAGAAAGTCTGCCTGTTCAAGTTCAATTCCCCAACATCTATATAAAGCCAGATGCAAAAAGTGGTGCAAGCATCTGTCATGGATTTGCAGTGGAAAGAAACCCTGGTGTGCTCATACAAACTCACACATGCACAAATGCCCATGTGCAAATAAGTAAATAAAATAACTTTTAAGCTTACATTCTAGTAAGAGGAAACAGAATAAATATGACCTTTGCCAAAATGCTGAGACGTAATTAGGATACAACTAATGCATCAAAAAATATCAAAAGTATAAAGAAATATCATACATAGAAAGATGATAGACAGATAGATGATAGATAGATAGATAGATAGATAGATAGATAGATAGATAGATAGAGTGGTGATAAATGAATAACAAATCTACAGCATAGTATATGGGAATTTTCAGGGAGGGTGGTTATGAGTCTTTCTGAAGGATCTCTCTTAAGCAAAATGTTAATGACAAGTAGGAAGGAGAGGTGGTTTTCATGTCAGAAAATCATAATTGCAAGGGCCCTAAGACAAAAGTACTTTGGGCTGGAGATATGGCTTAGCAGTTAAATAGCTTGCCTGCAAAGCCAAAGGACCCAGGTTCATTTCCCCAGGACCCACATGAGCCAGAGGCATAAGGTAGTGCATGCGTCTGGAGTTCATTTGCAATGGCTAAAGGCCCTGGCACACCCTTTCTCTCTATCTGCCTCTTTCTCGCTCCTCCCTCAAATAAATAAAATAAATAAAAATTAAAAATAAAACTTTTTTTGGGGGGTGACATTTCGAAATAGGGTCTCACTCTAGTTCAGGCTGACCTGGAACTCACTAGGTAGTCTCAGAGTGGCCTCAAACTCAAAGCAATCCTCCTACCTCTGCCTCCCAAGGGCTGGGGTTAAAGGTGTGCACCACCACACCCAGCTAAAACTATTTTATTAAATTTATTTATTTTCAAGCAGTGAGAGAGATAGAAGAGAGGCAGACACAGAGAGAATAGACATGCCAGGGCCTCTAACCACTGCAAACAAACTCCAGATGCATGTGCCCCCTTGGGCATCTAGCTTATGTGGGTCCTAGAAAATTGAACCGTGATCCTTTGCCTTTGCAGGCAAATGCCTTAACCACTACACCATCTCTCCACCCCCTAAAACTATTTTTTTAAAAGAAATACTTGGTATAGAGAAGGAACAGAAAGGAATCTACCCCAGCATTGTAAGAAGAGAACAGAGGGCACCTTATAGCAGGTGTTAGCATTCATTATAAAAAAGATGGTTGCATTTATTCTCTGAGCACTGAGAACCCACCAAAAAATGTTAAGTTAAGTGGAAGAGTAACATTTACTAATCTTACTTTAAAAAAAAAAAATTAGAGTTGTGGGGCTGGAAAGATGGCTGAGGGGTTAAGATGCTTCCATGCAAAGCCTATCAACCTGGGCTCACTTCCCTAGTATACACATGAAGCCAGATATACAGAAAGTGGAACATGCATCTGGAGTTCATTTGCAGTGGCTAGAGGCCCTGGTATGCCCATTCTCTCTCTCTTTCTTGCTTTCTTTCTCTCTTTCTTCTTCCCTCTTTCTCTCTCACTCTTCCTCTGTCTATCTCACTCTCTTTCAAATAATAAATAAACATATAAATAAATCAAATGAGAGTTGGGTAGATGTTTCAGTGTGTAAAGTACTTGCTGCTCATGTCTGAGTGCTTGAGTTCAGATCCTCAGTACCCATATCAAACCTGGAAGCTTTGTCAGGCTTCTGTAATACCAGCCTTCTGACTGCCAGATGGCAGGCGGAGAAAGGGGAATTTTCCAAAAGCTCTCAGACCAGCAAGCCTGGGGAGTGCAACGGTGAATAACAACAATAAGAATAAGAGGCCCTGCCTTCAATCAGGAGGACAGTGAGGACCAACAGCCAAAAGTTGACCTTGGCCTCCACACAAATGCTTTGATGAGTGTTCACATACACGAACATGCACACATACAAACACACACACGTTTGCATCATAAACATACATACACAAGTAAATAAAATTAATAAGTGAACAGAATAAAAAGGGGGCTAGAGAGATTGATCAGTGCTTAAAGGCTCTTGTTTGCAAACTCGGACTACCCAAGTTCAATTACAGTACACCAATTTAAGACAGGTGCACAAAGTGGCTCATTTACCTGGAATTCTTTGCAGTGGAAGGAGGCCTGGTGCTCCCATGCTGTGTGTGTGTGTGTGTGTGTGTGTGTGTGTGTGTGTGTATGTGTGTGTCTACCTTTTATTCTGTGTTTCAAATAAATAACACAAATGTTTTAAAAACATGGAATAAGGGGCTTGAAAGATTGCTGAGTGGTTAAGGTGCTTGCCTGCAGAGCCTAAGGACTGGAGTTGGAGTCCACAGTACCCACATGAGGCCAGATGCACAAGGTGGTGCATGCATCTGGAGTCCATTTGCAGTGGCAAGGGGTCTGGCAGGCTCATTCTCTATGTCTCTATTCTATCTTTTCCTGCTTGCAAAGTGTAAATAAAAAATATTTTTTAAAATGTGTTAAGAATGGAAATCTGAAGACCAATTAAATGAAGTATCACAATAGTCTAAGAAACAGAGAAGAAGTACTGCTGGTAGACTGGGGCTGAGGGGGGATTCAAAAGAGACTGATCAGCTTTTGATTTATGTAATAAAATCCACGATGTATATTCACTTGCTGACATAGAGGTGATAGGAGGGGAAGTTAAGGAGGGGGTAAAGGTAGACTAATAGCAGAGTTTTTCTTCAATTATGTTAATTTGCAATTATGATTTGAATTGCAACTGTAATTTTAAAATGAATAGATGAAGTGATGCTTAGAGAAAATAAACAAGATCACAAAGAACACATCTAATAATTGTCCCTGAGGAGGTGCATGTCTGTGGTAAGAATGGATGAAAAAAGGAGAAATGAGCCTGCACCAAGCTTTGTGACACTGTCTTAGAGGATTGAGAAAGAATAGTTTGGCAGTGGTAGAAAACCAGGTGACTGTACAGTGTGAAAGCGAAGAGTGTGTTCTAGATTAACAGTATCAATTTCCATGGAGAGGTCATGCAGGAAGAAAAGAGAAGAATAACTATTGTGGTTAGCTTCATGGGATTTACCAATGACCTTTACCTTGATCTCGCTTCCCCTATAATCAAAGGATTATAGAAGAAGCAGCCAAAATTGAGTGCTTTGGGCAAAGAATAGAAGCTGGCCTGGGCATGAGAAAGGGGAAAGAGTAACTATAAACAATTCTCTGAAAACATATTGTGAAGCTGAGGTGGAAGGTGTCACCATAGGGAAGGGGCAATATGAGTTCAAGAGAACCTTCTATTACTCTGTGAAGAGAAATTCCTAACATATGTTTTAATGTCTTCCAGGATAATATAGGGAAAGGAAAAAAATAGTTACTCAAGAGAACTGTTGATAACAGATAATAAGTCTTTGAGAAGGAGGTAGGATTTTGAGCATAAATTATTCCACAGGATCATTTAAGCTTATTTTGATTTTTCTGTTTTCTCAAAGAAGTCTGAAACATGCATGTCTGCTGAGAGTAAAAGAAGAGAGGTGTATTCAACTTTTCTCTGGAGGCAATTATTCAAAGTAGTGAAAATCCAGTATACTGGAAATGGGTGGTAAGTTTTGGGACTGTGGTCCTAATTTCTAAACTCCACCGGAGTACAGTTTTATTTCCTTGCATCACAAACCAGCTCTTTAGATCCGTGGGCAGAGTAGAGAGGTAACCAGGTGCAATGCAAAGTCAAGAAAGAATGAAGAGAGAAGAATGAAAGCAAGATGTAATAGTTAATGATAGGCCATTGATTTTAACTAGGTTAAAGTGGGTGGGATACTAATATATGAGAAAAGTGATGGATAATGAAGAAGTGTGAGGTCAATTTTCTCAGCAATCACCCTGGAATCAAAGCCATTGTAGAGATTGACCCCTAAAGTACACTGGTGGGTGGAGTGTTAGAAAATGCTACTTCCTAGTATCTGCTTAACAAAGTCTACGGGCATTAAATATAAAGACAAGTCTCAGCAATGAGGTCCAGAACTTCTAGTTGCTAGAATGGTTGACATTGCCATTGTACACTTCATAGGGAACTTCCTTAAATTTTATGATGGCTGGAGCCTAAGCAGCTATCCTAGAGCTTCTAAGAATCTGAAAACTAAGACTAGAGAGATTGCAAAGTCTGTGTGACCTCAATTATCTATATAAAGCCAGAAACACAAAGTGGCACATGCATCTGCAGTCTGTTTGTAATGACAAGAGGTCCTGTTGTTCCCATGCCACCTATATCTTTATTAAATAATAAATAATAAATAAATGAATGAATGAATGAACAAATAAATATCATAATCTTTTGATTTCCAGGTTTATTTGACCTTACATTCCATGACAGCTTCTGTCAGTTGTAATTCATACTTTCATGTGTTTTGCTGGGGTTGTTGTTTGTCATTATTATTATAGGCAACCATACTTGTTGACATACAATACAGAATGACAGCTTGCCAGAATGTTAATATTTGATTTTGATATTTTGAAAGTGGTACAATTATTGATAAATAGACAGGTCAAGTGTTATAGCCATGAAATGAAGAAAAAAATTACCATTTGTCACAAAAGCATCATTAAAGGGAGAGGCTACATGGATATAAGGATACTTCCAGCTGATGAAGTCTCAGACACAATTTAATCAGTCAGAGGAAAAATAATGAATTGAGTGCTAAAATTGTCTATGAATAAGGAGGACTGACATAGAGTCTATAGAAACAAAAGGAGAAGTTGTAGATAAAGTTTAGAAATGTGGCTTCTTGAGTGATAAGCTGTGGTCCAAAAAAGAAAAAAAAAAAAAAAATATATATATATATATGGTGCTTCCCACCACAAGGTAGAATTGTGCTACCTCAGGTTCTAAAGCAGGAATGTTGAGCTGTAATCCTGATGTCCACTTCCAAGGAATATCCTCAGTCAAGTCAGATTCAGTCAATGCTTCAATTTTCTCTTTGGTAAAATGCAGATGATGTTTTAAAACTAGGGTTGTCTAAGGATTAAATGAGGTTATTTCAGTCATGAACTAGCACATCTTCTTATAAGTCAGTAGCACACAGCATGTCAGCCTGGTTTTGGTAGTTCTATTCAGTTCATTCCATACAAGCACTGGGATATAGAACAAGACTTAGTTTTGTATTTATTGCTGAAGTTTTAGAAAAGGATTTTGTGACTTGATGCTCCTCTCTTCAGAAAGAGTAGTGCTACAGACATGAAATATACACATTCAGACTCCTTATTTGTCATTTTTCATGGAGTAGTTTGTTTAATCAGTGAAACCAGAAAAATGTGTCTGGCTGTAATGCATGCATTTTGCATTCATTATCTATTAGAAACTACTGTGATTAAATTTAAAATATCTCCTTTAGGCTCATGTGTTTAAACACTTGATCTCAAGCTGGTGGCACTATTTTTGAAAATTGTGAAATGTTTAGGAGGTAAGTCCTTGTTGGAGAAAGTGGGTCACTAGGGATAGGTCTTAAAGTTTTAAAGCCTCCCTCCAATTTCTGTCTGCTTTCTATTTTATGACTGTGAACAGAATGTGGTGACCAGCTGCTTCACTTTTTTGCCAATGTCCCTTTCTTGCCCTAATGAGCTATTTTCTTTCTTAAATTGTAAGTAAAAACAAATAAAAACAAAAGAATTGTTCTTCCTTAACATTTGTCAAGTTTTCTCTCAGCAATAAAAATACTAGTACTACAGAAACTTAGACACATGTTCCCTTCTCTCACGCACGTGTAGTACATACACAAGGGTATAGATCTAGGCCATATGTAGGAACTTAGATAGACTTCTGGTGTCTGAATTCATTAATTTTATTATTGAGAAAGTATCCAGATACTATGAGTCTGTCTACAATTGGAACTTGTGGGTTAAAACCAATGTACTTGTCTAGGAAAATTGCAGTGTCTGTTCTGGAAATTGATTAGCACCTCAAGCAGATGCCAGGTACAAGGAATATCATGAAGCCAAATATTTGCTCTGCCTCTATCTCTCAATAGGAAGCTCCAGTACATACATTTATTTCATCTTCAGTTTCTTTTAGAAATTCTTTTGGGTTGAAGATAGATGATAGATAGATAGAGATAGATAGATAGATAGATAGATAGATAGATAGATGATAGATAGATCTCTGTGTGTGTGTGTGTGTAGTGTGCATACATGTACGCATGTGCACAAAATGTGTTGGTGCCATACAGGTACATGTATGATAGAATTTACCCTCTTTATTACCCTTAGGCAAGTCTCTCATTTGAACCCAAATTTTGTGGAAATCTAATTAGCCAGCTTGCCCCAGGATACTCTCCCAGTGCTAGAATAATAAGAAGGTTTTCCCACCTGTCATTTAGGTGGACCCTGGGGTTTAAAACTCAAGTTCTCTCACTTGTGAGGCAAGCACATTACCCACTGAGCAATCTCCCTAATTTCTTTTTCACTTTTTTTTTTTTTTTTTTTTGCTTGTAGAAATTCCTTAGGAAAAGTTTTATTATCATGTGAAAGACTCAAAATAGATGAATCTTCAAAGACTAGACTAACAGGGGTAGAAACTGAGGTGAGGCATAAGGAGTAATAGACCTCTCCCAAAACAAAGGGAAGGGAGCGACACACCTAATGAACAGTAGAAGAACTCTACCTTGTATGCAGCTTCTTGGGGGAAGGATATCATGTTAAAAAGCTCTGAAAGACAAATCACAAAGAATTTTCTCACAGTAAAGATAAAAATAAAGCAACATCAATGAGCCAGAAATGCCAAGGTAGATTGTAGACTCGTAAAGGAATCTATATAAATGTGTGACAGGGAATGGGTGTAACTCAGTGGCAGAGTTCTTGCTTAGCAAGTGCAAAGAAGTAAAACATCAACTTTGCTGAATAGGGTATATGAAAATGCTGGCTTAATAAATAAGTGAAAAACAGTGTTTTATTGCATATTTTAAATATTTTTAAATATAAAAAAATATAAAGTATCAGGGTCCCTTTGAAAGTGGGAGGACAGGGAGGAGGACAATGGAACCAAAACTATGAATGTAAAATCAGAATAATATAAATAAAATATATATATTAAAAAAGGACACCAGTTCTAAGAATGCAATATACATATATGTGTGTGTCTATTATGCATATATTTTTAAATAAAAAGAGTAAATAACTATGAAGTGAATTTTGCATGGTGGCACACACTTATTTTCACAGCCCTTAGGAAGCTGAGGCATGGCCTCAAATTTGAGGCCATCCTGTTGTATACAGAGAATTAAAAAAATTAAAACCACAAAATAAATAAAATTAAATAATAAAATTACATAAAGTTAATTATAAGATTGAAAAATAATCAAGCAAAAGAAGAAATTAGAATGAAATTTTGTGATAGCCATATTAGACTTAAAAATAGTATCATTAGCAGATATACCTAGAAATATATAGTGCAGGTCTGGGAGATAGCCCAGTGATTAAAAGCACTTTCTTGCAAAGCTTGTCGGGAACAGTTACATTTCCAAGATACTCACATAAGATGAATGCAATAAAAACAGGTGTGCGTTCATTTGCATGCATGCACACATGCACACACACACACACACACACACACACACACAAATAATAAAAATTTTAAAAAAACACAAGAATCTCTGTGTCCATGATGGTTAGCAGTTATGCATCTGTTTACTATTCAGAGCATGTGTAGAATGAATGACAGCACAGGCATACTCCTAACAAGCTCAACCAGAGAACCCTCATCATGGCCTCTAAAAACCATTAACTCATAATAACAGGAACTTAGGCTTCTTGGACAAATTATTGATTTTAGTATTGAGGTAGGGAAAACAAAGAGTACCCAGAGAATCATAGGTTCATATATTATGGCATGCCAATAACATGTGGAAGTCAGCCTGAAGAAGTTCCCCATTGCCAGAGCTGGACTATTTTGAGTAACAAAACCATTGACATATATGTTGACTTATATCCCAAGGAAGAAAACAAATATGCATGAGTATACACTCAAACACATATTTAATTGAAGGAAGACATAGAAGGGAAAAATCTCCCATAAAGTATTCCAAATAGTAAAATTAGGAAAGAAGAAGAGAGCAGCAAATCACAATGACAATACTACAGAAATCTGTCTCAAGCAAAACCTACTGACAAATGTTGAAATCAGTAGGTCAACCTTGAAGGAAAGTAAGATAGCCTATAGGCATCTCCCATTAAATAGTTATTAGTAACTATTGTGGTTTTAGAACGTGTCCACAGATTCTTTCTAATCCTGCCTCCAGGATTTGATGTATAATTGTTATCCTCTTATGTTCAGGCTAGATTTAAGGACTCACTTCTAACACCAATTATATGGTATGATGATGAGAGTAAGTTCATAATGGAACAAGCAGGAAGAAACTACCTTAACCAGATGAATAAATATAATAACACCACTAGTGAGTCACGTTCATATCACATAGTTGTTTTTTTTTTTTTTTTTTTTTTTTTTTTTTTTTTTTTTTATTTTGAGAGAGAGGAGAGAGGGAGATACAGAAATAGGCAGGTAGAGAGAAAGAGAATGGACACACCAGGGCCTCCAGCCACTGCAAACGAACTCCAGATGCATGTGCCCCCTTGTGCATCTGGCTTACA
Source organism: Orientallactaga sibirica (assembly GCA_036365145.1). NCBI lineage: Eukaryota > Metazoa > Chordata > Mammalia > Rodentia > Dipodidae > Orientallactaga > Orientallactaga sibirica. The sequence goes on from JAEOAD010000013.1 coordinate 37,832,969, forward strand.
TGGGTCCTGGAGAGTTGAACCAGGGTCCTTTGGCTTTGCAGGCAAATGCCTTAATGGCTAAGCCATCCCTCCAGCCCCATATCACATAGTTTTTAAGGCTAATTCCTTCATTCCCTTGGTGTTTCCCTCCAAATTCATGATTTCAATCTAATCAGAAGATGACATCAGGAAAACCCAAATGAAAAAACCTTGTATTAAAGACACGAGGACGGCCTATCACCTATCATGAAAGCCAGAAACTACTTACATACTGTCACAAGTACGAGTGAATTATTGAATTCAAAATGGTATACAAAATTAGATGATAGGGTAGATGAAAAGCATACAGGAATCTACTGTCATACTTTTTATAATTTATTTTTTATTTATATTATTCTGGTTTTACATTCATAGTGTTGACTCCATTATCCTCCTCCCAGTCCTCCCTCTTCCAAAGGGACCCTCATCAATGGGGAATGTGGATCATGCATTGTGGGGGTTGTCAAGAGTTCTGGGAGATAGGCCAAGTCTCTGTGCATAATGTCCCAACTTACTGTCATACTTAAACTTGACTGTCAACTTGAATGGATTGAGAAATGCCTAGATTAAAAGTAAACCTCCTGCTATTTCTATGAGGGTTTTTCCCCAAGTGTTTAGGTCACAAAGACTCTGATTTAATAAATATATCAGACTCTTGAGACAGTCATAAAATGAGGGTGATATTTAGCATGATGAAAAGTAGGGGAAGTATATCTAATTGGAAGGGGTATGTTACTAGTAGTGTGTTGTTAGGGGTTATATCTTTCTCTGATGACTTTTATTATTGCCTTTTCTCTGCTTTCTGTATGCCTTGAGGTTAAGGACCTCCTTCACTACATGTTCAGTCCAGATCATGGGGCCAAGAGACCATGAACTGAAACATCTGAAACTGTGACCCAAAACACATTGGTTTTTGCCCTTATATTTGTTTCAGATATTTCAGAAGAAAAGTTGAATAATAAAACTGTTAACATCCAAATAAGTAGGTTTTTTTTTGTTTGTTTTTGTTTTTTGGTTTTTCAAATTAGGATCTCTCTCTAGCTCAAGCTGACCTGGAATTCAATACATAGTCTCAGGGTGGCCTTGAACTCACAACAATCCTCCTACCTCTACCTTCCAAGTGCTGGGATTAAAGGTGTGTGCCACCATTCCGGGCTAAGGTATGTATTTTAATTAATACAAATGACAGCTTTACTTTTGAGAACTTTATCAAGAGTGTTCTCTAGATAATATTAGACAAAGCTGGGGTAGGGACAGATGGAGATTCTTTGTACTATGCTTTCAAATACAACCTAACTGCAAAATGACTTCAAAATACATTTGTAAGAAAAATGTGTACCTCTTTTTCATCTATATTTCAATATAAATGAGTTGGAGTTTTGAATCTGCTTTACTGTCCATGTTGACTCTTATACATTCAATTTTTTCTATGTTTTGTGCCATGATTAAGGCATGAAACCTTGTGTTAGTGCCCAGTTTGTAATCACACAAATATAACTGATTTCTCTAAGATTACAAACTACTACTAAAATCACAATACCTACCTCACAGGATTATTGTCAACATATAATGAGAATAGTTTTATAGCAAGTAGACTCTTTTTGATGTGTTCTAAGCACTTTAGTTAGTACTGGTATTGCTAGAACTCTGATCATACTGGACAGTGGGGTTTATAAGTAAAACTTTCAAACATAAATTCTATGCTTATTTAGGTGACATTAAATTTTAAGTTTTAGTGAAAAAATATTAGTAAATGGGAAGATGATTATTATGACTTACATAATAAAAAGGTATAGGGTAAGGTGATTTGAAGCCTATGTCAAGGAATTAAGACGTATCCATGCAAAACTTTGAGGCAGGAGATCCCATATTGCCTTTGGTAGTGGGTATCACATCAGTGCTTCACCAGGAAAGCCCTTATCATTCATCCTTCTGTTATTTGCCTTCTATTAATTGGGTAAGGAAGAGCATGCTCTGAGGGGTAATCTGAGTTGTTAACTTGATGGGGGTCTAAAATAACCTAGGAGATAAATCTAGACATGTCTAAGATAGACATGAGAAGAGAGTTTGTAGATCAGGTACTCAAAGTGTGAAGACCTATCCAAAATGTAGTTGGTACCATTCATGGACTGGACTGGAGTCCCAGACTTAATAAAAAGTTAAAACTAGCTGAGCATCAACATTCATCTCTCTGCTTCCTGACAAAATGCAATGTGAATGTTTTTTCTCATGTCCCTGCCAACATGCCTTCCCCTCCATGATATACTGTACTGTCAAACTGTGAAATAAATTAAACTCTTCCTTCCTTATTTTTTTCAGTTATTTTATCACAACAAAGAGAAATATAAAAACTATACACATAGAGTTCTCAGGCTCTTGTCAGTCACATAGTAACACCTGGTGAAGGAGATGATGGTGCTGAGGAGATAGTCTCAGTGGACAAAATGTCTGCAGTGCAAGCACAAGGTCCAGATTTCAGATCCTCAACACACACAAAAATGTCAGGTAGGTAAGGCAGCCACAGACAAGCAGCCTAGCTAGACTAATGTAATTGGCAAGTGTGCATCTCAGTAAGCGATCTTGGCTTAGTAAATTAAGTGGAAAGTAATTGAGGAACATAGTCAATATCAACTTATGGCCTTTATAAGCATACTCGCAGGAGTGCTTGCACATCCTCTCATAAATAAATGTGCCCATCCACATGCACAGAGGGATGGTTTATTCCCTTCTTTCTGTTTCTCTACCTTTATAGAAAAATACTTGGATCTGGGCATGGTGGTATATGCCTTTAATACCAGCACTTGGGAAGCAGAGGTAGGAGGATCTCTGTGAATTTGAGGCCCACTTGAGACTACATAGTGAATTCCAAGTCAGCCTGGGAAAGAACAGTTCTTACCTTGGAAAACCAAATACAAACATCCATCCATCCATCCATCCATCCCATCCATCCAGACAGACAGACAGACAGACAGACATAAAAGATAGAAATAGAAAATGTTATTTTGCATTAGGAGTGGATGTTGGTCCTAAGGGGACCAAGATGAAAACAAACCCTTAGGCTTCTACATCCAATTATATCATGCAGGGAAAAAAAAAATTAAAAAAGATAAAAGAAAGTATAATAATTAAAGAAATTAGCAGAGTCCTTACTCTCAGTGAACTAAATATATATCAACTAACATGTAGAACGATCCACTGCTTCTTATTATACTTAACTATTATTAACTGGTTTTGAATATAAAAAAGATTATTTAAGCAGCTAAATATGTAAAATGTTTTCAAAGTGTTTAGGGAGTAAAAGCTTTGGAAGATGGTTGCGCACATGCTATATTTAAACAGCCATCATCCTAGATGCTGGGTTAAAGCTGCATATAAATATTTAGTATATGTAAATAAGTATGCTAATCTTGGGTCTTTACCCAGTAGAATTTGCATAGAAGGCTTTTGCTGTCTGGCAGGAAAGAGGAAGCAGCCAGAAGGGCCAGGTTTCAGACTGGTGTGGAATGGTTTCCAGAGGCAAGGCTCACATACATATAAGGTATCCTGAGTCCTTGTTGATGCAGAATTTGTTTGCTACATTTCCGTAATGAATTTGCACCAATTTTAAAATGCAAGCAACTAACGCTAATGACCATCGCTACTGAGAATATACAATGTACCAGCAATTCATGATACCCTTTATCTGCAGCATTTATACAAATTCTGAAAACCATGCTTAGCATTATTGTATCCAGATTAGTAGTGGAAACTCAAGCTTTCAAGAGGTGGTAGACTCTGCTAGTATCTGTTCTCCTTTTCTCCTTTCTGACCAAATCTACAATTAACTTCTTTTTTTAGCTTTAAATTATATATTTCAATAAATTATTCCAGGCCCTTCTGGATAATGAAGATGTGGCACATTTACACAATGGAGTTCTACTCGGCAGTAAAGAAAAGTTAAGTTATGAAATTTGCTGGAAAATGGATGGATCTGGAAAGGATTATACTTAGTGAGGTAACCCAGGCCCAGAAAGCCAAATGTCACATGTTCTCTCTCATATGTGGATCCTAGCTACAAATGACTGGATTTCTATGTGAGTAAAAATAAAACTCAGTAGCAGAAGCCAATTAATTAACTTTCTTGTTGAAGAAAGCAATAGGCACAGATTTAAAAAAATCAATTCTCTTGAATTTATGTTCTTGATAGGTAGAAATGACTGTTTCACTCAGTTCTACCAAGTTCACTGTAAACAAAATTTACTCATACGACTACTGGGAGTTTTCCTTTTTTTTAATCTTTTAATATTTTAACTTTTATTCCACCTCCCCCAACTCCTTTCACTGTGCAACCTCTTCTTTCTACCTACTCTCTTTCTATTTTTTATTAGTTATGTAGATAGTGTGCATACAGTCATGTTGGTACCTTTGTTAGCCTCCTCCCTTTCCTCCCCTCTCTGAAGGGACCTCCTTATTGGGGATGTGGGTTGTGCATTGCAGGGGTAGCCAGAAGTTATGGATAAGAAGCAATGTCTCTGTGATAATATCACAACTTGTGGCTCTAACAATCTTTCTGGCCCCTTTTCCATGAATTTCCCTGAGCCATGGTGTAGCAGACAGGTTCGGGGTCTCTGAGATGAACTTCCAGACCAGGCACAGTTATGGAGGAAGGGATATTATTTATTGAAGCTTATAGATCCAGGGGAAGTTCCATAACAACAGAAGCTGGCCTTTCTTCACAGGACTAGGCAAGAGAGAGAAAAACCAAGCCGCCAGCTAAACAGCACACTGAGCAAAACTACAGCCAAAAGGTCACACAGCACACTTCCGGAACTCCTGCTGGCACATTTGCATATCTTTACAATGGAATCTCAAACCCACACCTTAAGACCAGCCCCCAGTGACATTGCCTCTAACAAGGTGATTGCAGATGCAAACTATAACTAATAAAACACTGAATATATTGGAGGACATATATTCAAACTACCACATTCCGCCCCTGGCCCCCAATATATATTTAGCTCCTGGCCCCCAATAGATTTACAACTATCACACATTGTAAATTGTACTCAGTCCAATTTCAAAGGTTCTCACAGTCTTGATCAACTTTAGATAGTGAGTCCTGTAAAATCAAACAAGTTAAATACTTTCAACATGTAAAGGCACAGCGTAAACATTTTTAACTAGTACAAGGCATAGCAAGGAGAAACTAGAATGATGCAAACTCAACTACCATCAGCAGTCATCAAACTTCTGCAGTTCAAGTTCAAAATAACCAGAGACTGACAGTCTCCAGGTTTTCCAATTCTGCCCCTCCAGCTGGGCAGAGTCGCCAGGGAAAACTTTCATCCCATGCCAACACTGCACTCCATGGTAGCCCTTTTGCACAGTCCTGGTATATCCAAAACATCTTCAGGTCTCCATGTAAACCACGGTCCATCTTCCAAAGGCTCTTCCAGTCTATTCCTCAGGGACTTCATGCCCTGCTTCATGCCGCATCTCAGCAGCGGCTCCTGAAACCATGTGCAATTCATGACCATTCTATGCATTTTTCATATTTCCAAAACTAATACCAGGTGTGCAGGACACAGCCATATTCTTAATCCAGGGACAAAATAAATCATAGCCTTGAAAAGCAGGTTCCTTCTCCAGACAGCTCTTTCCAAGAATTTGCATTTTTAACAGTCTTTCCTCAGGCATCCTCTCCATTGTTTTAATGTAAATAAAGTCAGGCCCCCTTCCTTCCACCTTCCTTAAGATTGCTAATGCATTGACAATAGCAGCTCCAGTAACCTAAAACCAGTCTCAGTGCCTCTGCTTTTAATTTGCTTGAAGTTTTCCAACTTAAAATCTTAAAATCTCAGTCCGATATCTTCAGCCAAGCATATCAGTCCATTACGAATTTAACCTTGATCAAACTTTCTGGGCCTGGGTAGCAGAATGTAGCCATCCCTTATGCCAGTAGCCCAGTTCCAACAAAGTCATCTGCACTCTTTCCTTCCCCTTAGAAAGCTCATAAGCCAAGCCTTGAAGTTCAATACTGTCTGCACTTAACATTCTCAAACTCTGATCAGAATAGTCCATAAAACTTGGCTTACCACTCCAGAAGGCATCTTCAGTTGCAAGCACCAAGTCCATGCCCATTCCTCCAAAACAAAGGTTCCAAAAGATGAACATCCACACGATCTGGTTCATCTCACCCCACACTCCTCGGTACCACTTTACTGTAGCAGACAGCTTCGGGTTCGCTGAGATGAACTTGCAGACCAGGCACAGTTATGGAGGAAGGGATATTATTTATTGAAGCTTACAGATCCAGGGGAAGTTCCATAACAACAGAAGCTGGCCTTTCTTCACAGGACCAGGCAAGAGAGAGAAAAACCAAGCCTCCAACTAAACAGCACACTGAGCAAAACTACAGCCAAAAGGTCACACAGCACACTTCAGGTACTCCTGCTAGGCACATTTGCATATCTTTACAATGGAATCTCAAACCATCACCTTAAGACCAGCCCCCAGTGACATTGCCTCTAGCAAGGTGATTGCAGATGCAAACTATAACTAATAAAACACTGAATATATTGGGGGACATATATTCAAACTACTACACATGGTGGGTTCGTTTTAGGTCTACTTCAGTGATGAGGACTTGGGACCCTCTGTGTCTCTGGATATCTGGTTTGGAAGGAGTCAAGTGTTCTTTTTGTCCATCTCCTTCACCCTTGTGTTGGTACCAGGTTCACCAAGACAACAGCACTCTTGCTCATTTCCCCAATTACTCTATGGTTTCAGCTGGGGCCTGAGTGAGGTGTGATGGGCTGATTCTCTCCTGTGTCCATCTGAAAAAGAGAAGGAAATTCTCCAATGGAGAGAGAAGTCAGCAACAGATCAATGGGATAATCATTATTACTTTTGAGAGAATTTAATAGGTATAGGCCTTCTTGTAGCCCACAATTTGTAGGAGCTTGATATTAGAGAGCAGGCTCATTTTTTTGGATATGGTTCTGACTTGTTTCCCAGTTCCAGCTATGGGTTCTGTTCCATCGAGTGGATCTGTTAGCCAAATCAAGAGCAGTTGGTTACCCACCATGGCTGAGTATTGGATTTGTGTGAGCATCAAGTCAGGGTGTTTGATGCTGTGATTAGACCATGTGTTTCTTGGACAGATGTAGGTCACTTTCCCCCAGTCGCTCATGTAGCTACTCTGACAGTAGACAAGCTAACTGTCTGGGGACTGACTCTCTTTCAGATTCCAGCCAGGACACTCCATGTTCTGTACCAACAGCATATGGTGTCTTCAGCAGTAGGGTCTTACCATTAACTTTTGGTGGCTCATCAAATGCTCTTACTGAAATTTGTCTTCTTTTGGGAAACCTTGTAGGACTCTGATCAACAGCTCATTGTGGATATTAACAACAGGCTGGTCTAGTTGATCTATGCTGTTGTCTACTAGAACCTGCAAAAACTTAAAAACCCCACTGAACCCCAAATGTCTTGCCTGTCCTTCCCTTTGGGGTGAGGCATAGTTAGGCAGATGCCATCTTGACCGGACATCCACTTTTCTATTTTAATGCCATTTTTGTCCTTCTCCATCATCCATGCCAACTTGTTGATAAGCCCAGTACAGTGCCAGTCTTGTGCCAGTCACAATAACTACTGTGAAGTCATGAATTCAACATCCATTTTGTGCTTTGGTCAGCTGAGCTATTGCAGCCTAGATGTTGCACAGTAAATCCAAAGAGTATGGCATTAAAGAGAGACTATATTCCAAGAGTGTCCACAATCAAGCAAAGGATGGCAAGACCATGAAAAATGCACAGGGTAGCAGAAAAGAGACCCAGATAAAAGAAGGAAATAGCCTCATAATTCCACAAATATGCTATGTTCAAAACAACTTTTTCAAGGTACAATGGAAAATGTGGATATCCATGTGTAGACGTCAAAAATTAGAATCATATATCTCACCATTTACAAAATTCAGTTCAGAATATATCAAAGAACTTAATATAAGATTTAAAACTTTGAGCATGCTGGGGGAGAATACAGGAAAAACACTGTAAGATTCAGACACAGGTTATAACTCTCTGAAAAAGGCTCTAACAGCTAAGAAAATAATAACAGGACTTGACAAATGATATTACATGAAGTGTGAGAACTCAACACTAAATGATATATCTATTATGCTCAATGTAAGAGCTAGAGAGTTGTAAGCAATAGTTTTAGATCCTCCCAAACATGAAATGACAGGTTTATTTATGGCCCCAAAGTGGTCATCGATCTCCCACAAGACCTGCACTGTTCTTAACCCTTGGAGAACAGAAGAGGACAAAAGAAAAGGGGCAATAAAACAGAGGCAGGACTATCTAGAAAGAGGAGGGTCCTTAGTGGATCAGAGGTGGGTAGAAGATGATGGAATGGGAACATTATTAAAATATTAAGGTTCTTTTTTTAATTGACAACTTCTATACTTACAGACAATAAACCATGATATTTCACTTCCCTGCCCCCATTCCCCTTCAGAACTCCAACATATCCCCTCCCTCTCTCTATTAGTCTCTCTTTTAATTTGATACCATCATCTTTTTCTCCTATTATGAGGGTCCTGTGAAAGTATTGCTAAGCACTGTGAGGTAGACACCAATTTCTGTCTGGACAGTTGCATTGTGAGGAGTCATATGCATCCTTTGGCTCTTACATTCTTTCCGCCACTTCTTCTGCAATGGTCCCTGAGCCTCGGAGGGTGTGATAGAGATGTTTCAGTGCTGGACATTCCTCTGTCCCTTCTTCTCAGCACTATGTTGCCTTTGGGGTCATCCCAGTGGTCATCTCCATCTGAAAAGAGAAGCTTCTCTAACCAGAAGTGAGAGTAGCATTAATATGTGAATATGAACATTAAGTGTAGTGCTTTCAGGGCAGTTTGGTGGGAATAATATATACACTTAGCCAGACAAGAGCAGGCTTTATACCCCTAAGGCTCATGACCCCCCCTGCCATAGATTTTTTGATTACTTTTTTCAGTACCAGGCATGTATTCCCTCCCATCGAGTGGGCCTTCAATTCAATTATGGGGCAGTTGGTTTCCCCAAGAGCAAACATGCCACTATTGCACCCATTCAGTCATTTGGCCTGTCTGGCCAAACTTGAGGGTTCCAGTTTCCACTGTTTTCATCACTGATGATTTCTGTCTCCCATATGGCTGCATGCAGTGCAGCTTTTTCCAGCTTTCAGTTGGCTGGTCTACAGGGAGAAGGTTTTCTGCTCAGCACCAGCTTGATTTCTCAGTGACCTTGCTGCTCAGACAAATGAGGTCTTCAGCAATAGGGTCTTACCGTGTGTTTCTCAAGGGAAACCAAGGGCTTTGGCAATAGCCTGTAATGTTGTGGAGGCAACAGGGACCTCCCTCGCCAACAACTCACTGGAAGGTATCCCATCCTAGGCACTGAAAATTTTCTACTAAAAATCTATAGCTTCTGGATTCATATATTAAGGTTCTTAATTTAACAGAAATAGCTAGTATCAGGGTTAAGATACAGACTACATGATAGGAGAAAATCTCTTCTATCAGTTATTCATCTGATAAGGAACTAATATGCAGAACATATTTTAAAAATCTCTCAAAAATTTTAACACTACAATATATTCCATCAATAAATGGACAAGTAAAATGAATAAAAACTTTTCAAATGAAGTACAATATCTAATATCCACATGAGAAAATGTTCAACATTCTTAGCTATCTGGGAATTACACATGAAAAATAGATGGGGATTCTATCTCACCCCGGTCAGAATGGTTATCAGCAAGAAAGCAAGCCAAAAAAAAAAAAAAATGCTAGAGAATATCTGAAGAAAGAATCCCTTATACATTGCTGGTGTAAATACAAATTAGTGCAGCTACAATAGGAATCATTATAGAGGTTTCTAATAAAAATAAAAGTTAGAACTACTAAGTGATATAGCTATGCCACTTTTGTTTTTATGCCTGACTATGTCACTCAGTATGCCATAGAATCAAATGTATGCCCATGTTGGATACAACACTCTTCACAATAGTCAAATTATGAAATCATTCTAGGTGCCTATCAACACTGAAGAAAGGATAAATAAAATGCAACATGGACGGGCTGGGGTGATGACTCAGTAAGTAAGGAGCTTGCTGTGGAAGCCTGAGGTCCTGAGTTATGATCCTCAAAACTCACATAAGATACTGGATTATGACAGTTTATTCCTGTATTCCCAGCAGTTGTGAGTGGAAATAGGGGATCTCCTGGGCCCCCTGGTTAGCCAAATAGGTGAGTTCTAGGTTTAGAGACATATCCTGTCTCAAAGACCAATGCGAACGAAATTGAAGAAGACACACAATGTGGACCTCTTGCCTACACATATTTTCACCCACACACATATATACATATGCACATGCATATACACCTAAGGAATACACAAACACACACACACAAACAAATGTGGTATAATTAATGAAGCTGTAGTCAGTTGTAAAGGATGAAATTATGTCATTTGCAGTAGAATGAAACTAGCATCATCATGTTAAGCACAAAGAACTAGACTTAATAAGGAAAATATCCATTGTCGTCTTTCATAGGTGGCATCATGATTAGAAACAAAAGATATGACAATAAAAGGAGAGTGTTAGGGAGATAAAGGGGACCAGCAGGAGTAAAATGGGGAGATGTGGATGAATATGATTAAAGCAAATTATACACATGTGTAAAATTTCTATAATGAAGTCCTTTAGTTTTATAATTAATACCCATTAATGAGAAAATAAAACAATGGGCTGGAATATTTCCCCCAATCTTTGCCAATCACCTTTCATTTGTCTTTTGCTTGTGGATTCTCTCTGAAATAGAAATGTGATGCCTGTCTTGTCATCCCAGGAATAACCACCACATAATAGGAAGGAAGAGAGCAATATTTCCTCATAGTCCTGGACTGCCTGACCTTCACTTCTTGGGACAAATGTGCATCACCAGTGCTAAGCTTCTATGCACAGATTTCTACAAACTCGCCAACTTTGGAGTATGAGCCAATGGAGAAGCTATTTGAAAACCAAACTTGTATCACTCAGTGTTTCCATTCTCAAGGGAATACTACAGAGCTTCTCCCATTTATGTCATCATGATGTTGCTTGAGGTCTCTTTTTCTATTTTGATCAGTCCAACATACTTCGAGATCTTAAAGCCCTATTGTGTAAAGGCAATTTTAGAAGCTCTTATTATTTCACAGCTTGAATTTGATTCAGAATCTCAATGATCTTAAAACAGAACAATTTGCATGCATGATTCCTGATTGAGATGGCATCTGAATATTGAATGGAGAAACAGAATCTTTATGTGCATTCTAAGAAATTGATTGCTGGAGTAATTTTCTTTCTGAGAACTGATGTCTCTGAGGTTCGGATGTATCTGTTACCTGTATGACAGGAAGGGAAGCAATAAGGCCTGGGAGGGAGATGAAGATAGTTTTCCTCCTGACCTGAACAAATCCTAAAAAGAAATTAAGAAAGAAATCAGTCCAGTTTCAGACTTATGCCTGATGTAAAGTTGGCTGAACCCAAATGGTCATCATGGCCTTGTGTATTGTGAAGGTCATATAGGATAGTCATTGTTCTCCATTAATGATTGGCTGTCGTGGTTTGGCTGAGTGGATGTGCAGAGGAGGGATGACGGCACAGTAGCCAAACAGCTATCACGCAGGGCCTGACATGGGAAGAAATGCAGTAGAAAGGTCAATGGAATGCATGAACCCTGTCCTCAATTCATATTAAAACATGTCAGTGAAAATGTTGCTAGCTATACTCAATTTGTCCATAATTAATATTAAAAAGATAACTGTATTTATTTATATTTTTAGAAGTATTTATTTATTTGTAAAGAGAGAGGGAAAGATAGATATGGAGAAAGAGAGAGAAAAAGAGAGGGAGAGATAAAGGGTATACCAAGGTTTCTTCCTGCCACTACAAACTCTGGATGTCTGTGCTTCCTTGTCCATCTAGCTTCATGTGGGTACTGGGGAATATAACCTAAGGTGTCAGGCTTTGCAAGCAAGTGCCTCCAATGCCAAGCCATCTCTAGCCCCAAAGATAAATTTATAATCTAAGTTTAGATCGCATGCCAAGCTTTAAAAAATGTTTTTCTTCCTCCCCCCGCCCCCGCCCACAAGGTAGGGTCTCACTGTAGCTCAGGCTGACCTGGAATTCACTATGTAGTCTCAAGGTGGCCTCGAACTCACAGTATTCCTACAACCTCTGCCTCCAGAGTGCTGGGATTAAAGGCGTGCACCACCACTCCCAGCTCTTAAAAATGTTTTTCTAAAACAGCATATATTAGGTAATATATTCACTAGATTCAGAATTCTGAAGATACTCAAAATTTTAATATAAAGGCTTTCCCCTGCCTTATCCTCTAGCTCCCTTGAAGGTAAGCTATGTGAACATGTTCATGCATGTACATGCAGAGATCTCCAGACATATTAAAAAAATATTAGCACTATCTGCCATCACCCTTTACACTTTCTCAAAAGTAAAAAATGCAACTATTCTTTAGCTTTTGTTATTATCATACAAAAACTTATTTTAGTGCTTTCTCCTGTACTCATACATAGCTAGAGACTTTGTTTTCTATGTGCCATATATATGGGCTATATTTTGCACACACACACACACACACACACACACACACACACATATATATATATATATATATATATATATATATATATATATTTTGCACATAGAAGCTAGCATAAATATATCCTTTTAAAAATATTTATTTATTTGCATACAGAGAAAGAGAGAGAATGGGAATACCAGGATCTCTAGTCACTGTAAACTAATTCCAGATGCATGTGCTACCCTGTGCATTTGGCCTACATGGACAGTGATGAATTGAACCCAGGTCATTAGGCTTTGCAGGCAAATGCCTTAAGTGCTGAGCCAGCTCTCTAGCACTATTTTGAGAATAATATAGAAGAGGAGACTGAAAGCAAACCTCAACTCCAGCCCCTGGCAGTGCTCTTCAGTAGCATAGATTCCTTCCTGATTCCTTTAAAAAAGTAAACATCATTCTGATCTTTGTTAGTTAGTCCCTTTGTTTATACATTCATTACCTATCTATGAGACATCTCTTGCTAGTTTTGAATGCCAGAGTGGCTAGACCAAAACTCTGTAGGTAATGTTGCATTTCACCACTGATACCTGAAGACTTACAGGAGGCCAGAACCTCTTAGTGGAAGTCAGTAACAAGGTCATGATAGTGAATCTTGGAAACATAGGGCTGTCTACAGCCTAGATATCTAGCAAGACTGGAGGGTGAGACATCTACCAGACATCTGGTAGATATTTGCTCCAAGGGAGTGAGGTGTCCTCTGGCATATCCTGAGCCATCAGAATTCAAAACACATATCTATAATGTAAGACAGTGTGCTGAGCAGTTCAGCTTGCCACATACAGGAAAGCATTTCATTTCCTTCATAACTACAGGGTCAACAAAGACAGGTTTGGATCAAAAAACCTTCGAGTTGTTGGTTTCTATTTCTTTAGAGAATTCTACCATTCACAAGATTTTTTTTTATTGACAACAAAATATACTTACATACAAAAAGTACATAGTATTTCCCTCCCCTCCCCATTCCCCTTTAGAACTCCACTCTCCATCATATCCCCTCCCTCTCTCCATTAGTCTCTTTTTTAATTTGATGTCATCATCTTTTACTTCTATTATGAGGGTCTTGCGGAGGTATTGCTAGGCACAGCAAGGTCATGGATATCAAGGCCAATTTCTGTCTGGGCAGTTGCATTGTAAGGAGTCGTACCCTTCCTTTGGCTCTTCCATTCTATCCGCCCCCTCTTCCACAATGGTCCCTGAGCCTTGGAGGGTGCGACAAAGGTGTTTCAGTGCTGGGCACTCCTCCATTCCTTCTTCTCAGCACTATGTTGCCTTTTGGATCATCCCAGTGGTCATCGCCATATGTCTAACCAGAAGTGAGAGTAGCATTAATATGTGAACATGAACATTAAGTGTACTATTTTCCGGGCAGCTTGGTGGGAATAGTATATACATTTAGACAAGAGCATGCTTTATACCCTTAAGGCTCATGACCTTACCTACCATAGACTTTGCTTAGGTTTTTCAGTACCAGGTATGTATTCCCTCCCGTAGAGAGGGCCTTCAGTCCAATTATGGAGCAGTTGGTTACCCCATGAGTAGACATGCCACTATTGCACCCTTTCAGTCTTTGGGCCTGTCTGGCCAAATTTGAATATTCAGTGTCCACTGTTTTCACTGCTGATGACTTCTGTCTCCCATACTCTGCATGCAGTGCAGCTTTTTCCAGCTTTCAGTTGGCTGGTCTACAGGGATAAGGTTTTTTGCTCAGCACCAGCTTGCTTTCTCAGTGACCTTGCCTCTCAGGCAAGAGATGTCTTCAGCAATAGGGTCTTACTATCTGTTTCTCAAGGGAAACCAAGGGCTTTGGCAAACGCCTTTAATGTTTTGGAGGCTACCGGGACCTCCTTGGCCAACAACTCACTGGAAAGTATCCCATCCCAGGCACTGAAAAATTTCTAGTAACAGTCTACAGCTTCTAGATGTACCATTATTCAAAAAAGTAATTTTACATAAGTCTTATTCACAATCTTTTGAAATTAGATTGACCCTCCCCCTGCCCTTCTTTTATGCATTCTCTACCCATGGCCTTGGTTAGGCCATTCCCCTCCTTGTAATCAGTCCTTCCACTTACATATGTGCAATACCATACACTTAAGTCCTTCCCTTTCCTCCCTCCCTTATAGCCTTTTACCAGCTTACTGGTTTCTGGTACCAATTTTTGGTTCCAGTTCACACAAAAGTCTGTATATTTGTAGCTAGGATCCACATATGAGAGAGAACATGCATTCACAAGATTTTTAATTGAAGATTATTCTTAGTGTTTGCTGTTTGCTGCACAGTTCCCCAACTTTTGTCTCTTCTGCCACTCTCTCCATTCTCTCATCTTGTTATCTTTAATAAATGTCTTTATAATATTTTCATCAGAATTGGGCTGGTAACAAAGTTAAATGGGAAAATTGAAGCAGCAGGCTTTATCAACAGAAAAAATAAACAGAAAGATCAAAGAAGTACAAAAGAAAAAAGGCAGCTATTACACATGAAAGAAACATAATATGTGGGGCTGGGGAGAAGGCTGGGCAGTTAAAGATACTTGTTTGCAGAGCCTGTTGACGAGGGTTCAATTCCCCAGCCACCCACATGCAAAACTATCTGGGCATTTGGTTCAAAAGGCAAGACACCCTGGCATACCTATACATACATCCACACACAAACACATGCAAACAAACAAATAAACAAAAGAAACCATAATGGCATTCTTACTGCATTGATATAAATTCAACTTACAAATTGTACATCGTAATTTTTTGCAAATCAGGCAAAATAAGGCAAGCTAAGGTTAAACATGTACAAATCATATTTAAAAGTATTCAGGGGCAAGAGAGATTGCTTAGTGGTTAAGGCACATGCCTGAGATGCCTAAGGACCCAGGTTCAATTCTCTAGATCCCACGTAAGCCAGATGCACGTGGAGGCACATGCATCTGGAGTGAGTTTGCAGTGGCTAGAGCCCTGGAGTGCCCATTCTCATTCTCTCTGTCTCTTACCCCTCTCTGTCTCTAATAAGTAAATAAGAATGAAAATGAAATCTTAAAAAAAAGTATTCAGGGTCCAGAGTGCTAACCATTATGCTATGGTGATCACACCACCAGAAAAAGGCTGAAGGAGATAAACACAGAGAACATCCAACTCCAACTAAGCCAGATATCCAGAGACACAGAGGCTCCCAAAACCTCATCACTGAAGCAGAACTAAAATGACCCCAATGTGGCTCAGGGAAACTCGCAGAAGAGGGGGCGGAAAGATTCTTAGAGTCACAAGTTGGGGCATTATGCACAGAGACTGGGGCCTACCCCCAGAACTCATGGCAACCCCTACAATGCATGACCCACATTCCCCATTGATGAGGGTCCCTTTGAAAGAAGGAGGACAGAGAGGAGGACAGTGGAACCAATACTATGAATGTAAAATCTGAATAATATAAATAAAAAAATTAAAATTAAAAAAAGTCAAAAAAAAAAAAAGCACTGCTACTATAAGACATTCTGGAACGGTTGTTTAATAAGATCTTTTCCATATGAGCTGTAGCAAATGTTATTTTATTTTTAAAGAGAAAAACTGTGTTACAATTTTTTTCTTTTGTCTCTGTTTGCTTTGAGCACTTCATCAATTGTTTAATTAATTCTGTATCTGCAAAGTAACCTGTGATCTCTTTTATTCTTTTTAAATTTTAGTTTGTTAAAAAATTGCCAAATAGAAGCCTTTCAGATACATAGTTTGTATTTTTGTTTTATTGCCTCATGTTCTTGTCTGTCTAAATTGACCGATGATTGTAGACCTTGCTTGAGTATTGTTTTTCTAATAAAATAAAGCAAATCACACACACACACACACACACACACACACACACACACGTATTCATTACTGTGCCCATTTTTACTTTTTTGTATTTCTGTATGTACTTTTGGTGTGTGTACATATGTGTCCATGAATTGCACATGTGTGTGTATGTGTGTGGATTCACATGTGTGTTCATTCATGTGGAGACCAGAGGTTGATATTAGGTATATTCAATCTCTCTCTACCCTATTTTTCTAAACAGTGCCTTCTGTTGAACTCAGAGCTCATCAATTTAGCGAGACTCACTGGCCGTCATACCCCAGGAGTCTGCTTGTCTCTAGCTCTGCAGCCCTGGAATCACAGGTTCACACTTCATGCCTGGCTATTACTTGAGTGTCTCAGATCTATACTGAGGCCTTCATAGTTCTGCAGTAAGAATTTCACTGACTGAATCAACTCCCTGGCCCCATTTCTACTTTTCTTTGTCTTATTCTTATTCTTATTATAAAGATCATGATGCAATTGAATACCTACATAAGGACCTTGGGATGGAGAAAAATTTCTTTGAGGAGATTATGAGAGATTTATAAAAATTTATAAATCTGACTATGTCAGAGAAACTCAGGAACATGTGGTGCACACTTATACTTACAGATTTCTTGTTTTTTCTTCATTTATAAATTTCTGAAGCACACAACATCCCCCAAACACCAGAATTTCTCCCTAATTGTAATTATGTAGATAAATGCTGATGGTATCTCCCTAGCTCATGCTTCCCTCCTCCTTAAACTGTTTTTATAAATCTTGTACTAAGTGTGGGGATTTTCACCTTGAAATCAACTATCTGATGTTCAAAGATCATTACTTAAAACTCTTGAGTTTAAAAGTCCCAAGTCTAGGAGAAGAAATGCACTTCACACTTCTTCCTGAAATTATATGTTTTCAGTCGATAGATAAGAATGAAACTAATAGCAACACAGTGCCTGAGTTTCATTGAGAATTCATTTAACCTTACCTGCACTGTGTGTACACACATGGTCAATGATTAATATGTGATAAGTAAGGATTATCACATAGCACCACAAAGCCTCGCTGACCCTGTTATATGGAAGACTGATCCTGATAAAGAAATCATTGTGATTAAAATAATGGCATTACTTAAATGCAATACATAGTTAGAAGCTAAGCTTATGATTAGAAAGATAGATTGATAATATACTCAAATCCAAAGAGAAGAATTCACAGGATGGATGGATTGATATGCTGAACAGTCTTGAGGAAAATCATTTCATTATTTATTTCCAAATGTGCAGTTTAAGTAGTTTGAAGCAAGCCTGAAATAATTATAACATTTAAATAGCAAATGTAAGAGAGCAAGCATTTATAAGACAGACACCACAAAATTACCCTATGGATTTTATAAATTTGGCAGTGAAAGAAAGTAGCAAAAGGATTTTGACCTACTTGGAAGGTACTTCTCAGTCTCGTAAACATTAATAAACTGATGGATTTTTAATGTGTTTTAAAACCAGCAGTAAAATTACTAAAGACTTGTCATATTACAGAAAACTGCATTATCACACCATCCATGTAAAGGAGCTGGGAAAATGCAGATCTAATTCATGTCCACAGTCTTAATGGACTAACAAGAGTGTCTCACATATAAAAGGATGCCAGGGAGAAGCAGATGACTTAAGTAATTGGGTTTCATGAGTACTTTCAAGTGAGTTCACTCCTTTCTTATATTGAGGTTAAGTCAGTATTAAAATGGGATTTATGATTGTTGTCAAGAATTAACTGTGGCAGAGACAAGAATATACACATTAAAATGGATAGTGTGGAGTGTATCTGTTAAGGGTTTCTGATTGTAAACATCAGAAATGGGCTCCGTCTTATTTGAGTAAAAGTTTACTTATTTGAAAGACAGCTAGGCTATTCACAGACTCAAAGAAAAGTTAATCTAGCTTCAGCAAGCATAAGAACTGGAACAGCATTGAGGTATTCAGAAAAGAAGCCCTGGAACCATCTGCCCCAAGTCCAGTCTTGTATTGATTTTATCTAACAGCCCTGCTTGTCTTATTGTCATTAAAGTTTTCATTCACAGGGGAGGAAAGTCAAATAACTAACTAATTCTGAATCAGGTATATAGGTGAATCTCAGTAATAATGTATCCAGATGTTATGATTTTTAGCTAAACTCTTTTCATTGTGATTTGCTCTTGAGTATTGACTGCTTCAACAAATGCTTGTTAAACAGTCCCTTCTTTTTTTTGGGGGGGAGACAGAGAGAGAGAGAGAGAGAGAGGAAGACAGATAGAGACAGATAGAGATGGGTGCACCAGCAGCCTCTCAGCTGCTGCCAACGAAATCCAGATGCGTGATCCCCCTTGTGGTCAAGTGCGGCATTGCACCCTACGTCACTGCATCTGGCTAAA
Source organism: Orientallactaga sibirica (assembly GCA_036365145.1). Taxonomy (NCBI): domain Eukaryota; kingdom Metazoa; phylum Chordata; class Mammalia; order Rodentia; family Dipodidae; genus Orientallactaga; species Orientallactaga sibirica. The sequence goes on from JAEOAD010000013.1 coordinate 37,851,858, forward strand.
CGTGGGACCTGGAGATTGGAACAGGCATTCTTAGGCTTAGGAGGCAGGCACCTTAACCGCTAAGCCATCTCTCCAGCCCAACAGCCCGTTCTTTTAAAGAGAACAATAACTTGGCTTTCTCTTTTTAAAGTCTAAATGTGACTGATTAGAAATGGTCACAAGCCACCTTCCCCAGCATATCTAACCCAAACTGCTTGTTATGTCTCCTATATCCTCTTTCTAGAGGTGCACTTCTGCGTCCACTGATGACGTTTCTGTTTCTCCTTTAGTGCACCCTGGGGCATTCCTCTAATTTCTAAGGACATTGTTCTTTCAGTGGTTTCTTGTTATCTGCAATCTTTTAATCTTCACTTCCCAATGCCAGTCATCAACATACAAATGTGCACAAAACATCTCTTGAATAACTTCCCCTGAAACTACCAACGCATTTCTCTGCTGCTCTGCTGCAAAATACTTAGAAAGCATATCCTATGCTCCTGTCCCAATGTCCCTCTAATACCACCTACTCTTCAAACTCTCTGTATCAAGCCCCTACCCTTTAAAATTTCTCCTATATGACTGCCCTCATCAAGGTCTCATATGACATCCTTTAGGAAAAGTCAATAGTCAATTCTAGGTCATCATTCCTTAAAGCCTTTGACCAATATCTTTCAATTCACTTTCCTTACTCTTGCCCTTTATTTTTTTTTTAGTCTCCAGAGGCAAATTGCCATCTCTATAATCTTCTAGTGTTGAAGCAACCCAAAACTCAGTCCTGGGACTATATTTGTCCTTCAGATAAAGAAATAAAGATACACATTTCTGTATTTTTTCAACTTATAACTCAAATGTCACCTTATGCCATCCCTCATCTATTGATAACCTTGCCCATAGGCCCACACTGTCATATTAACTTCTTCTTTTCTATCTCCACTTGGACTTGCAACCAAATATTTTGCATCGACCACTTCCATGACAAATTGTGGTAAAATAAAACAGCAAACATATTTCTAGTCAACCATGACACCACCATTGGTTCATCTTTATTTTTTGTTAGAATCAAGTCCAGAAGGCCCTAAAATGCTCACCTCATTTCCTTTCAATTTTCAGTAGTTCACCAAAGAGCTAGCTCAGGTAGATTGTGCTCTAGAAAAGTCTTTACACTGTGCTATGCTTTCCAGCATGCAAAGCTGTTTCCTGAGCCTTGATGTTCAGATTCTTGATCATCAGTATATATTAGCCTATATTATTCCTAAGATACATTATTTGTTACTTAGAGAGACACAACATTTGTAATCATATGTGTATATATATAAATTTATATATAATATAATATAAATATTATATATAACATAAATGTAGTATATAATACATATATACATATATTATATAATTATATATAGTATGTATAATATATATATATATATATTTATATGTATATATATATATATATATATACATATAAATTTGTGTGTTCTCCTATTTCTACTGGAACCTTGGTACATACAGGACACCAATCACCAATGCTTGGGCTGGGCTATGGAATAATTAGAGTTCAGAGCCTGGCAATTATTTTCCTAATTTTCTGTGTGCCATATAATTTCTTATAAGCTGTATGTTATCTGTCTACCATGTGGTACTAGTGATATATATCAGTGGCCCCCTAAAATGATGGATTCATTCATTTTTCCTACCATCATCATGTAATCTGTCAGAAAATTATATCAACTGTACCTTCAACACATATCTATCATGTCCCCTTCTTGTCATGTCCGCTGGGACCATCTGATCTGAGGTGCCCTTGCATCTCTCTTGTGTGATTTATGTCTGTGTGTTTTCTGCTCTCATGTCTCTTCCCTATGCAGTCTCTTTGCAATAGAGTAGCCACAGAGCACAGTTTGAAACCAAAGTCATGACAGTTCTTCTTCACCCCCAGTGTCTCCCCATGCTACTTGGATTATAAACTAAAGTCCAGGCAGACCATGACCCACAAGGACTGACTCAATCCCCAATGTTTTCCAGCTCTCAGACCTCATTTCCCAACACATAATTCTTCATGTATGGCACTGGTTTTCTGCCACAGACTGGATGGCTTAAATCTATTTGCATATAATTCTGCAAGTGAGAAGTCTAGTATCAAAGAATCCTTGGGATACTTTCTTCTGGGACTATTTCCCTGGCTTGAGGAAGAACACTTTCTTGTTCCTTCACAGAGTCTCTCCTGTATGTGTGTGTCCAATTTCCTGTTATGAAAAGAACAATAGTTATACAGGATAAGGACCAATCCTAAAGACCTCTTTTTGACTTAATTATCTCCTTAAAGATATTTTATCTTATTATAGTGACACTGTTAGGCACTTGCATTTAAAGCATGGCATCATCTGGGCTGGAGATGGCTTAGTTATTAAAGTGCTTGCCTGAGATGCCTAAGGACCCAGGTTTGATTCTCCAGTACCTATGTAAAGCTAGTTGTACAAAGTGGCACATGCATCTGGAGTTTGTTTGCAGTGGCTGGAGTTCCTGGCACTCCCATACTCTCTCTCTTTCTCTCTCTCTCTCTCTTTCTATCTCCCTCTATCTCTCTCATTGTGTATCTCTCTGCTTACAAATAACTAAATAAAATATTTTAAAAGTAAAAATAAAATAAAGCATGACATCTGAAGTTTGGGAGGTAAAGTATTCATCCTATAGTGTTCCCTCTGAACAGGTAGATGCTTCAGGAACAGGTAGATGCTTCATGCAGTGTTCTATCTGCATGGAGAGATCTCTTTCCATGGTTTTATTCCTTACCTCATTAACACTTTATAAATTTAGTGCTTCTTAGCACAGATTTGTCTGCTTAACCTATTTAAAATTACAATCAGAGAACCTAACATTTCTGCCCTTTATTTCCTTGTGTAATACTTTTTATTTTGTTTATTGTCTATTTCTCCCAATTATAATATAAACCCTATGAGGAGCTTTGTAAGCAACTGAATCTCAACTATCTATAATAGAACCTGGGACAGAAGTAGCATTTAGTAAATATCCATTGAAAATTTAATTCATTCATGTCAGAATTAATTAGCTTATAAATGTGACCTAGAACCATTAAAAGTACATATGAATCCAATTAGAATTAAGTTATTAATAAAAAGTCCAATTTCACTTAGAAATACAATGGCATTGATAACTGGAAAATGTGTTTAATGGTCAAAAGAAATGAGATTAACATAGAATGATAAATGGAAATGTCCATTACATGGTCTCTTTTCCATTTAACTTCTTCTGGAATTATATGAGTAAGCAAACATGTTCACGCTAATAGGATCTAACCCGACAAAGACTTTTCTCTACAAATGGGCCAGGAGTGCATAATTACTCTGCAACTTGGCCTCAGAGCAGCTGTGGGAATGCCACACTGAGTCTTGGAGGCACCTTCCTGAACCCAAGCAAGAGAAGGGGCTGTCAGAACACAGAGCCCAGAGCTGTGCCTAAAGCAAGCATGGGGGCACTCTCCCTAGTTGAGTCTTGCCTGGCCTGGTACTTCCTGAAAGCAGGATGAGGTTGCTAAATCCAGCAGAAAGACTGGAGACTTCAAAGAGGTGGAGGAACCAGAGCCCTACACGGTAAATACTTTAAAGTGCCCCAGGGATAAAGGGGAGTGCCTGGAGGGAGTGTGACTGTTTACCAAACAAAGCTAACATTATCACATTTCATATTTTGCCCGGCTCAGACTAAGTGAGCCACATAAAAATGCATTCGACTGTGGTATTCCCTTGCTCCACTGGCTTTAATTAAACTTGCTTTGTGCTTAGGAAATTAGCAAACTCTGCAGTTGAGGGGAGAGAAACATGGGTTATTCACATGGGTAGATTTTTCCTTTTAAGTCACACAGCTCAGATGGTTTGTCATATTCAGTGACTCTCTGGTGGCTATAGCACAGTGCCAAAATCCATTAGCAATGTCTGCTCATCATGCCTGTGGGATGGAATTGCTGCCTAACTCTAGTGCACATGACTGATAGCTTCAAAGAAGAAGGTCATTAGATTTGGAATCTTATTGAAGATCTTTCACTCTGCAAAATGCACCAGCAGCAGTGAGCAAAAAAGGATGAATCCCTATGTAGGATCAACTGGGGCAGTGGTGTGAGGGCTTCCTGACCTTCCTTGCTCCAACTATGTTTCATGTGAGAAGGATTGGCTGGTATTGGAGGCCTGAGTCCATAACAAAAAAAAAAAAAAAAAAAAAAAAAAAAAAAAACTGCTATTTGTAATAAAGAAAAACCATTATGCGCAGAATTGCAGAATTGCAGAATTGTCAGGCACCAAATTAAACCCTTGGTGTTAGAAGCCATTCAGTACTTTAGCTAAGAGGCTAAGGAAATCTAGCAGTAGAAAGAAGACAGAATCCTTCTTGAAGTCATTGAAAAGTGACTTCATTTCATTTAAGGGACAAACCCAGTGCTGCCGAAAATAGGGTTAAGGTACATAACAAAACTTTCTAGAACAAAAATATGTTTCTCCAGACAGTATACAAAGAAATGAGCTGGCACAATTAGTACCAGTGCTATGGAAAACATAATAGCTTTAAGGAGGCTCAAGAGACTGGATTTGAGCATCTCTATGTGAAATCCAATAAATGAGATGAAGACTGGTGAGACAAGAAAGGAATTTTATTAATAGTATGATCTCACTAGAAAGAACAGACATCCAGCTTTGTGTCAGCTGGTCCACATGGAGGAGGATTTCAGCTCAGATCCAGCAGGGTTTCTCAATGGCCTTGTAGCCCAAGAATGTGGAGTCTTCAGCAACAGGGTTTTACCATCTATTCCTGGTGGGAAACCAAGAGCCTTGGCAATGGCATGTAATATTTTGGGGACATCAGTGACCTCCCTAGTCAACAATTCACTGGAAGGTATCCTATCCCTGGCACTGAAAATTTTCTAGTAACAAGCTATAGCCTCTGAGTGTGCTATTGTCCAAAAAAGTAGGTTTCCATATGACTTATTTATGTCCTCTTTGATTTTGATTAGGCTTCCCTCCAACTTTGCTTTACTCAATCTCTTCCCCTAACCTCGCTTAGGCCTTTTTACCCCTATTAATCTGTTCTTGTACATACATACATATAATACCATCCTATTAAGTTCCCCCTTCACTCCCCTTCTATCCTCTTTGTCTCCCCTTTCTAGCTTACTGACCTCTGCTACTGAGTTTTATTCCTACTCACATAGAAGTCCAATCATTTGTAGCTGTGATCCACATATGAGAGAGAACATGTGATGTTTGGCTTCCTGGCCCTGGGTTACCTCACTAAGTATAATCCTTTCTAGATCCATCCATTTTCCTACAAATTTCACAATTTCATTTTTCTTTAGCACTGAATGGAACTCCATTGTATCAATGTGCCACATCTTAATTATCTACTCATCAATTGAGGGACATATAGGCTGGTTCCATTTCCTAGCTATTGTGAATAGAGTGGCAATAAACATGGTTGAGCAAGTATCTCTAAGGTAGTGAGATGAGTCCTTAGGATATAGGCCTAGGAGTGGTATAGCTGGGTCATATGGTAAATATATTTTTAGTTGTTTCAGGAACCTCCACACTGATTTCCACAATGGCTGGACCAGATTGCATTCCCACCAACAGTGTAGAAGGGTTCTTCTTTTTCCGCATCCTCACCAGTATTTATGGGCATTTGTTTTCATGATGGTAGCCATTCTGACAGGAGTGAGATGGAATCTCAACATAGTTTTAATCACATTTCCCTGATGGATTGGGATGTAGAACTTTTTTGTTGATGTTTATATGCCATCTGTATTTCTTCCTTTAAGAACTCTCTATTTAGTTTCATAGCCCATTTTTGATTGAGTTGTTTGATTTCTTATTATTTAGGTTTCTGAGTTCTTTATATAATTTGGATGTTAATCCTCTGTCAGATGTATAGCTGGCAAAGATTTTCTCCCATTCTGAAAGTTGCCTCTTTAATGTATTCACAGTTTCCTTTGCTGTACAAAAGCAGTGGAGATACTCAACAGCGGACACTGCAAACATTAAATTTGGCCAGCCAGGCCAAACATGCCAATGGGTACAACAGTGGCATGTCTGTTATTGGGGAACCAACTGCTCTGTTATTGGACTGGAGGCCTGCTCCATGGGAGGGAATGCATCCCTGATACTTAAAACCTACAATAAAGGTAGTCTTGAGCCCTGGGGTGTAACATCTGCTGGTATCTGGCTAATGTATATACTATGCTCACCAAACTGCCCAGTGAGCACTTCTCTTAATGTTCATACCCATATATTAATGCTACTCTCATTTTTTTGGTTAGAGAATCTTCTCTTTTCAGATGGTGGTGACCTTGGAATGACTCAGAAGGCACTGTGGTGATGAGAAGAAGTGACAGAAGATTGCTCAGCACTGAAATATCTCTATCACATCTTCCAAGGCTCAGGGTCCATTGCAGAAGAGGTGGCAGAAAGAATTTAAGAGCCAAAGAAAGGGTAGGATTGTTTACAAAGTACTCCTCCAGACACAAAATGGCCTGGATATCCATGACTTCACAGTGCCTGATAGTACCTAACCAAGACCATCATAACAGTAGGAAAAGATAATGACATCAAAATAAAAGAGAGACTGATTGAGAGGAGGAAGGGGTATAATGGAGAGTGGAGTTTCAAAGGGGGAAAGTGGAGGAAGGGAATTACCATGGGTTATTGTCTACAATTATGGAAGTTGTCAATAAAAAATCAGATTAAAAAAAGAAAGAATAAACAGACATCTATCCAATAACCAATGCTCAGCCTTCCAAATGCTGTTGGAAGTCTCACTGTTATATTAGACAAAGAAACAAAGTTAATAGTGGCAGAATTTTCATGGGAGTAACCCAGATGAGATTAGTCTAGCTATAGTCTCTTGGGTTATAACCTTGGGCCATTATCTCAGTCAAAGATACACCATATACAATTTTCTTAGAATCAAGAAGCACTCTGTTGCATAGTGGGTAGTTTGGAACTTTGATTTTAAGAGGCTCATTTGTCAGGCCTGTTGTCTTTGAGATAACTGGAAGGGAGAAAGACTCAGGATTGCTCAGAAGACAGGAAAGAAATACAATGGAATCAGAAACTATGACTGGCATAAGACTTCTCAATATGGGCACAATTCTCTTCTCTGGAAGATTAGGAAACTAATTTTATTTATTTATGAACTAGGACATCATGTATGCTAGGTAAATAATTGACCATTGAGTTAATCCTTGGGCTTCTCATTTCTTTTGGATGCAGAGCCTCTGCCAGTTGTTCAGGCTGGTCTTGAACTTGCTATCCTCATGCATCAGGCTGTATAGAATCTTGGAATATAGACCTGCATCACCATATGTGGCTCATTTTGAGACTCTATGTTATTCTGTTGAAATTCACATGACATCACTGAATAAATGATGTAAGCAGCCTTTATATAGTTCATATACCTGACTTCTTATTATATCTTTTTATCATCCTGGTGTTTCAGGCTGAACTCATGATCTAGGACCTGGGTATTGCTTGAGAATTTGTCTTCCCTTTGAATACATTCATTGTTTTGATTCTTTATTATTTCCCCTGAGCTGTTGATGTTTTACTAATTGAAGGCATATATGATCTAAAATATCCACCATTTAGAAAGAGGCAGACATGCTACTATTAGATATAAGTAAACTACCTCTTCCCAAGAGAGGGATTTAGGTCCTCAGACACACTAGTGAGGAGTAAATGCAAGCTGGTGCCCATATCAAGACGAATGGTGCCCATGCCGAAGTGGTTCCCCACAGTGCCAGTGATGCTCTGTGTTCAGACTTTCCTCTGTCCAATGATCCTTTATATCTACTGAGGTCACAGTGCAATGATTACTTCCTCCCAAAGGCATTCACTGCTCACTGAATGAAGAATAAGACTCCCATTTTGCCTCTTTGCACATCATCCTGATTGTTCTCCTTTTGCAAGTCTTCATCTCAGATGCTTCAGTGGCCTCAGATGAACAAACTCTGCCTGCTTTGTTTATTGCATCTGTCACGGTGATTTCTCCTGACGAAAAAAAGCAATGCTTGTATGGCACAATGCAGGCCTGGCCCTAGCCAGACCACATGGCAGAGAAACCAGGAAGTGGCTTCTGTGGACATGGCGTTCTGCGCAGGCCTGGCGTGACAACAGCTACAATCCCATGCTCGCGAGAAACCTGCTAAGAGATGATCTGTCTGGAGACAGGCTGTCATTGGTCACAAAAAGGGGACCACCCCATACAATGATTGGCCAGTCAAGCCCCTTAAATCTCTGTGTACTTCCTCAATAAACGAGTTTGAGGCAGCTCGCCCTCTGCTGCTTCCACCCAACTCCCGGAGTCTGTGTCGTGACTCCGCGCCTCCCTGCCGTCCCTCCTGGGCTGGCCCTAGGAGGGACCCCAACAAATGCTGTTGATAACTAAATGCATATACTAAAAATGCATCCATTGGAAAAAAAAAAAAAAACAAAGAAAAGAAAAGAAAGAACTATCTTTGGGCTAGAGAAATGGTTCAGTAGATAATGTGCTTGTCACACAAGTGTAAGGACCTGTGTATGGATCTACAGCATCACTAAATGTTGGATATGGGATCCAGTAATCCCCACACTCGAAAGGCAGAGACATGCATGTTCTTGGAGCAAGCTTACTACCTGTCCTAATAATGAACTCTAGGTTCAGTGAAAAACTCTGTCATAATAAATAAGATGGAAGAAAGATACCCTACATTGACTTCTGATACCCCCATACCCACACACATATGTATGTGTACCCACACACTTGTGCCCACACACATATGAACATGCAACATGCATACATACACACATGTATATTACACATGCATGCACACGTACAAAAGACCTATATCTCAAGACCGGGCGTGGTGGCTCGTACCTTTAATCCCAGCACTCGGGAGGCAGAGGTAGGAGGATCGCAGTGAATTCGAGGCCACCCTGAGACTATATAGTGAATTCCAGGTCAGCCTGAGCTAGAGTGAGACCCTACCTTGAAAACCAACCAACCAAACAAACAAACATACAAAAAACACCTCTATCTCAGTGTGGAGAACAGGGACCATGTAGGCAGTAGCTAGAGTTAGGATACCTTATCTATAGCAATGTCAACGGTCAAAGCACTATAACCCCAAATCCACTTCCTCTTCTCTTACTTAAGTTATGAGGAAGAACTATGCACTGCAGTGCATAGAAATTGCTGGGATTTTTTTTTTACTTAGATCCTCAACTCTCAAAAGTGTTGGGATCCAAATGATCAGCTCACAAAGACTAGTCTCAGGTAACAAAGATGCATTGAAGGCCGCAAGGTGACAAGTTGCAAAACAAGGGCCCATCTCTGTGGTTGCCTGAAGTCAGTATATAAGAGGCCTCTTGTTGAAGGTGAGAAGTCAAATGTGTCACACCTGATAGGAAAATCCATCACTGAAAATGGTTAAAGCTGATGCTGCCACAGAAAGGATTTTGAAGAAGTGAGGTCATTGAACGTTTGACCATAAAATCCTTGAAAAGATGAAAAGAAAAGAAAGCTAGAATTCAAAGCCAGGTATGTGTCAAAGAAGTAGCGGGCAACCATCCATCAGAAAAGAAGTCAGAATGCAATCATATTTTAAAGCACCTCTGCAGGACAGGGAAGTTTTGTGCCATCAGGTCTTGGTGTCATTGTTAAAATGATAGACACTTTGTCCCATGCTGTTTGAGATCAACCTAATTTTTATTTGCAGGGGCTTGTCATCTGCTTATTAACTCCCAAGACTGAGATCTGAGACCAACTATGAGAATAAATAATCAACAGAAATAAGATGCCATTCTTTGTGCTTTTCCTTACGTCTCATCAGGTCAGATATTCAATAGCATTATGTTAATTGACTTTTTGAGTTATTTCATCCACTTTTTTGGGGGGTTTTTTGAGGTAGGATCTCACCACTTTGGCCCAGGCTGACCTGGAATTAACTTTGTAGTCTCAGGTTGGCCTTGAACTCACAGCGATCCTCCTACCTCTGCCTCCCAAGTGCTGGGGTTAAGGACGTAAACTAACATGCCTGGCTTCATCCATTTTTGTGTGTGTGTGCCTGTGTGTGTGTGTGCGTGTGTGTGTGCGTGTGTGTGTGTGTTTGTATGACTGTGGTGTGTACACACATGCCTATGTGTATTCTGTTGTGTTTGGGGGTATATGGGTGTACGAGTGTGGAATGTATACATGTGTGCATTCGTATTCATATGTACGTGGGTGCATGTGTGGATGTGTTCATGTTTATGTGTGTGCATGTATGCAGAGGCCAAATATCAGTGTCAGGTATCATCTTAAATCACCTTATACATTGATACAGGGTCACTCAACCTGGAGCTCACTTATTTGGCTGGAACAACTAAGCCAGCAAAGCAGAAGGGATCCTTCTGTCTGCCTTTCCAGGGCTAGGATTATGGGAAAATGCCACTATGCCTGGATGTTCCATGAGTTCTGGGGTTCTAAACACAGGATTTCATAGTTATGCCACAAGTTCTTAAGTGACTTAAGCCACTTCCCCACCCCACTTATAGTTGTATATAAGAATCAAATTTTACTGGTGAGAAAGGGATTAATTAATACTATAGGGTTATAATGAAACTTTGTACCACAACTTCATTAAGTAATTGAGATGTTTCACATCTTTTGTAAACTCAGTTGTGGAATCTGCACACAGTCCCACTCAGGCAGTAAGAGCTTGCCAGTGAATTTCTCTAAGAAGCATGTGGTTTTCCTTAAAACTATTAAAGTTGGCACTTGTGCACTGTGTTGGGAGGAATTCAGGTAGATTAGAATAAGTAGTGAAAGGGTTGAAAGTTAAATATGTTATGGAAATAGAAGTGGAATACATCTTTATAAGACAAATAAAACTTTATGATTTAGATTTATTGTTTTGTTATTCTGCAATTCCAAAACCATATAATGTGTCTATATGAAGTTTGTGCTTAAAATGAAAATAGAATATTTAATAGCAGAAAGCAAGTTATTATGTATGTAATATTTGCTGCAACACAACTTTAGAGTCCTTTACCTGACTTTTAAAAGATTCCTGAGGTCTTAATTTGGTGGCAGATCCTGCTTCAACTCTCCTATCCCAGATTTTCAACCAAATCCTGACTCTCAATAGTTTTCTTCCACCCCTTCTCACTCTCATTCACGCAAGCTTAACTGCTCAAGAGATGCTATTTCTGTAAAAGTCAGAATAATAAATCATTCACTAAATACCAGAAATAAACTGAACTTTTAAATATTCTATCTAAAATACTTTCTCTCTCTCTTGCTCACTCTCTCTCTCTCCCTTCCTCCCTCTGTCTCTCTCTCTCAAGAAAGCACATTTTAATAGATTAGATATAGCTAACTTTATAGCTTCTATCCTCCCTTTTTTATTTTAGCTCATAAGAAAGGCTACATCATTAAGGAATCTTAAGCATAAACAAGGAAGAACGTCTGGACCAGTACAAGAGTCAAGAAATACAGCATAGTAGTAGACATACCTGGACTCAAGTCCTGCCACCCTCACCCTTCTATCCAGCTGATTTATTCCAAAGAAGAAGGAACATGGAGTGCCCACCCTCATAAGTCTACTGCCAAGCATCACTTCAGGACTTGCCATCCTGGTTTCAGATAAAGTGCTTATTAGAGACGGAAACCATAGGTCTAATAATTCAAAGCACAACTCAGCTCTATAGACAATATACAAAAACATTGCAAAAGTTCCACATGCCTCCCTTATTTTTTACTATCTCAGACCACCATAGTGCATATGTCACAACAAAGATGTCAACACTGGGACATTTCCATTAACTGAACTCCATACCTAGATTTTACTTTTTTTTTTTTTCTTTAGTGTTCTTTTACTCTAGAGCCTTGGGTTTTCTTTTCTCTCTCTTTCTGTGTGTGTGTGTGTGTGTGTGTGTGTGTGTGTGTTAGGGTCTCACTCTAGCCCAGGCTAGCCTCCTAAATGATGGGATTAAAGGCATGTGCCAGCACACCCAGATACTTTTTATTTTAGTTAATTATTGTAATTATAAACCATGTATCCAAGTTTTTCAAAGCATTAAAAAGCTAACATAAAAAATGTAAAAATTGGATATGCATATGTAATTTATGAATTTTTGTTGTTCAAAACTTGCTTGATGTGTATTATTTAAGCCCTTCTGTTATAACCAAGTTTTTCTGAATAATTACAAAAGGAAATGTACCCCTTTCCCTTAATTTCCATCAAATGTCTTTTTAAACTTATACTTTTACAAATAAAAGCTTTAACTAGAATTATTAGTAATTTCATAAAATTAAATAATAATACATTGATAATGTTAAAGTAAACATTTTTCGGTTATGAATCTTACAAACTTTTCATGCATGCATTATCTCATGTAAGTCACAAAATTATTACAAAGTAATAAATGGGTTTAATACTATTTACCTATGAAAACCATGACAAACAGCTTACAGAGGACAAACAGTACCTGGCATAATATGATTTTAACTCTGGTTGAATCCAATGTATCTGTTTCTGTTCACTCTGAGATGTGCTTTCCGTTATCATATGAAACTTGGCCATCGCAAGGTCATATAAGTTTCCTTGGCTACTTCTGGATTCAAACTAATAGAAAGAGGAGGTAAATGAAGGCAAGAAGATAGGACAGTTAAATTTAAAAATAAAAGAAGTAAAAGAAGACTCATCAAAAAGAAAATCATTGCACATTAATTCTGCACATTTCATATTCTTTAATAGACATTTAAATCACTGTGTGCTCAAGACATTAGGAATATAAGATACACTCATTTCAATATCCTTAATGTACTTGTAGCTCATACCTGAAACTACATTCCAGTATGATTTGTTCCTATTTTCATTAAACCTTGGGCTTTAAAATTTTTTTTATTTCTTTCTCCTGCAGATTCCCCCATAAAATATGTTGAGGAATCATATCTTCTCCTGAGACCTTTTTTCCCAGGTAGTATATATTTCAAAGTGATGGCTGAGAGGTGGAATGGAGATTAAGTAGAGGGAGATGCATGGAGAGGGAGGCTGTATCTATGGTTAAAAGAATAAAGCTGAGAAAGATTTGAAGAGGAAATAGGATCTTGGCTTAAAGTATCACCCTCTCTTAATGCAGGTGAAGGCCATCACTTTCCAGTAGGGTTGTATTTTAATCAAACTGTATTTATTCACAGGTCTTAAAGCAAGGAAAGTAAAGGCTCAGCTAGAAAGTTTGAAAGCTTGTTGAAATTCACATATCTCTAGAAACCTTCTAGATTGAGCAAGCACCTTAGATTAGGTAAGATTTCATTAGTATTTCACAGGCCATGAAGAATGTTAAAAATGTTACTTACAAGATTATAGAATAAAAAAAAATGTCATTAAAATAACTGTGTTTAGTTAAGAAGGAGGAAAGGGGAAACTCATTGTAATCAAATACCAATGACTACATAGTTTATTAAATCAAAACTGTGTCTTTGAAATCTCATTGCTGCTATCAGGTCTTAAAATAATAAATTCACCCCCAAATATCTGAGATATGGAGGTGGGGAGTTCCCTAGTACTCACATAAATCTAGATGCCAAAGCATGTGTCTGGAGTTTATCTGCAGTGGTAGGAGGCTCTGGCCAAACCATTTTCTTTGATTTTCTCATTTCTCATCTCCAGTAGTCTCTTTTTTTTGCCTCTCTTTCTCCCTCATCCCAAATAAGTATTATTTTTAATGTGCTGGTCCTTTGTTGCATAGTGGTTTATAGTTTTCACACCAAGAATGTGTACACTATTAAAATTATTAAATAACAGTTAAACCAAGGCATAGAATACGGCAGTTATCAAATATTACTCTATCAAAGAAGAGCTATATTTCAATGCCAACATATGGCATGGTATTTACTTACTAGTAGTAAGCTGTCCTGCACTTAAGATAGTAGATTGAATCCAATTGTCCAATGGTGCTGAATTATAGATGCCAGTTCATTTACTTTATCATGAACAGGTATCTACCATGCCCTTACCATTTGCAAGACACATAATGGCTGTAGGTTGAATTATATGTACCATATTCAAGCCTGGAGCCAAGGATTAGAGTAAAATGCCTGAGTTATAAATCATAATTGAAATTAAATATAAAAGAGAAATAAGAAAAGCCAGGTTATAATTTCACAGCAAGTTGCAGCTTCAGTCTGGTCCACAGGGAAATATAAAATACACACTGCATACCAAAGTTTATGGCTTAAGGTGAGGTGACATGTGTCAGTCATTGATTTCTGGCAGCAATTTGGGGTGATGATAGGGGAAGTGTTATGATTCACTTGGAGGCAACAGAGCTCAGCAAAGGTACCCTCTCACAGTTTATTATCTATCTGACTCAAGGATCATCCAGTCACAAATAATATAGAACATCATAACCTCATCAAGCAAGAAAAGTGCTAAACTTATAATATCATAAAATACTAGACAGGGGTAATAACTTTGTGACAACAGGGGTTGGATATGGAAACTAACAAGCTAGAAGGTTGCTAAGAAAGGTTTCATCTTCCATCTTTCTCCAATGTCAGCCTATGCTTCTTTTAAAAATATTTCCTTTAATTTTTGTCTTTTTAGTTAGCATGCAGAAATTTAGATACCATTCATTCTGACATTTTCAAGTACATTTTGTTTTAGTTGATTTTTTGTCCTCTCCCCAGTCCTCTTATCCCTCCACAGCCTCTTCTCTACCCCAACTTCCCTCTGTCTACCTAGTGACCCCCCTTCCATCTATATGTCAGATGTGTTCTTTTGCTCTTCCCTTACCCCATTTTCTACTCATCTCTTTATGCTCACTTTTGGTTACCATTTTACTTTTATAGCTTTTGCTCACATTTGTAGATAAATAATTTAGTAGATAGATAGAGGATGATAGATAGATCAATTGATCAATAGATAGATATTACAAAGCTAGCATTAGCATGTCAGAGAGGACCTGTGGCTTTGCTCTAAAGAAACCCTCCCACTGCTGCTCAGCAATCTATAGGACCTCCAGGGGGCTAGTCTAGTTGATGTGTTTTCATGAACCTACAAATCCTATAGGAATGAAGACTAACTCAAACTTTATGGGTCTCTTAGTTCACATTCTTGATAGGAAGAATCTGATTGGGATGATGATTAGAAATCCATCTGCATGAGTGAGTTGTTACTGGAGAGCTAAGAGCTGGTGTAATAAAAGTTGCCAGGAACATTCATAGGAATTCACATAGAATCAATGTAGACTGAGGAAGGATACAAAATGCATCTGTGCTATACTATCCAACCACACAATCTCCCATTATATAGAAGAATGAATGCAGATGGTAACAATATTTTACCTTAAATACATTTACAGACATAAGGGAAAACAAAATCAAATGATGAGGTCTGTGGTAACAACTTAATGATTCCTTGCTATACAGAGTCGATACAGAGTGCAGATTACGAACTGCACAAAATAGTAGCCTTGAGAGTTGCCCTAAAATAACTGAGCTTTATACATGGTTAGTATCATTGTGAATTAGCAGAATCTTAGAAAGCAATTTGATAATAAGCATAAGACCTATAAAACTGTTCATATCCATTGACTGAGTAATACTACTTAGGAGAAACTGCCATAAAGTGTTAAAAATACAGGGAGGAACTTTATGTACCATATGTTTATTTCGGAAGTATTTACAGGGAAAAATAGAAGAAAATCTAAATATACCTCAACAAGGGAATAATTAAGCAAAGTAGTAGAATATGTTCCGGTCATTGGACTTGTGGCCATGAAGAGTAAGAAACATTACATAAAAATGCTGGTATACTCTTAAATGAAAACAGACTATAATACTGGAAGAGAACCAAAAGTATATCAAGAGCAACAATGCATGGGAAGAATACCCCAAGATGGCAATTATAATTAAATCAGTGTAATGAAATTATATGTCTTTCCCTTTGTTTCGTGAATTACTTTCAATGTAAACTCAGTGTTTTTAGAAAAGAAAAAACAAGTTTATAAAATCATTAACAGATCACCACCTTCTATATTTCACAGTTTGTATTCTTTATAGTTGTTTCCTGTCACTTTTTAATGGGATTCGAGCTCTCTCAAAACCTGTTACTCTTGGAAAAGATTTTATAAGCCAAGACTATATCGTTAAAGACTTGGAAACTACTAAGAAGAAAATATAAAAGCCAGCTTAAGTATCTACTGTGAAGGACATTTGGGGGGTGGGTCTTGGAAAGGTAGTTTTGTATAAAAAATAAACAGATGGAAAGAAGGCCTATAAATCCTCAGAAGCGTCCAAGACTGTCAAATATAGCCAACGATTTGGTAGAAGAGTGGGTATGTGAATGCCTTCACTGAACATCCTATGAGGCATCTGGAAACAGCACATGGCAGATCACAATTAGCACAGGTTCAAGTCATCATCATAAATGTAAGTGTTCTTTTCCAAACGGCTACTGGTTGGAGGCTAGAATATTCTAAAACACACAAAAATGAAATGCCTGAAGCACTAAACAAGTCAAAGGTGGATTTCTCATTAACAGTGTTTTGAAAATGTATGGTTATGCTCAAGTAGCTTGAAAGTTTGGTGAAATGATAGTATCATCCATCACCATGAGTGACAAGATATATAACACACAATGTATTCCAAGGTATGCTTTCCTTATATCCAGGCAAAAAAGCTATCCTGTGAAAGAAATGATGTTGACTGTGAAACATATTTGGCATATGTTACATATGTGTTTATACTAGTTACCTTTATTGCTGAGACAAAATGTCTGACAAAATTCAGTTTAAAGGAGAAAGAGTTTATTCCAGGTTATAGTAGCAGATTGTGGTCCACCATGGCATGCAACACATGGCAGCAGGAGTTGTTCATATTCAGTCCAACAGCAAAGAAACAGCAGAGTGATGAATGTTCTTGCTAAGCTAGCTCTCGCCCCATGTACAACCCAGGACCCCCAGCCCATGGAATAGCTCTACCCAAAGTTAGAGTGTTTCTTCTCACCTCAATTAATCTAATCTAGAAAATCTCTGCACAGCTAGTTGCCAATAGATAAGTTTCCACATTGTGTCAAATTGAAGGTGTTCTCTTTAACAAGCAGGATATTCTTTTTAAAATAGCCCAGTAAAAAGTCCCATTTGATCTTCATTTCCCAAACTTACTTCCTCCTGAACTTCCTCTAAACTCTCTTCTCAATGCAGCAGCTATTATCCTTGAGGAAAAACAACATTGGGCCAAGTATAATGTGTGCTCAAGGATAGATCACGATTCTATGCAGGTGCAGAATCTTTTCTACATGGAAGAATGACAAGACATACCACCTATAACTGAAAATATGAACAATTATGTGGATGCATTGTTTAGAAAATATAAATCTAAAGAGAAAAAAAAAACTATATAAAGGAAGAAAGTAGTTCCTAAGGGATAGGGAGAACTTGGGGCTTGCAAGGGTGATATAGAAAAGTGTCATGTTTGTGTAATTATCATAATGTAAACTGACTTTTAAGATAGTTATGAATATAATTAATATTCTTATAAATAAAACGGAGGCAAAATATAATGATGTATAAAAGTAATTATCTCTTAGGATTTCTTTTAAAACCCTAGAAGAAAGACTTAGGGAGATTCTGTATATTTATTTTTTTTATAAATGAAAGAATTGTAGTTAGGAAAATACAAGTCGACATTAATTCCCTACTTATACAAAACCCATTGAAAAAGCAGGCTGAGGACAGATTTTAAATAGGCTCTGACTGTAAGTAGATGATAACTTTGTATGGAACCATGGTAAGATGATCAGATTTATTCTTGTACACATTGATAATATGTCAGTATTTTGTAAGGCTCAGATGATCACTAGTATTTGAATGATTAATTCACTATGCTTTGTTAGAAATACTAGTTCATTGAAAGACCTTGGACATAGCTTTGGGTCATCACAAGTGACAAGATGTTTTATGTACAATTTTTTAGACTTTTCTTCTATCTGCAAATATATGTAGCTTATTTCTGATACAATTAACAGTATTGGGTCCTAATTTTGAAAAAAAAAACTTTCTATAGAATAAATAAGTTGTTATATGCGAAAAATATTTAAAATGTCAATTATTTAAAATAATAAAATATTTGCATTTATCTTTGAAAAGGGTAGATATTTTTTATTGAAATATATAACATCAAAGTACTACACAGATCAGAGAGTATAAGAATCCTTCTATCATCAGTTAAGCTATTGAATCTAAGTAACCAATGAATCCTTAGGAAAATATAAAACTTAAGCCTTTTCACACTTGCAAATTATTATGTCTGAAATTTCATAGTGATAATTATAAAATTCAATTGTGTTCTTTGAAGTTTAGAAATAACTCACTATTCTTATGGAGTAAAAATATAAACTTTGGCTGTTTTTAAAGCCTTAAATACTTTATTTTTTTCTCTGATACAAGTAATACTTTAAAATGGTACTTTATCTATATTTTCAAAATCAATGTACCTACTTTGTTGCGAATATTAGAGGTATGTTCATGTCAGGAATGCAGGGAAAGTGGGGAAGATTCTGAAGTACAAAATAGCCAGTCCTGGTAAAGAAGTGGATTGCTACCCAGAACCCATGATTGTGTTATTATGTCCTTAACAATAGACATCTGATGGTCTCCAGCCCCAAGCTCTACTTGCTTGAATACCAACAAGATGTAACTGTATTGTTTCTCTCATCAGTTTCTGTGTTCTATCCACAATTGACTGAGTTGCTTTAAGTGGTTAATTCAGTCTTCTGCAGAAACAAAGCTATGATACCTGACCAGTTTATATGCTGTTGCCTAGAAACTAGAAGAGGGGTTAATCCTGGTGAAAGTGAGATTTTTATAGGATCCTGACATAGTAACTTGTGGGAGAAGGGAGCAAGTTAAATGTCAGGTAAGAAGTGTTTCTGAAACAAGAGCAATTTGCTTGCATTGTGCAGGGAAAATATTCTGCTCAGTGTCAAAAACTTTTGAGTATCTTTCTTTGACCTTTTGTAAGAACCACAGTCCTGAGCATACCTATGTGATTTCATACCTCTATATATCCCAGTATTCAGAGTCATTATTATTATTATTATTATTTTGGCAAATACTCTGAGATTGTGAAATACACTCCCACCACAATCCTCCCCAGGTTATACCAGCCATGATAACCTGTTATGGTTTTGCTGTGTTTTCACTTTATCGTCACTGAAAATATTGAACATCTACATTACTTACTTTTCTAGTTGCTATGACAGAATATCTAAAAGATGCACCTTGAGGAGAGGATTAATTCCAGCTCCTGGTGGGGAGATTTAATGCCACAGTCAGGAATCAGAGAGAAATAAATGTTAGGACATGAATGGTTTCCTCCTTTCTCCCATTTTATTCAGGCTGAGCACTACCCAGGCAATAGTGCCTCCCATGTGCTAGGTGGGTCTTCTCTACTCAGTTAATCCTCTCTAGAAACATCCAAAGACACCCCCAAAAGTATGTCCTACATTATTGTAATCCAGTCATGTTGACAATGAAAATTATCCATTTCAAGGTTAGACTGACTTTTAAATATAAAATTATTGACTCTAGTCACATGTTGGGCAGCGGGCTTTAGATTATTTTTCATTTAAACTCAATTTATTCAACATCACTAAAATATTACCACTTTTAATTATGAACTCACATTTCCCCTCTTTCTTCTCTCTGGCCCTAGGAAGCCAGCCATGTTCTATTCTCAACTTTTCTGAGTTTCACTGTTTTGAATACCTTAGATGAGGAGAGTCACAAATTGTCTGTTCATTATGTCTGGAATATTTTACTCAGAATGATCCTTTAAGGTTCATCTAATGTCACATATGCCACGT
The DNA here is from genome assembly GCA_036365145.1 of Orientallactaga sibirica. Lineage (NCBI taxonomy): Eukaryota > Metazoa > Chordata > Mammalia > Rodentia > Dipodidae > Orientallactaga > Orientallactaga sibirica. The sequence goes on from JAEOAD010000013.1 coordinate 37,871,719, forward strand.
TTCTTTCTTAAAATTGACCATTATTCCATTTTTCCAGACTGTACTAAGATACAATACATTCTTCTGTAAATAAATATCTAGCTTGTTTCCACATCTATTTTAAAGCATGCTTTAACATGCAAGAACAAACATCTTTGTGAAATCCCAGTTCTAAAAATACAGTCCAGAAAGAAAAAAAGAAAACTAGAGTAAAATTGAAGTAAAAAGCTTTTACACAGCCAATAAAATAAAATAATCTATTGATTGAAATAAAAACAGAATGGGAAACATTTTGCAGACCCTGCATTTGATAATATGTTGACTCTAAAGAATTTGAGGAACTCAGAGAATTCAGTAGTGAAAAGCCAAATCTTTCAATTTTAAAATCTGGCCAGAAGACTTTGAAAAGATTCTTAATATCATTGCTCACTGGAGAAATAAAATGACAACCATAACTTGACATAATTTAATTCTTTGGGGACTAGCAATTGACAAAATATTAGGAAAATTAAAATTTGATGGTGAGAAGTGTCACTACCAGGAAAAACGTATGATGATACCAAAAAGAAAAAATAAAACATATATAGTCAGTGCCCAAATGTGAGACACACAAGTGGTGTATACTCAGAGACAGATACCATTAGCTTGTCTTGCTTTTGTTGTTGCTTTGCAAGGCTGGGAACAACACCAAAAACCTTGTCCTTGCTAGGCACAATCTCGGTCACAGCGGTGCATGCACACCCATCAGTGCATATCTTCCATGTGACCACTATAGCTTTAGATGTAGCTGTAGACCCATCCTCACTGTTTGTGCCATGTAGGACAGAAGTACAAAGGGAAGCCCTAATACTTTTCATCTATTTATATGTGAACAATTTATTAAACAAAATATGTTCATTGTGAATACTTAAAAACTAAAAGTGCTAAATTATCTTCTGTCCTCTAAGATCTTCTTTCCTAATTCCTTTTTTTTTTGTGAATTCCCTTTTTTGTGAATTTTAATTATAAATTGAACTCAACTTAGATTTAGTCTTAACAGTGAAAAAGACAAAAAAATAGAATGTTATTCAAATTGAAAACTACTTGATATATTTTATTAAGATGTCAGTTAAATTCCACTGAACTATCTGGAGATAGGGAAGATGCTGCCCCATGTGACCAGATTTAAAAATTATATAAATAAATAAAATGTGTGCTAATAAGTACTAAAATATTAAAATAGTTTTGCACATACACATGCAAAAATAATCTTATTTTATAGCTTGGAGGATGACTTAATGGGTAAAGTGGTTGTCACATAAGCATAAGTTACTGAATTAAGATCCCTATAAAAGTTGAGCATGGGTAGCCATGCATCTGATACCCCAGCCCTGGGAAGGCAGAGACTAGAAGATTCCTGGAGCTTGCTGGAAAGTTAGATTAGCTGAACTGTTGAGCTGCAGGTTGAGTGAGAGACTCTGCCTCAAAAACTCTTGTGGAAAAAAATTAAGAAAGACACCCAACATTGACCTCTGGCCACATGCACAGGCACATATGCACATGCACCCACATGTGCACATATGGTCATACATATACACGTATGCACAGCATAAAACAGTCACATGCAAAAATACTTATTTTATCTAAATGTTCAAGTATATCAACATTAAAAGAAAAATATAAACTGTATTAGGAATAAAATAGCCATCTGGAAATGCAAATATAAATTATTTTTCTCAATATCTGTCTCATTGGGTAGATAAATTTAGTCCTTATTATTTAGCAATTATTGATGTACAGATTTATCTATTCCTTAAAATTTATCTATGACCTTACAATCAGTATAACAGCTCCCTGAGATTTGTGTTGTCAGAACTATAAAATTTAGATCTTCCCTAGAAGCCAGCTCACAGCTGAGCTCAAACAAGGCAAATCTCATTATTTTCCCTTTAGTTCTGATACCATAAGTAAGTAACCTTCTAGAAATATACTTAGGGTACATTTTTACATTTTAGTGCCATTTAAAATGACCCATGAGTATTGCATTGAATTCCTGTCTTGTGTTGCTAAATACAAAAAAGGCTGAGTTGTACTGTTTTTGTTCCCATTAAGAGAAAATGTGTGTATCAGTTAAAATTTGTTCATAGTGCTTTTCTGGCTGTGTCTTTAATGTTAAAGAACCAAGAATGTATCTTAAATACAATGCTTGTAAGAAACAACACACATGACGTAAGGTTATGTACTGATCTATTCATGAAAGTGTTGTGACCAGGGACGGTTGGAAACCTCTCCCCATATATTTCTTGGGAATAATGCTTCAACACTGGCTAATTCACTGTTCAAGGCATCTTTGTAAAATGGACTCTGCAACCTGTATTTCATGTCATATAATGCATCAAGACATGCAGAAACACAAAATTAACAGTAATTTCAAGTGTTTAGCATTGTGAAGTATGCCTCAGCCACCATGGGAAATGGTTGCTAATACACATTGAGTGCTCTGTATGTCTGGAGCCATGAATCAAAGCATGAATGAAAGTGTAAAAATATATAGTCCTGCAGGACAAACATGCTTCACCTTTTGCAACAGACTATAGCATCTATTCAGTGACAGAGAAAAAAAAATGGAAAGGTTACTACCATATTCCTTTCCTTACCTAAGCATTTCTACTGAGGTCCTCCTCAAACTTAAAAACAATGACAATCTCTGACAGAAGTAGTAGCTCAGGTTAAAAATCTTCACAACTTCCCCTAATCAAATTCTGTTTAAAAAACATATGGCAAAAAATCGTAAGTGTTCTGCCAAATTTTGGAAAGTGTTCTTCAAAGAACTGAGATATATAGATGATGATGATAGATATAGATAGATAGATAGATAGATAGATAGATAGATAGATAGATAGATAGATAGATGGATTAAGGTGGTCAGGATTTCTGTAGCTCTTTAATGCATTGTTTGAGATAAAGGATAAATTTTAAAGTGTGAGAACCTAAGAAAGAGACATTTCTTTTTTTTTTTTTTTTTTTTTTTTTTTTTTTTTTTTTTTTGGTTTTTCAAGGTAGGGTCTCACTCTGGCCCAGGCTGACCTGGAATTCACTATGTAGTCTCAGGGTGGCCTCGAACTCATGGTGATCCTCCTACCTCTGCCTCTCCAGTGCTGGGATTAAAGGCGTGCGCCACCACACCTGGCTTGAAAGAGACATTTCTTATAAAAGTCAGTGGGTGGCAATACTCTGAAAACAATACCAGCCTCAGGCCTGGTCTCTCATGCCAGGACCTCCTTTACAAGTTACTTTGTAAACTTGGGTATTAGATGATTTTAAGTTACATTATCATAGTCTTTATTATCTCTCTGTGTCTCTCCCTCAAAGCACAAGATATGCATTACATTCTACATAAAAATCAAACCCTTCAACATTTAGGGATCACAGCTGAAAGAGTTCTAACCACTTTTTCAAGACTTCTTTCTAAAATTTCTATAATATGGGCTTAAGACCTTTCATGCATACCAGCACTATACAACAAAATCCTCTGAACTGAAATATTCCGTCCTGGATGGAGGAGGGAAGCTCAAGAGGTCAGGTCTGGGAGTTCTGAAGCTTAGAGGTCTCACACAGCCTCTCTCCAAGGTTATAGGACCAGTAACTAACTGCTGCAGACCAGTCCCTAGTGTTGTGTGAGTTGTCCCTCTGAGACAAAAAAAAAAAAAAAAAAAAAAAAAAAAAAAAAAAAAAAAATTAGCTTTACAAAAAGCATCTGGATTATTCAAGAGACTCTGGAGATTGGGCCTGCTGGCATTTCCTCATAGAAGGAAGGGTGTGGAGAAAGTAATCAGACTCTCACCCCTGTGACAGCTGTGTGCATTGACAAAGAAGGTCTCATGGACCCACAAAGAGATGGACTATATAGAGCACAGAGGATCAAGGGACAGTGAACTCCTTATGAGAAGCTATGGGGTGGTTCTCTTCCTGGCTGGGATGAAATTTCTCAATGTTAATGCTTGCTTTTGTTTCTCCATGCTCTGTAAATAACCCCTCACCCTGCTCTGGTTCACCAAAACTTGTTTTAGAGCAATCGTGCTTTGGTCTGACATCTATGCCCTCTATGTGGTGAGTACACATGTGTTTGCATCTCCCTAGGGAAAATGTTTCATGCTACAACAACCAGGAACTTTCTGACCTTCTCCGTCTCATGATACTTCCTAGTCCTTCCCAGAAGGCTTAGCCACACTGCTTCCAGATGTCCATCCTTTCCCATCTAAAGCCACAAAAAGTCCAGCTACTGGCTCAGAATTTCAAGAACACATAACTGCTTTACAAAGAAAACAGTTTTAGCTGGGTATGGTAGCACATGTCTTTAATCTTAGCACTTGGGAGGCTGAGGTAGGTGGATCACTGTGAGTTCAAAGCCAGCTTGGGGCTACAAGAATGAGTGCCAGGTCAGTCTGGGCTACAATGAGAGAGATACTACCTTAATAAAAAAAAAAAAGGAAGAAGAAGAAGGCTGGAGAGAAAAAGGCTTAGCAGTTAAGGCACTTGTCTGTGATGCCTAAGGACAACGGTTCAATTCCCCAGTATCCACATAAGCCAGAAGCACAAGGTTGCATATGCATCTAGACTTCACTGGCAGTGGCTAAAGGCCCTGGAACACTCATTCTTTCTCTCTCTCTCTCTCTCTCTCTCACACACACACACACACACACACACACATCTCTTTCTCTATTTTTCACTCTCTTCCAAATAAAAAATAAATTAAATATTTTATAAAAAGAAATCACAAGTGTAAATTATCAGACACTAATTATCCATGCATTCTGAGGTAATGTAAACCCATGCCTAGGAGGGAGATGCATGGAGTAGTGCACATTATTACACAAAGTATTGAGGTTTTTCCAATGGTTTTTCTTTTTCTTCCCAGTTCCTACTTCCACGGCAATTTATATTATAGAACACTGAAGAGACAGGTCACATAAGAATATAAATTGACCTGAGAGAAATGGGAGAACTATCAATGAGGATCAATACACGGATCATCAAAGCAACAAATCACTCCAAAGTTCACCATACATAGGAGAACTGGAGAGTTCACTGTGGCCAGATTCGCAAAGGTAACTGAAATGAACAGAGAAAATATATCTTCTGTGTCAGTGTGGTGTGTGTGTGTGTGTGTGTGTGTGTGTGTGTGTGTGGTATATGCATTTGTGCTTTTATGCATGTGTGTGGAGGCCACAGACTGACATTGGCTGTTATGCTCAGTCTCCTTTTTTTTTTTTTTTTTTTTTTTCTAAAGACAGGGTTTTGTACTGAACTTAGAACTCACCAATTTAGTGACAAAAATCTAACCAGTAAACTAATTGCTTTTTGGTTGGATTTAAGACCAGCTGTACAGGAACAAAATCATGCCAGGTACTGTTAATCTGGCCAAAAGTGGACCTAGGCTCCAGCAGGGGATCCCAATATTGTGGTTTTGCTAATTGGAAAGCCAGTCAAACTGTTTTCTAAATATCTTTTTTTTTTTTTTTTTTTGTTTGTTTTTTTCGAGGTAGGGTTTCACTCTGGTCCAGGCTGACCTGGAATTAACTATGTAGTCTCAGGGTGGCCTCGAACTCTCAGCGATCCTCTTACCTCTGCTTCCGGAGTGCTGGGATTAAAGGCGTGCGCCACCACGCCCGGCTCTAAATATCTATTTTTGTTCCCATAGATTGAAACTTCTCACAGCCTCAGACACAGAAGTTTCTTTATGTACAGAGGACAGGTGGATATAGAGATCCACAAATGACAAAATTACCTAGAAGTTGCTCAGTCATGACATCTAAACCACACTCTCCAAGGCTGAGAAAAACATGTGGAAGAGGGCTTAGAAAGAATCTTTTAGAAGCATGATAACAAGTGGGATGTGATATTCCTGGCTTTTGGCTGGGTTTCTGAGGCTCACACTCAGGTGCTTATGCACCTAAGTGCTCTTGGCCCACTGAGCCACCTTTCTAGTCACAAGAACCATCCATTTTATGGTTAATTGGACCCACTGCCAGCAGTTCCTTTGCACAGCTATCAGGAGTTCTTTCCCCTCTAGATGGTGAGAATAGGAGTCATTCCAATCTCCATGTGTCCTAGAAAAGATTGTATGTGAGGTCACATTGGTGCTGAAGGATTCAAGTGTTAAACTCTGGTTCTCCTCCTTCCTTCCTTCCTTCCTTCCTTCCTTCCTTCCTTCCTTCCTTCCTTCCTTCCTTCCTTCCTTCCTTCCTCCCTCCCTCCCTCCCTCCCTCCCTCCCCCTCCCTCCCTCCCTTTCTTTCTTTCATTCTTTCTTTCTTTCTTTCTTTCTTTTTTGGTTTTTTGAAGTAGGGTTTCACTCTAGCTCAGGCTGACCTGGAATTCACTATGTAGTCTCAGGGTGGCCTTGAACTCACAGTGATCTTCCTACCTCTGCCTCCAGAGTGCTGGGATTAAAGGTGTGCACCACCAAGCCCTGGCTCCCTCCTTGCATTCTATTATTTCATATTTTTACCAAAAAATTCTGATGCCTTCGCCTATCTATACAAAAAATTCCACTGGCTTAACCCAGTTTTACCACCAGACCATGCTGAACTTATATTTCCTAATGTTTCCATTATGCACTGGAAAATGCTAGGCAGTGGCCAGTGGGTAGGACAGTCACTGAACTTTACATGTCTTTCTCAGGGACCCAACTCTTACTATGACTCTTGTCCTATGACAGAAAATCATTTCATTCATATTTTTGATTAATTCTCTAATAGTTTGAGCTGACAGGGTAAGTTCATATCCTTATTCTATCATTGCCATGAAAAGGGAATTTGATTCTTATTTCTAATTGTAGAGTCAAACATAATTTTCTCTAAAAATTGGATTTCTTCTCTCCATGGGCACATGAAGGAAATAAAGGTTGCTTTGTGGTTATTCATCTCTCACAATGTTTTTTTCTACTTCTATGTAGATGGCAGCCCACTTTGTACTCCCACCAGGCCAGCCATCTACGTACTTCCTTGAGGTCCTGTGGCATTGAACAGGAAAACTGATGATACTACCTTGAGAATTTTTGAAACTCTGGACTCAGATAAACTCTGATGAAGTACTTTTAAAAAAATAGTTTTCTTTATTGCAAGCAGAGAGGGAGAGGGAGAAAGAAGAGAGACATAGAGAATTGGCATGCCAGAGTATCTAGCTGCTGCAAATGAAGTCCAGATGAATGCTCCCCTTTGTGCATCTGGCTTTATGTGGGTATTGGGAAACCAAACCTGGGCTATTAGTTGCAGGTTGGCCTCGAATTCATGGTGATCCTTCTACCTCTGCCTCCTGAGTGCTGGGATTAAAGGCATGTGTCACCACTCCTTGCCTCGATGAAGTTCTTATAAGTGAGTATAATACAGTATATAGTTGGAAGTCATTCACTTCATTTCATATCCAATTAAGTCTTTGTTTGGGTCATTATATATTTTAGAACTGTCTTTGAGAGTAAGATTTTCTTTATATAATCATAAATATCTGGTATTAGTGACCAAATAACCATAACATATCTTCTCAGAGATAAAACATTTCTCTAATAAATTTGGCATTTTATTTTTAATTTTTATTTCAAAAATTATAAAACTCTATTGAACAGGGACTAGTAAGAGAGCACAGCACTTAAAGACACTAGCATAGAAATGCTGTTATAGAAAATCACTGCTTTTTTTTTTTTATATTTTTATATATTTGGATACTGGGAAACCCGCCTTTCCCAGATCAGAGTAGATAACATATTTTGTTCTGCAAAGTCTAGATTGATGAAGAAAAAATAGGATTTCTTTCACTGTAAAATCTAAACAACAAAAAGCTTACAGAAGTGCCTCTACTTGATGTCTCACATATATAACCTTCAAGTTGCAGATTCATTCATTTTTGCTACATTCCAGATCCCAGGGCCTTGGTGTTTGAGGTCTGTATTTGAATCCTGATACTCAAAAGCAGGTATCTAAGAAGTCAAGCAACATCAGAAGATGGGGGAAGCCAAAACAGTTCACAGAAAATATCATTTATCATTAGAAATAAAATTTTTAAGTGGTCATCTCTGAATTATTGAACTTATAAATCATGTTGAACATTATTTAAAATAATTTATACTCAAGTGGGAATTTTGTCCTAACATATAAATAGAGCAATGAAATCAGCACCACTATAGGTATTTATTTCAGACGTGGGTAGTTGAAATTCAAACAGCCATGGAGATGTCAAAAAATACTTTGGGGCTGGAGTGATAACTCAGCACTTAAGTATACCTCTTATGCAAGCACGATGGCCTGAGGAGGCCTGCAACCATCTGAGTTTGAATCTCCAGAACCAACATAAACAGCTGGGTGAGACCATGAATGTCTGCAACCTTTTATCCTGTGGGAAGCAGAGACCAGATCATTCATGGGTACTAGCAAACTGTAAACTACTGAACTGAGTGACTCACAAAGGAAATCCATTGGTGAGTGATGGACAGGACACTCAGTGTTTTTCAGGGTGCTGCAGGCAAGCTCACATGCACCATATCAATCTATCTGTGTGCATACATCACTTATACATAAAGACATGCACCATAACCCCCACACACACACACACACATAGTACACATACTCAAGAACTACTTAGCAAATACACATTTTAGCTGGTTGCTTGTGTGACAAGAATTTTTTTTTTGTTTTGTTTTGTTTTTGTTGTTTTTTTTTTCAAGGTAGGATTTCACTCTGGTCCAGGCTGACCTGGAATTAACTATGTAGTCTCAGGATGGCCTCGAACCCATGGCAATCCACCTACCTCTGCCTCCCAAGTGCTGGGATTAAAGGCATGCGCCACCACGCCCTGTTTAAGAACATATTTTTGAGAGCTGTAGTGGTTTAAATGTATGGCCTATAGACTTAGGCTTAAATATTGAGATTCCAGTGGGTGGAGCCATACTGGGAGAAAGGTATGTCATGAGGGAGTGGGGAGGCAGGCAGATCTTGACGTCCAGCCCCTCAGGTGTGTGGAGAGCACTTTGGAGGTCTGCCTGCGTGTGCTTCCGGGAATTTGCTGCCATTTGATGGTGTCTCTCTGTTTGGATCTATAGAAATAAGCCAGCATCTTCCTCAATTGATGGTATTCCCCTGAAATTTGTGAGCCTCAAATGACCCCTTTCCTCAGATAAGCTATTTCTGGTTGAGTGTTTGTCCAGCAACAGGAAGCTGACTGTAACAGAAGTTAAAAGGAGATGCCTTGTTAAGATCTTAAGATTACATTCTACTAAGCAGCAGGCAGGGAACAAAGATAATTATGCAAGAAAGAACATTATGAAAACACAATTTTAAATATTTCCAGGCCAGACAAACATCAATAACTTCATGGACTACATTCAAAAATGAAGAATACTGTTGGATAAACATTGAATTTATTTGCTGTAACATTTACGTTTCATACAGATTTCTATTCAAAGTAATCCAGGGAAAATATAAGCAAGAAATTTTTTGTTGTCTCCCCAACAATGCCTCCTCATCTGCCAATTTACATAGACTCTCTAGAGTAGATAAATCAGAAGATACATTTTGGTGAATATTAATTTGGGTCCAATGACAGGAAAGCCTTCAAAATCGAATTGGCATGTTCTTAGTATTAATCACAGTAATATCTGGGACCTAATTGATAATTGTAGCACTTAATATTTCTTGCCTCAAACAGGGATTTGTCTATCTCAAACAGTGGTCCTTCACCACGATAATCTGGACTGGGATAATGGCTCCATGGATAAAATACTTTTTGTCTGCACAAGTGTGAGGTCTAGACTTTGGATCCGCAGCACCCATGCAAATCCTGGGCAATCTTGGCCGCCACCTCTAATCCCAAAACTATAGAGTTTGAGAGCGGGGGTTCTGGATAAGTAAGCTGGCTAATTAAACTGGGTGAACCAGACCAATATGAGTTCAAGAGAGAAATATTGTCTCAGTAAATAAAGTGAAAACCAATCAAGGAAGACACTCAATATCAACCTCTTGCCTCCATATATATCCACACACATGCATGTGCCCAAACACATGTAAGCACATAACACATGCATACATACATTCAACACACACAGACACATACATACAAAACAAATAATATGCATAATAATGTGCATGGGTGGTTCTTCCCATTTTTGAGCTTTGAAGAACTTCTTTGAGAATCTGGTTATTTAGCCCCTGTCCTTTCCAAAATAAAGTATTAAAAGAGTAAGATATACTTTACAAATTGTATCAATTCCATAGAGTTGATACTTCTTTTAAAAACAATCCATGGATTCTTAAGTTAGCATGTTAAGAACAATTTGCTCATAAGAAAAATGACTTATTATAGATTAAAATATTTTGTTAATGCATTAAGTCCATTTACAAGTTGTCACATATAAAATATTTAAAGTGCCTATTTCATAGTAAGTACTCAGTGAGTATTAGATTTTTTTTTAATTTTTTATTGACTTTTAATCTTACATACCAAAAAAACCCCACCTGATATTTCCCTCCCCTCCCCCATTCCACTTTAGAACTCCAGTCTCCATCATATCCCCTCCCTTTCTCCATTAGTCTCTCTCCTAATTTGATGACATCATCTTTCTCTTCTATTTTGAGGGTCTTGCAAAGGTATTGCTGGCACTGCAAGATCATGGATATCGAGGCCAATTTCTGTCTGGGCAGCTGCATAGTAAGAGGTCATATCCTTCCTTTGGCTCTTCCATTCTATCCGCCCCCTCTTCCGCAATGGTCCCTGAGCCACTGGAGGATGTGACAGAGGTGTTTCAGTGCTAGGCACTCCTCCATCCCTTCTTCTCAGCACTATGTTGCCTTTTGTGTCATCCCAGTGGTCATCACCATCTGAAAAGAGAAGCTTCTCTAGCCAGAAGTGAGAATAGCGTTAGTATGTGGACATGAACATTTAGTGTAGTGACCCCAGGGCAGCTTGGTGGGAATAATATATACATTTAGTCAGACATGAGCAGGCTTATACCCCCAAGGCTCATGACCTCACCTACCATAGACTTTTACTTAGGTTTTTCAGTACCGGGTATGTATTCCCTCCCGTAGAGAGGGCCTTCAGTCCAATTATGGAGCACTTGGTTACCCCAAGAGTAGACATGCCACTATTGCACCCATTCAGTCATTGGGCCTGTCTGGCCAAGCTTGAATATTCAGCATCCACTATTTTCACTGTTGATGGCTTCTGTCTCCCATACGCTGCGTGCAGCGCAGCTTTTTCCAGCTTTCAGTTGGCTGGTCTACAGGGAGAAGGTTTTCTGCTCAGCACCAGCTTGCTTTCTCAGTGTCCTTGCCTCTCAGGCATGAGATGTCTTCAGCAATAGGGTCTTACTATCTATTTCTCTAGGGAAACCAAGGGCTTTGGCAAAAGCCTTAATGTTTTGGAGGCTACCGGGACCTCCTTGGCCAACATCTCACTGGAAGGAGTTCCATCCCAGGTACTGAAAATTTTCTAGTAACAGTCTACATCTTCTAGACGTGACCTTATTCAAAAAAGTAGTTTTACATTTGTCTTATTGATAATATCTTGAGTTTAGATTGTCCCTCCCCCTGCCCTTTTTGTATGCATTCTCTTCCCATGGCCTCGCTTAGGCCATTCCCCTCCCTGTACTCAGTTCTTCTACTTATATATGTGTATTACCATACACTTAAGTCCTTCCCTTTCTTCCCTCCCTTATAGCCTTTTACCCGCTTACTGGTTTCTGGTACCTATTTTTGGTTCCAGTTCATACACAAGTCTATACATTGGTAGCTAGGATCCACATATGAGAGAGAACATGTGACGATTGGCTTTCTGAGCCTGGGTTACCTCACTAAGTATAATCCTTTCCAGATCCATCCATTTCCTGCAAATTTCATAATTTCATTTTTCTTTACTGCTGAATAGAACTCCATTGTGTAAATGTACCACAACTTTATTATCCACTCATCTGTGGACGGACATCTAGGCTGCTTCCATTTCCTAGCTATTGTGAATAGAGCAGCAATAAACATGGTTTTGCAAGTATCTCTAAGGAAGTGAGAAGAGTCCTCTGGATATATGCCTAGGAGTGCTATAGCTGGATCATATGGTAAATCTATTTCTAGCTGTCTCAAGAACCTCCACACTGATTTCCACAGTGGCTGGACCAGCTTACATTCCCACCAGCAGTGTAGAAGTGTTCCTGTTTTTCCGCATCCACACCAACACTTATTGTCATTTGTTTTCTTGATGGCAGCCATTCTGACAGGAGTGATATGGAATCTCAAAGTGGTTTTAATTTGCATTTCCCTGATGGCTAAGGATGTAGAACATTTTTTTAGATGTTTATATGCCATCTGTATTTCATCTTCCGTGAATTCTCTATTTAGTTCCGTAGCCCATTTTTTAACTGGGTTGTTTGAATTCTTGTTATTCTGCTTTTTGAGTTCTTTGTATATTCTGGATATTAATCCTCTGTCAGATGAATAACTGGCAAAGATTTTCTCCCATTCTGTAGGTTGTCTTTTTGCTCTATTCACAGTGTCCTTTGCTGTACAAAAGCTTTGTAATTTTATAAGGTCCCAGTGGTTGATTAGTGCTTTTATTCTCTGAGCAATTGGAGTTATATTCAGAAAGTCCTTGCCTATTCCAATATGTTGAAGAGTTTCCCCTACTTTTTCCTCTAGCATTTTCAGAGTTTCAGGTCTGATATTAAGGTCCCTGATCCATTTGGACTTGATTCTTGTGCAAGGAGAGAGACAAGGATCTATGTTTATCCTTTTACAAACAGATGTCCAATTTTCCCAGCACCACTTGTTAAAGAGGCTATCTTTTCTCCAATGAGTATTTTTGGCGTTTTTGTCAAAAATCAGGTAGCTGTAGCTGTCTGGATTAATATTTGGGTCTTCTATTCTGTTCCATTGATCTACCTGTCTGTCCTTGTGCCAGTACCATGCTGTTTTTGTTACTATGGCTTTGTAGTATAACTTAAAATCAGGTATGGTTATACCACCTGCCTGATTTTTGTTATGCAAAATTGTTTTGGCTATTTGAGGTTTTTTGTGTTTCCAGATGAATTTTAGTATTGTTTTTTCTATTTCTGTGAAGAATGCTATTGGGATTTTAATGGGGATTGCATTAAATGTGTAGATTGCTTTTGGTAAGATTGACATTTTCACTATATTGATTCTTCCAATCCAGGAGCATGGAATGTCTTTCCATTTCCTTGTGTCTTCTGCAATTTGTCGCTCGAGTTTTTTTATAGTTCTCATTGTAGAGATCCTTCACTTCCTTGGTTAAGTTTATTCCAAGGTATTTTATTTTTTTGAGGCAATTGTGAATGGGAGAGATTCCCTGATTTCATCCTCTGCATGTTTGTTGTTAGTGTATAGAAAAGCTACTGATTTCTGTGTGTTTATTTTGTATCCTGCTACATTGCTAAAAGTGTTTATCAGCTCTAATAATTTGCTGGTAGAGTCCTTAGGATCTGTTATGTATAGAATCATATCATCTGCAAATAATGATAATTTGACCTCTTCCTTTCTGATTTGTATCCCCTTTATGAGTGCCTCTTTCCTTATTGCTATGGCTAAGACTTCCAATACTATATTAAATAATAGTGGAGAAAGTGGACACCCTTGTCTTGTTCCTGAATTTAGAGGAAAAGCTTCAAGTTTTTCCCCATTAAGTATTATGTTGGCTGTAGGTTTGTCATAAATAGCTTTTATTATGTTGAGATATGTTCCTTCTATTCCAAGTTTCTGTAGTACTTTCACCATGAAGGGGTGTTGGATTTTGTCAAATGCCTTTTCTGCATCTATTGAGATGACCATGTGATTTTTGTCCTTCAGACCATTTATATGGTGTATTACATTTATGGATTTGCGTATGTTGAACCATCCCTGCATCTCTGGGATAAAGCCTACTTGGTCAGGGTGAATAATCTTTCTGATATATTCTTGTATTCTGTTTGCCAGTATTTTGTTGAGAATTTTTGCATCTATGTTCATGAGGGAGATTGGTCTATAGTTTTCTTTTTTTGATCTGTCTTTGTCCAGTTTGGGTATCAGGGTGATGCTGGGTTCATAGAAGGATTTTGGTAGAATTCCTTCCTCTTCTATTTTATGGAAAAGTTTGAGAAGCATTGGTGTTAGATCTTCCAGGAATGTCTGGTAAAATTCAGTAGTGAATCCATCTGGGACTGGGCTTTTTTTAATTGGGAGACTTTTTATGACTGCTTGGATCTCTGTGGTTGTTATAGGTCTATTTAAATGGTTTATCTCATCTTGATTTAATTTTGGTAGTTCATATAAATCAAGGAAATCATCCATTTCTTTCAGGTTTTCAAACTTAGAGGCATATATATTCTTAAAGTATGTCCGTATGATTTTCTGAATTTCTTTGGTATCTGTTGTGATGTTGCCTTTTTCATCTCTAATTTTATCAATTTTTGTCTCTTCTCTCTTTCTTTTGGTCAGATTTGCTAAGGGTTTGTCAATCTTGTTAATCCTTTCAAAGAACCAACTCTTTGTTTCATTGATTTTTTGATTGTTTTTTTGGTTTCCATTTCATTAATTTCTGCCCTAACCTTTATTATTTCTTCCCGTCTACTGATTTTTGGTTTGCCTTGTTCTTCTCTTTCCAAGGCCTTAAGGTGAAGCATTAAATTGTTTAGTTGTGAACTCTCTAGTTTCTTAATATAGGCACTTAGAGCTATAAATTTCCCTCGTAGGACTGCCTTCATTGTGTCCCACAGGTTTTGGTATGTTGTATTCTCATCATCATTTGATTCTATGAATTTCTTGATTTCCTTCTTAATTTCTTCAATGACCCATGCGTCATTCAATAATGTACTATTTAGTCTCCATGAATTTCTGTATGCTCTGTAGTTTTTCTTGTTGTTGATTTGCAGTTTAATCCCATTGTGGTCAGATAGCATACAAGGGATTATTTCAATTTTCCTGTATTTGTTGAGATTTGATTTGTGTCCTATCATATGGTCTATTTTAGAGAATGACCCATGTGCCGCTGAGAAGAATGTATATTCTGGAGTATTTGGATGGAATATTCTGTATATATCTGTTAGGTCCATTTGTTCCATGATATCATTTAATGCAGTTATTTCTCTGTTTATTTTTTGTTGGGTAGACCTGTCAAGTGATGAGAGCGGGGTATTGAAGTCACCCACTACTATTGTGTTAGGTGTTATCTCTGACCTTAAGTCCGATAGTGTTTGTTTGATGTAATTGGGGGCCCCCGTGTTGGGAGCATAAATGTTTAGGATTGTGATATCCTCCTGTTGGAGTGTTCCTTTAATTAGTATAAAGTGACCTGCTTTATCTCTCCTCACTAATGTTGGTTTGAAGTCTATCCTGTCGGAAATTAGGATGGCAACCCCTGCTTGTTTTCTAGGTCCATTTGCTTGATATATCTTTTTCCAGCCTTTCACCCTAAGAATATTTCTATCTTTTAATCGGATGTGAGTTTCCTGAAGGCAACAGATGGTAGGATCCTGCTTTTTAATCCAGTCTGCAAGTCTACGTCTTTTGATTGGGGCATTGAGGCCATTGATATTAAGAGTTATTAAGAGTTGAAAGATATGTATTTGATCTGTCCATTTTTCTTGTTTTGTAGTTCTTCCTGGTTTTCTTTTTACTCACTTGTTCTAACTGTTGAATATGATTTCTTTTTTCCTATTTCCTGCTGTGTGTGTTTTGCTTTTTCTTCAGCATGAATGATTCCTGCAAGTATTTTCTGTAGAGCTGGCTTAATTGTCATAAATTCCTTTAGCCTGTCTTTGTTGTGGAATGTCCTTATTTCTCCATCAATTTGGATAGAAAGCTTTGCAGGATAAAGTAATCTTGGTTGACAGTTTTTATCTTTCAGAACTTGGAATACATCACTCCAGGCCCTCCTGGCTTTTAGGGTTTGTGTTGAGTAATCTGCTGTGACCCTGATGGGTTTCCCCTTAAATGTCATTTGCTTTTTCTCTCTAACTGCTTTCAGTATACTTTCTTTGGTTTGTGTATTTAGTAGTTTAATTATAACATGGCGAGAAGAGGTTCTTTCTAGGTTTTGTCTGTTTGGTGTTCTAAATGCTTCTTGTATCTGCATTGGCATTTCTTTCCCAATTTGGGGAAAATTTTCTTCTATGATTTTATGGAAAACACCTACTAAGCCTCTGGATTGAAATTCTTCCCCTTCTGGTATACCTTGAATTCTTATGTTTGATCTTTTCATAGTGTCCCTCATGTCTTGGAGTTCCCATTCATACCTTTCTATTAGCTTGTCTTTCTCTTTGTTGGACTGTGATAGATCTGCCACCTCGTCTTCTAGCTTAGATATTCTGTCCTCTCCTTCATCCATTCTACTAGTGAGACTTTCCACAGAGTTTTTTATTTCACTGATTGTGTTCTTCAGGGTTAAGATTTCAGCCTGGTTTTTCTTCAGTAGTTCTATTTCCTTGTTCATGTCCTCTAATGACCTTTTTATTTCATTAAACTGTTTCTCTGTAATCTCCTTCAACAGTTTGTTTTCTTCTCTAATTCCTTTGTTTTCTTCTCGGATTGCTTTCATTTCTTCTTTCATTTCTTTGAGCATAGATATCATCATTCCCTTGAAATCTTTGTCAGGAATTTCATCTAAAACAGTCTCATTGTTGGACCTATCTGATGGATTTGCAATTTTTGGTGGGATTGCATTGTCTTGATTCTTTGTGTTTCTTGTATTATAATGTAGTGACTTTTGCATCCTGGATTGCTTTGATGCTTAGGTTTCCTATTTATCTTCAGTGTTCTTAGGTGTTGTGATCCACCTTTATATTATTTTAGGATATGAGTTTAAGGTGTCAAGTGTAGCACTTGTACTTAAGTAGAAGTACTCCTAGCTGTTGAGTTTGCTTGTTAAGCAATTATTGTAGTGGACTGGTGGAACAATTTCAAGGCAAGATCTAAACTTCAACAGAGCAAAATACACATTCAATTGACATGAACACAGAGTATACAAGTGTGAGAATTGAGACAACCAGTCCTATAGGGTTAAAATCCCTAAGGGCATGTGATGGTCCACTCCCTTAGTCCTGTCAGCTTGGGAATCAGACCCTGTCCTCAATAATAACTGAAGCAAAAGATAAAGGCCCTTTAAATCTATAAGTAGTACAGATAGCAATATTCAACCCCTCACATTCAGCTTATTTGAAAATGGTAAAGCCACCCACAAATATGTAAAACATACCCTGCCTTGACCTGGAAAGAGTGGTTAGCACTTCCAATGCAGGCCTTTGTTATCTTTTGGTGTGGCTTTTAAACTCACCAATGCTGGGTGCCCACCTCGTTACCTGGGCTGTGGAGCTTGGGTCAGGTCAGCTGGGGCCAGTGTTGACGATGTGGTTCAAATTTGCCACTGGTTGTTGTTCGATTCTACCAATTCCCTGGGGAACTGATGATTGGGGATGGGCGAGTTCAGGAAGCCTGCAGCAACTCACGGTGTGTGTCTCTTTCAGTAGCTCCGCAGATTTTTCTTTGATTTCTGGGCTCTGTGAGGAGACTGATGAGGTTGAAAAGTCCCTTTTTTTTTGTTTGTTTGTTTGTTCGGGCGGCGTTTGCAGCGGAAGCTCAGCGGGGCTTAGCTGACCTGGTTGGCAGCTTTGGATCAAGGGTTGGAGTCTTGGCGCCGATCCGTTCCGGAGCTGGCTGAGTGAAGTGAAGTTGCTGGGGTGCTCTTGGGGTGGAGCGAAGCTGCTGGGAGCCCACGGATGGGGAGCCCGCGGCTGGGGATCCCGTGGCTGGGGAGCCCGCGACTGGGGAGCCCGCGGCCTGGGAGTCCGTGGCTGGGGAGCCCGCGGCGGCGTTGGGGAGCGAGCTGCCGGGGACCGAACTCTCCACAGTGGGTTTCTGGCTGTCTTTTGCTTTTCCGCTATTTCCCGGAGAAAATATTCTGCTCTCTTCCTCAGATGAGTGTAGTTTTTCTTGATTCTCTGCCTGATCCGGTTTGGCGTGGCTCCTATGCCGCCATCTTACCCGGAACCTGCCCGAGTATTAGATATTTTTGCATGTGTAATATGGGGGATGTAGTGTGTGTGTGTGTGTGTGTGTGTGTGTGTGTGTGTGTGTGTGTCTGTGTGTATGGTATATTCACATGTATGTGCATATGTGCTCACAGGCACATGGAAATCAAAGAATGAGTGTCCTTCCTCTATCACTCATCACCTAATTCTTTGAGTTGGAGCCTCTCTCTATATGCAGAGCTAAAGTTTTTGCAAGTCCCAACAATTTTCCTCCATTTCTTATGAATCCACAAAACTGGGTTTGCAGATTGCATGGCAGTTACACAGCTGTTTATATGGGACCTGTGGAATGTTCACACTCAGGTCCCAGTCTCTCTCATGCCTTCACATTTGCAGCAAACATTCTTACCCCCTGAACCATGTCCCCATCCCAGGTTTGACGATGTTTAATCTGGAGTTATATTAAACGTATCATGTTCTAGGCACTCTCTCAAATGCTCCTCTAGTAATGCCTAACTTTTTCTGTAGTTGTAGATAAGACATGTGTTAAACTTAATAGTTACTTCTTACTGTATTTGGGAAACCTGGATGAATTGAAGTTATCTTGCCCAATGATAGGAGGGCATATAATGAAACCTGGTATTCATGACTAATAACACTATACCTTCTCACGTCCAGAAGAAGGTGGTAGAGTTTGTACTCAAATTCAGTACTTATGATTCCAGAGCCCAAACTTTCATTGCTTTAACATACCACTTGTTGGCTGGTTTTACTCAGCTTATTAAAAACTAGTTTGGGATGAAACAGTCATATTATCCAGGTGGACATATATCTCATTAAAGAGGAATCTCTTTTTTAGATCAACTGAGTTCAAAGCCCAAACATAGGAGAGGCAGACTTTCTAGTGAAAATGTCAGACATTTGCATTGGCAGTGTGTGCCAAATGTTACCTTTCATAAAGTCAAGAAGTATATAAATTATCATAAATTTCCTTTGTCAAATGAACTCTCCCCCTTTTTAAACTCACTAGAAAATGGCTATTTCAGTCCCTACAATTTTAATATTTTAAGTCCTGAAAAAAAAGGATATGTATCCTAGAAAAAGAATGATGCCTTACATCTTGCTTTTGCCTTATTATGGTTCAAGTCAAAGTTGCCATAGATTAAAATATTCATAGTTAAAACTCAGCATTGCATGCATGCATTCAAAATCTGCACTGATAATGACATTATTTTTTTTCATTAAGAGTAAAGGTGGCTTTATAAAAAATGTCTAAGGCTTCTGATTTTAAATATATTTTAAATTAAAATTAAAATGTATCTGAATTTTAAATAGTACAATATAGTAAAAAAGGGAAAAGAATGAGGAAGACCTATTCACATGTGCATATTTTACTTTATAGGGAAAACAGAGAGCTATGAAAGTGTGATGCTTAATAAGACTGTATTTTTAATCCAGTGACGAAACCAAAACACCAATAGAGAGAAAATCTTTCATCAATCAAACCTCCACAGATCTAAAATAGTTAGGATTTGAGGGCTTTAAAATTTAAGGAAGAGATAGGTACTTTTTTATGTTATCTAGAACTTTGGATTTGGAAATTATTAGCAGTTTCTTTGGGTTTGTCTTATTAGTAAAAAATATCTTTTCAACAATACCCTCCCACTTTCTATCCACATATCTAACAAGAAAATTTTCTTTCCTCCCTGAAGTCTTCCCGTCACAGAAGCCACATATCCTTTTCTCATTTAGATACATTTAGATACATTTAGATACATCCACATTACTCAAACCATGAACATCTATGATGTACAGTGTCCATGCATGCAAATTATACAGGACTGCCTGTAGAGACATATTTCCATAGTGTCTGGGTGCTGGAATATGGTAATACTTCTCTGCTTTCATGCCCATTCAACTTCTTGTGTAAGACTGTAAAAATTTACTTGTACCCTGGCCAGTTGCCCTGGAGTATTGTTTCATTATGAGATCTACTGGACAAGTTGGTATGATATCTATTGGGCATCGTACAACATGTAATTTGGTGCCACAAAGGCACGATTTGTGCGTAGAAAGCTCCTGAGAGAAATTTACATGTCTGAAAGCCAAAAATGATGCCAGGCAGAAAAATACCACAGGAAAGATGGCAAATCACTAAGTTTTACCTTCTTCCCTTACGATTAGAATAAGTAGTAAGGTCCTTGTCAAGGAAGGTATCTTGTCACATAGATATGCTTTGAAAAAATGAAGATGTACATGGTTCATCAGAAATCAACTTTTATTTGGATAATGATTGACTAATAAGATCTGCTTTTTAATTTTTTTCTTTAGGAATATTTTTCATAAATGAGTGAGGAAAATCCTTCATTCAAACATTTGATGGAAATTTATATTATGAATATGCACAGTATGTTGAAGATTAAACATAGCAATTTTCAAATATAAAATAACATGCTAACTTAAAATATGTCAAGGAGCAAGGAATTCCAAAAACGTGTAGATAACTTGTTCAAACCATTTCTCCCCTCATTTGTTTTCTAGGCTTAATTTCAATTGACATATTTGATATATATGGGTTATTATGTAATGTTTTCTTATAAGTCTGCATTGTGAAAAGATCAGATAAAGTTAATTGACATACTCATCATCTCATATTTGCTGTTTTTGTGATAAAACCAGTTGCAATCCATTGCCTCTTTCTGTGAAGTATGAAATGCCTTGTTCGCCACTATAGCAATAAAGCTGGGTGACAGATGGTAATAGCATGTCCATCCTTTCTTTCTACCCTGTGCACCAACCCTCAGTTTCCCTTTGACACCTTACTTCACCTTCAAAATGGATTTAGACATGAAATTCATAACTGAAATTGATGTGAACACTTGCTTTTTTCAAAATGAAATAGCTCTACCTTTGTGAAATGGTTAAAGCAACTATTCAGCCCACAGACCTGATTATTTTATAAACTATTTTGGAAAATAGGAAATGAATTTTCTTCCAAATTTTCTAGAAGTTACAACTTGAAAGAAAAAATTTCTTTTTTGAAAAAAAAAAAAAAAAGAGCAAGAAATTTTGGCTTGATATAGAGGAGAAATCCCTAATCCTTACAGGTGTCTGTTGGATTTTCTGACTCAGAACATGTTTGAACACAGACTGGAGAAACACTCCTTGGGAGTGTGAGATGAGTGGGGTCAACTTTAGCTTCCAGACATGAGAAAATGTAGCAGGTATAGCTGGTAGCAAGTCACAGAACTTGGCTGTAAACCCAGAAAAGAAGAAAGAAAAGGAATCAAATTATTTTTAGTAATGGTAACATTCCCTATGCTTTCTGATGATCATGTCCAGAGTCACTGACATATTTTTTTTTTTAGTAGGCAACAATAGGCAAATGAATATATGTGAATCCTTGAAGGCGCCATGCCCAGTAGTATTCAGCAAATAGTTGAAAGTCTCAGATGCATCCCTGCAAAGCAACCTTACAAAAGCCACGAACCAGTCAGCCAAACATCCAGCTCCCTTTAGTTCTGTCATCAAAGACTCATCCCAAGTCTGTTCTCTCCTGTTTGGAATATGTGAGATATTTATTCCACTTTCATAAAGCAAATATTCTCAGGCAATATCTTCACAAGAGCCATTTGCTCATTCTGTTTCCCCTATAAACAAACTCATCTTTTCTCATTGCAGGTCCTTGACTGCCTCTGAAAATCTTACCATTACTGGTGCTCAGTTCCTGATGCAATTTCTAATATATCTGTCTGATTCCTTTTGTGTTAATTCATTTAGATATTTTCCTATTTTACATTTTCATAAAGGAGATCAAAGGAAAATATGAGAAAGAAAAAAAGAGAAAAACAACTGAATTTTCTTCCACCTTTAAATGGTTCTTTGGGGCTGGAAAGATTTCTTAGTGGTTAAGGCACTTTCCTGTGAAGCCTAAGGACCCAGGTTCAGTTCCCCAGTACCCACATAACACAAATATACAAGGTGGCACATACATCTGGAGTTCATTTACAGTAGCTAGAGGCCCTGGCATGCCCATTCTCTCTCTCTCTTTCTCTCTGTCTTCCTCTCCTTCTCTCTCTCAAAATAGGTAAATAAATAAAATATCATGGGTTTCTTTATATTGAAAAACCCAATTCATAAGTGTCAAATTGCATGATGCTTTCATCAGCGTTTATAAAATGAGAATTCTGAGTTATTGTGTATGTATGCACAATAAATAAATTTCATATTTCACATCTCTTACCAGGTGACTGGCTTATTCAAACACTGATCAGTTGATCTTCAAGAGTCACACAAATGAGAAAAGTCATATTGTCATACATTCAATCAAGAAAGATTCACTGGTCTCCATGGAACCGTATTTTGATACCTGCTGTGAAGGTTAAGTTCTGTTACCAACTTGATCTGTTTAGGAAACCACAGACATTCCTTTTGGTGGAGACTCTGAGGCTGCTTGCAGAAATGAGTGACTGAAGGAGGAAGTGAACCCTTCTTCCAGAGTGGGCAGCTCTCCTGAAAAGATGATTTTTGTAAGGAAGTCCTGGGAGAAAAGAGGCTCTTCTTTCCGTCTGGTTGTCTGTGTTGCTCATTGGTGACTGCCTTCATTTGTATGTGATCTATGTTCTTCATTGGCATTGGAACCATGTTTCCTCAGCCTTCCAATGTGGACTGAAGACCAGCAGCTCTCAGGAAAGCCTCCAGGTCTTCAGTGCTAAATTGTGACTGCTCAGATATCCAGCCATATGGAATCTCAAGTGTACAGACTGCTATTTATGGAGTGCTGTAAGCTAATCATATATATAATTTAATTAGTTATTTATTTACAATCAGAGAGAGATAGTGAGAAGAGTGACAGAGAGGATAGATGTGCCAGGGCCTCCAGCCACTGTAAATGAACTCCAGATGCATGCACTGCTTTGTGCATCTAGCTTTTAGTGGGTACTGGGAAATCAAACCAGGGTTGTTAGGCTTTGAAGGCAAGCACCTCAATCACTGAGCCACCTCTTTATCCCAAAATTCCCTTTTTAATGCAATTTTGTTGGTTCTGTTCCTCTAGAGAACCTGACTAATACAGACTGCAGCACCCAAGGTTCCTGACTTAATGGGGATTTTTTTTTTTTTCCTAGCAGAAAGGTGCATTGCATATATATAGAAGTTATCTTCTTGTTGCTGAGACAAAACAGACCAGAAGCAGCTTATTGGAGGAAAGGGTTTATTTTGGCTTACTCTCAAAGGGAAGCTTCAATATAAAGAAAAGCATGGCAAGAGCAGAAAGATGGCTGCCCCTCATCTTCACATATCAGCAGGGATGAAGCAGTAAGAATGAGCTAGCTAGCACTGGCAAGTGAGATGGACTATATAACCCCAAAGCCTTCCCCTAGAGACACACCTTCAGCAAGGCTCCTCCTCCCAAAGGTTTCACAACTTTCCCAAACTGCTACCAGCTGCGGACCAAGCTGTTCCAAACACATGATCTGATGAGAGAACACTTCATTCAAACCACCACAATATGTAACCGCACACACAAAATTAGCATTGAAGAGGAGAAAGAGTCAAAGCATAAGGAACTCTTCGTTCTTTTAAATTATGCATACCCACTTACAGGACAATGGAAAATACATCCCGCTGTCCTCATGTGCTCACTTGTTCTAAACCTGTAGAGAGATCATATGCTGAAGAAAAAATAAAATGGTATTTAATGAACTCATTTTTTTTTTTTTTTTTTTTTTTTTTTTTTAGTATTCACTGTGAATACACAACTTTGCATCTACTTCTTCCTCCAAGTAGGGATAATAAGAGGTAATTCACATGGTGATGGGGTTTTTGAAATGGCATATGCAAAGTACACAGCAGAAGGCCTTGGACATAGTAGGTGGTTAATAAATGATGATTCACATTTTCTCTTTGCCTTCATACCCTTCAATTATCCCTTGCTACCCTGAAACCCAGACATGTAATTATATTCAGCTTTGCAGGTGAGATCATTTGACTGAGCTCTTTTTTCTAATCCCCAATCCCAACATAGACTGTGAAGGACACAGGAGCTGGACGAATACAATATACAATAATTATTTTAAATGTTTCCTTCAACTTTTTTGTTTGTTTTTCTAAGTTTAACTTGCTTATTTTTTGAGTCATTTTTCTTTTTTTTAATGCTTCTGCCTTGAGAGCTGGTCAGCAAGTAACAGAATCCCCTATAGGCCAGAGTAGAATAAAAGACAAAGTTTATTTAGAAGTTAAAGAACAACAGCAGACATGGCCGGAGCAAAGAAACAACAACGATGTAACACAATGGGCTGAGACAGTCTCCGTTTTGGAGTAGTCCTCAAATGTTTAGAGAAACTGATCATGCATGAAATTTATAGTCATGCAATTCCTGGATTGAAAATGAGGATGGTCATGATAGGTGAATATTAGTTAAAATGCTTGTCATTTTTTTTTTAAAAGAATTGTTTGTTAGAAAAATATTTAAATGAGTCTACACTTCTTTAAAAAGAGGCACACAGGATATATGCCCTTACTTTCCCCTTATGTGTACTTGTTTATGACAAGTTGCTTCTAAATTTGATGGACAGGGTCCATCTGCTGTTCTGCCCTCTGCAGTTGGAGTTCCACAGAGCTCCCTTTTGTTTGTTTGTTTGTTAAGGCATGCTTTCTGAGCTAGATTTATTTTGGGCACCAATTCCCTTTCTTATCTCTCAGTCAAGGACTTCTCACTGGAAAGGGAGGAAGTGATGATTAGGAAGGGACAAAAGGAGCTATCTGATGCTGTGATTAGGCTACCCAAGGGTATTGAGTTTGTGAAATTTCACCAAACAAATTATGCATGTTTCTATAAAAATATATTAATTTCAAATAAAATATTCAAAATATATATTCTTAATAACTTAGCCTTTAAGGGAAGTAAACTGACTACAATACCTAAGGTTGAGAGCTGGGCATGGTGGTGCATGCCTTTAATCCAAGCACTAGGGAGGCAGAGGTAGGAGGATCACCATGAGTTCAAGGATATCCTGAGGTTACATAATTAAAAATACATAATTAACAAATAATATTTAAGGTTGAGGAAATTTCTCAAGGGTTAACAACACTTGATTGTAAAACCTGCTGGCTCAGGGTTCAATTCTCTAACACCTAAACAATGCCAAACAAAAAGTTGCAGCAGGAAAGGAACCCAGCATGCCCCCCCAAACACAAACAAGTAAATAAAAATATTTTAAAAAATGATTTAAGGAGGCCTGAGAATGTGGCTCAGTGGTTAAAGGCACTTGCTTACAAAGTTGGCCGGGCCGAGATTTGATTCCCCAGTACCAGTGTGAAGCCAGATGCACAAAGTAACGCATGTGTCTGGAGCTTGTTTGCAGAATCAAGAGGATGTGGGACACCCATTCTCGCTCTTATCCTTCTCATGGACAAGGAAAACATACTAAAAAGGTTAGGCTAATATTCTTTGTTGGATGGTTTTTGTGAATTTCATCATCACTTAACATTCTTTCCTCCAAAAATATTTTTTGATAAGTTATAGTCTTTGAGGTGATCACTGCTAAAATACTTTGAAGGCACTCATGAGGGAGAAAAGCCAACACAAATCAATTTTTTAAAACTTCTCTATAGGGGTTGGAGATATGGTTTAGCGGTTAGGGTGTTTGCCTGCCAAGCCAAAGGATCCCAGTTGAATTCTCCAGGACCCACATAAGACAGATGCACAAAGGGGGGAGAGGGCATGAGTCTGGACTCCGTTTGCAGTGCCTGGATGCCCTGGCATGCCTATTCTCTCTCTCCCCCTCTCTCTTTCTCCCTCTCAATAAATAAATAAATAAAAAGTATTTAAAACAAAGAAACAACAACAACAACAAAACGAATCTACAAAGAGCAGAAAAGCTCACAGGGAAGATTATGGCAATGTATGACAGGACAAGATCAATTAGCTTGTTACTGGATCAGCTTGCCTTTAGACAGAAATGGATTGATGATAATAGCTCATTTGTTTGTATCAATCCAGTGTGGCAAGCTGATGTCCTAGAAGAGTCAAGCTCTGAATGGTGCATCACAACTATTAAAACTACTAATGTCTCACGTGCCCAACTACAGTAAGGGAGGAGAAGTATACAGCTGCTCCCAGGGACTTTTAGGATGAAAAGGCCTCCGTCCTGGTGGTCTTCATTTCCTTTTCTGTATCTCAGCCAAGCAGGGGTGAAGCTGGAGAGAGTTGGAATGGATACTTCTACAATGTTGCTTCCCAAATTATTCATCTTCATCAGAACAGAGAAGATGCAATTTACCCATGGAGTCTCCTTTTCTCCTCATGTGATGTTACTGTCCATGACCATATAAGCTAACCCATCTCATATACCACAGCTCTGATGGTATAAGCATCTTAAAAGTTCTAAAGTCCATACATGGCAAAGAAACATTTTCAATGCTTATACACTTTCTCCTTCACATCTTTTTCTTTTTTTCTTTCTTTTTTTTTTTTCTAGGTAGAGTCTCTCTCTAGTTCAGGCTGTAGAATCTCTCTCTAGTTCAGGCTGATGTGGAATTCACTATGTCATTTCAGGGTGGCCTCAAACTCAAGGCCAATCCTCCTAACTCTGCCTCCTGAGTGCTGGGATTAAAGGCATGTGCCACCATGCCCAGCTACTTTCACATCTCTTTAGACAAGGCAAACATCAGATAAGGTCTTGTGGATTAATTAATATTCCTGACATAGAAAACAGCTCTGAGTTCTTACATGTTGCACAGAGAAACAGCTGCTCAGTTCTTACATAATGGAGTTGACCTACATTTGGTTTATTATATCAAAAATTCATTAGATTATACTACTGGCAGAGATAGCATGTATAAGTGTTTAAAATCAATTATCTTAAAAAAACACTAAATATTAATTTGCTCTAATGTTTCAATAAAAAATAGAAAGATTTGAGTATCACAGGCTTTACTCTGTATCATTCCTAAGCCAACACCATTAAAACTAAGCCCAAGTGAGCAATGATAAGGTGAATAAGACTCTTATTTTGGATTTGGATTTGTTTTCCATCATTTCATGTCTGTTTTATAGACTCTAAAATACTTCTTCCAGTTGATTTTTGTCTTATAAAAGAAATAAATGCAACAATATAATCTTCTCAGTGCAGATCCAAATGTACAAAGCCCTTTATAAAAAGATATATTAAATAATTTAATAAGCAGATTATTATTGCAGTGAATTAAATAAATGGACGTGGTATATCTCTAATACTCTTGTGTAAAGCCTGTTTTAATTCTATAATCCCATTGGATACAACATACTTAAGTGAGCACTATTAACTTGTATATTTTTATTCTGTTTAGAAACATAATAACAGTAAGACACATTTGTTAGGAAAACAATGGCTCTATTTGCACATCCTTAAAGAGAATATTAGAAACATAAAATTTTAATTTTTATGCATGCAATTTGTTAATATAATTAGAATCAAATGTAAATGCAATTAGGTACTTTCAGATCTCTCAGTGTTAATTAAAAAGTTAATAACTTGAATGGCTATTCTTACTGAATTAGTAGGGCTAATGCTGGTGGCACCTTATTTATCATTTATTGAACAATCACCTAAATGGGACATTATCTTCATTCCAGGGATCTTCTTACCAATGAAGCTCCTTAAGAGCTACATGATCCCTCAGTCTCAGTGGTGAGTCTATGAGCTGTTTGCCAAGGCTTTGGGGATTCCCCTGCCATTGACAGAGCTACTTGTGACTTGTCCATTAAAGAATTTTACTGTCAGCAATTTTCCTAACTCCCTAAACTATAGTAGTGATTTCTAGGTTTTACAGAAAAATAAAAATGTGTCTTCCCTAGCAAAATGAAAATAAATGACTCCAGCCCTAGAATGTATTAAGTGTTAAAAATAAGTGTAAATTGAAGTAACATTTTAAAATAGTGTCCTGTGAGCATCAAAGAGATTAATGTCAATAATGGGTAAATAATTTCAATTCATATTTGATTATTTTTTTAATGATTAAACTCAACTGCAACCACAGGAGGATACTATGATTCCAGTTCATTGTTCTTAAAACTCAAAAATAAGGTGAAAGTAATTTAAAAAAAAACAAAACTTATTTTAGGCCCATCGTGGTAACACACACCTTTAATCCCAGCACTTGGGAGGCAGAGGTAGGAAGATCACCATGAGTTCAAGGCCACCCTGATACTACATAGTGAATTCCAGATCAGCCTGGAGTAGAGTGAAACCCTACCTCAAAAAAACAAAAACAAAATAATAATAATAAAACCTTACGTTAGGTATCATAATTCAGGGACCCTCTTAGGTATTCTTCTGTGTTTAATGATACATGATCCTAGAAGGCTAGGATATCACCATCTTACAACCACTTAGAAAGTATTGTTAAAATGATTAAGCTAAAAGAAGACAGAGTGAGCTTATTCAAACTCAACAATTGATACCTAGACCTAGATATGTCTATATCCTTCAGCTTTTGGGAATAATAATTTAGCTCAAAAATAAGCTCACAACTTTTTCATTTTAACAGCTTCCATTTTTTTTCTTAATTAAAAAAAAATGGATCTATATGTCAGCTGTTAATAAGCTGGGCTTAGGTCCAAACTGTGGATTACATTTAAGCTGACTTTTATTTTCACAGTCTGTAGCCCAGGGTCAAAAGGCTGGTATCATTGGGAACACATAACATTTATGGTAGAAGGCAGTTGCTCATGAGACTAAGTTAGATGATGCCAGCAGATCTCAAGCCTTGGAAACACTGTGATACATATATCCTGACCCTGCCCATTTGGCACAACATGACAAGTAAAGTCAAATGGGTAGGCTCATTGCTGATACAGTGGAGAAACAGACTTCTTTCATGAGAGCTGGGGAGGAGTAAAAATTAGGAAATATTATGTGTTGGATAATAATAAGATCTAGGTAGGATGAGAGAGAGAGAGAGAAAGAGAGAGAGAGAGAGAAAGAGAGAGAACTGAATATATGCACTTCCCACATGTTCAAATAAGAAATCCACAAAATATTCTGTGGTGGTTTGAATGAAAGGTCCCCTAAAGACTCATGGTTTTTTTTGAATACTTGTTCTTCTGATGGAAATTTGGGAAAGTTATCATGCCTTTGAGAGGTGGAGCCTTGCTGGAGGAGGTGTGTCATTGAGTACAGACTTTGAGGTTTATTGGTCCAGCCTAATAGGTGTATAGAGATAGTTCATTCTTTCTTTCTGTTTCCTGATATGACAAGATAAGATATCCAGTTTCTGTTCATGTCATTATTTTTATGACATGTTCAAACTTATCCTTGGCCTTTCAGCTAAAATAAACCCTTTCATTCCATGTGTTGCTTTTGGATAAATGTTTCTTCCCAGCAATGAGAAGATAACTACAGCATATTCTAAGAAAGCTTATCAACTTCCTGGGGAAAAAAAGAATTTGAGGGAGATGTTGTTACATGCTACAAGGAAGTGATGAGCAAAACTTAGAATGTGGCCAAGACTGCAGGGCAATGCATTGTTTGTTCTATATGAAGATTGTAAGAAAAAATGAAAATTAAAAGATAATAGATATAAACACAAACCTCAGATGTAAACAGGAATATCAGAGGAATATAATGTGATGACTTTGATTATAATTTGAGTAAGGGAAATAAACACATTTATGAAAGTCTCAAGATATTTAAATAGTAATTGCTTATCTGGGGATCTCAGAAATTGTGCATTTTTCAGGTCTAGTAATGATCATCACTTTAGTTCTCAAAATTACATTATTATGTTATAGAAATATGATGCTAAATATTTAAGAATAAAATTAAATGTGTTTCAAATTATTTAGAGTATGGTCAGGAGTAAAGAGGAGTCTAAGAAAGTTTTTGTGTATAATAAGCAGTTAGTATACTATAATTTTCTCTCTAGTATTTGAGTTGTTTTAATTTTACCATAATAAAAAACATAAATGGAGGGGACAGAAAAAAGAGAGAGGAATAAAAGGAGGAGAAATTAGAGAAAGAGGAGAAGGAAGAAAGGAAAGAAGGAAGGAAGAAATAAAGGAAAGGAGGGAAGAAGAAAGGGAAAATTTTTCTTTCATTAGGTAGAAATGAACATCACTAAGAGTGACATTATTGAGAGGGTGCACTACTATGGTCCTTTGTTTGAATCCCTAAACTTATACTCTCTGCAAAGGTTGGGACCCATCCATCTCAATAGCAACAGAAATGGATCTTACCTGCGGCTGCAGAGATTTTTCAGTGGTTAAAAGCTCTTGCTTCAAAGCTTTCTGGCTTTTGTTCAATGTCTCTGTTATCCACATAAGGCCATATGGGCATTTGCTTTCAGTGGCAAAAGTCCCTGCACATATATCCATGCACCCCGATACACATACTCTCTCTCTCTCTCTCTCTCTCTCTCTCTCTCCTTCTCTCAAATAAGTAAAAGTTAAAACAAAAAGATGATAGCAACAAAACTGTTTGCATTTTATTGACAACAAAGTACAAATTGCACAGGATTTCTGCTAATATATATATATAAGAAATATTCATGATCGTGAGAATGCATTCTCATATGACATAACAAGAAATAGTTCATAAAGGAATCACATGGATTCTTCCAAAGAATGGCTCCTTTAAGATCAGGCTCAGTTAGAAGTTTCCTGAATCCTCTGGCAACTATAGCCAATTCTATTCAGTCATGGAAAGAAGCAGAGCAATGGATGAATCATAATTACATTTTCATGAGTGAAGGGCTAGAAGTTTGCTGAAAACAACAATGATGTGTGCTTCTGCAGGGGAGGTGCAGGCATGTTTGGGGCCTGCAAATTCAGAAAGGGGGAGCATTGACAACACGTTTGGGGCCTGGCCCAGAGTGGGTTAGGAAGTGCTGATTACAAGCACACGTGTTTGGGACCTCATACAGGTTTTAACAACTTCTCCAAGCTTGGAGACAACACATTAGATTAGAATACTCAAACTGCCAAGGCTGTGGCTGCAGCCCAAGTATCCACTCACTCTTGGGGATGATTGCACTTGCAACCTCCACAGCCTGTGTATCTGTGGATACAATCCTATCCCATCCCACTCCAAGCCAGTTCAAACCCAAAACCGAACACTCACTGAAGATCCCACACGGGCAAATTCTTGCTTCCTCTTAATAAAAGAAGACATTTATCCCCAAGGTGGGTAGATTCCAACACACACAGACACACACAGACACACACACACACACACACACACACACACACACAAAAATTAAAACAAAAAAAAAAAAGGAAAGCAAGAGACTGAGAGATCTCCACCAAGATTACTTTGTCTCACAATAGAAGTTTCCAATGAAAATATAAAAGAGGCAACAGAAATAGAATCCCAAAATGAAAGCACAATAAGCTCTGTGACCCTGACTAAGTGAATCTCTGAACTGGAAGCTAACCACCAAAAAGCCAACAATGGCATAAATGAAATGCAGTGGAATCACCTCTCAGAGCACACAGTTTTTGTCACTAGGCTAAACATAATTCAGGAAAACAAAAGATGCCTCAAAAGAGAGATAAATGTATTTAAGGTGAATGAACAAATAGAGGATCTCAATAACCAGCTGATTAAGCTTAATGGAGACAAGATTAAATGCAATGAATTCCAAGTAGCATCAAGCATAAACTGAAATTGGAACTTGACAAAGGGGTGGATAAAATACAAAAAAAAAAAAAAAAAAAAAAAAAAAAGAAAGAAAGAAAGAAAGAAAGAAAAAAGAAAAGAAAAAAACAACAAAAACCCCAAAATCAAATATAGAGATTGTGAAAGCATCTCTAGAACCCTCACTAACAAAGTTAATTATGTGGAGGTTAGAATCTCATGTCTGGAAGTCAAGACAGGAAAAATTGCTCAGAAATCCAAACACTTAAACTCAGGCAAACAGAATATGAGGGTATTGTGTGATATGTTAAAACAACCAAGCATCTAGATCCTGGGGATACCAGAAGGAGAAGAAATTCAGGCTAAAGTCATGGAAAACATATTCACAAAATTATTGAAGAAAACATTCCAATCCTCTCAAAAGAGAAACCCATCCAGACAAGAAGCTCTCAGAACACCAAAAGACTGGACCAAGAAGGAACTCTCTGAGACACGTCATAATTAAAATGCTAAACAATGAAAACAGAGTGAAACTGTTAAAAGCACAAATGGTGAAACAACTCATTACATACAAAGGCAATCCTACAAGAATTAATTCATATTTTTCAATGGGAAGCCTGAAAGCCAAAAGGGCTTAGAATGGAGCACTAAAATCTAAAAAACTTTGGCATCCAGCCCAACCTTCTGTACCCATTGAAAGTAGCCCTCAGCCAGGTGTGGTGGTGCACGCCTTTAATGCCAGCACTTGGGAGGCAGAGGTAGGAGGATCGCCATGAGTTCAAGGCCACCCTGAGACTACCTAGTGAATTCCAGGTCAGCCTGGGCCAGAGTGAGACCCTACCTAGAAAAAAAAAAAAAAAAAAAAAAAAAGTAGCCCTCATAATAGATGGTGAAAGGAAAACCTTCCATGATAAAAGCCATTCTATGACTATATGCAGACAAAGCCAAACCTATAGAGAATACTTTAGGGAATACTCCACAGAAGAGTCAGACAACCAGCTTCACAAGCCTACAAGGGGAAGAACATGATAACCAATACTAAGCAGGCATGAAAACATACAAAGCCCATGAAAGCACCAACTCCTATAAAGCCTCCAAAACAGCAACAGCTAAATAAAACCTCACAGTTATTACCTTAAATATAAATGGCGTTAACTCACCCATAAGAAGGCAAAAATTAACAGGGCTGATCATAAAACAGACCCCTTTATCTGCTGTCTTCAAGAAACCCACCCCAACTAAGGATAGACATATCCTCACAGTGAAAGGATGAAAAATGATTTTCCAAAGAAATGGAAACAAGCAACAAGTGGATGTGGCTATATTAATATCTGAAAATATAGATTTTTAAACAAAAATATATGCATCTGGATTAGGTGGGACCTCGGGATTTGAAACTGGGTCCTTTGGCTTTGCAGGAAAGCATCTTAACTGCTAAGCCAACTTTCCAGCCCTGAAGACTTTTAACTCATCAAGGGAATCATCCAACAAGAAAACATCACAATTTTAAATAAAACCAAGCACAGGTATACCACATTTTATAAAATAAAACCCACTTGACAACCAACCAGAAATAAATCCCCATAACACCATAATGGGGGACTTCAATACCCACTATCCAAGGGGGAAAAAATAGGGAAATAATAGAGATTAACAACAGCATAGATCAACTAGACCTAACAGACATGAACAGAATATTGCATCCCAGTTCTACAGATTAAATTGCTTTTAGCAGCCCAAGTAACCTTCTCCAAAATAGATCATATATTATGGCATAAACCATGCCTCCATAAATTCATGAAAATTAATGTAACTTCCTGTATCATATCATACCACAATGTGTTAAAGCTAGAAATTAACAACAATAGAAACAACAGAAACTACCCTAGTTCCTGGAAAATGAACAAAACACTGTTAAATAGTGAATGGGTCATGGAAGAAATTAAAAAGGAATTTGTAAGATTTCTACAACTTAGTGATAATGAAAATACAACATACCAAAACTTATGGGACACAACAAAGGGTGTCCTAAGGGGAAAATTCATAACACTAAATGTCATCATAATAAAGACAGATCTCAAATTAATAACATAACCATCCACCTGAAGGCATTGGGAAAACAAGAACAATCCAACACTAAGAGTTCCAGGCATAAAGAAATAATTAAGATCAGAGCAGAAATTAATGAATTGGAAACTAAAAACCAATTAAGAAAAGTGATAAAGCGCTATTTTTTTGAAAAATTAAAAAAAGACTGATTACCTCCTGACCAACTTGATCAAGGAAAAAGAGAGAAGTCTCATGGATAGAGATAGCTTAATAGTTAAGGTTCTTGCTAGTGAACCCTAAGAACCCAGGTTTGACTCCCCAGTACGCACATAAGCCAGATGCACAATGTTATGCATGCACACAGGTTGTTAATACACACAATGTGGCACACATGTTTTGAGTTTTTTATAGTGGCTAAGGTCCTGGTTCACCAATTCTCTCTCTCTCTCTCTCTCTCTCTCTCTCTCTCTCTCTCTCTCTCTCCTTGCTCCTTGCTCCCTCTCTCTCTGTCTTTCTCTCTCTCATAATTTTTTTTGAAAAAGAGAGAAGTCCCAAATTAACAAAATTATAAATGAAAAGGGTAAAGTCACAACAGACATCAATGAAATTGAAAGACTCATCAGTATATATTTCTAAACCTCTGCCCCCCAAAATTGGATTACCTGGAAGAAATGGATAAATTTCTACCAAAAGTAAAAACAGAGCAAATAAACCTAAACAAAGTTATTACATCCATTAATGAAAATATAATAAAAAATCTCCACCCCCCAAAAAAGTTCCAAGACTGATGGAACCTCAGCCAAATTCTACCAAAACCTCATTTCTCAAGCTTTTTCATGTAATTGGAAAACAAGTAATACTCCCCAACTCCTTCTATGACCCTCATACCAAAACCAGAAATAGATTTAAGAAAATAAAACTATAGACATATATCCCTGATTAACTTAGATACCCAAATCCTGAAATAAATCATTGTAATCTGAAATCAAAAAGATATTAAAAGCATTACCCACCTTGATCAAGCAGGCTTCATACAGGGGATGTAAGAGTGTTTTAACAAATTAAAATTTATCAACATAATATACCACATAAATAAACTTAAAATATAAGAAACACATGATAATTTCAATAGATGCAAGATTTTTGACAAAATACAACATAACTTCATGGTCAAAACACTGGAGAAACTAGGTATGGAGGGTTTATATCTCAGCATAGTAAAGTCTATATACAAGTCATCTAAAGCACCAAAATCTGTGTAATGGGGAAAGACTCAAGGAATTCCCATTAAGAATTGGAAAAGGAGCTGGGAGTGGTGGTGCATGCCTTTAATCCCAGCACTCGGGAGGCAGAGGTAGGAGGATCACCGAGAGTTCGAGGCTACCCAGAGACTACATAGTTAATTCCAGGTCAGCCTGGGCCAGATTGAGACCCTACCTTGAAAAACAAAAACAAAAACAAAAACAAAAACAAAAACAAAAAAAAAAAAAGAATTGGAAAAGGACAGGGGTAGAAGTCTTAGTCCAAGCAATAAGACATGAGGAAGATATAAAAGGGATATAAATTGGACAAGAAGAAGTCAATCTAGCCCTATTTGCAGATGATGTGATCCTATACATAAGTGACCAGAAAGACTCTACCATAAAACTTCGAAAGGTCATACATTCCTTCAGAAAAGTGGCAAGATACAAAATCAACACACAAACATCAGTAGTCTTCCTATGTGGTAAAGACAAATATGCAGATAAAGAAATCAGCAAGGCTCTCCTGTTTTCAATACATACACCTTAATCAAATACCTTGTAATAGCACTAACCAAGGTTATGAAAGACCTATATAACAAAAACATAAATACATTCAAGAAAGAAATTGAGGAGTATATATGAAGATAGAAAGAGCTCCCATACTTCTGGATAGCTTGAATTAATATTGTGAGAATTGCAATTCTACCAAAATCTATATACAAATTCAATGCACTACCAATAAAAATCCAAGCATTATTCTCACAAGATAGAAAAAAAAAAAATCTCAGAATTCATATGGAATGGCAGAAGGTCTCAGATAATCCAAAATTATCCTCAGTAAAAGAAACATGTCTGGAGGTATCATGATAACTGATCTAAATCTATACTACAAATCCATAGTAACAAAAAGAGCATAGTACTGGCATTACAAAATACATATAGACCAATGGAACAGAATTGAAGACCTAGTCCGTATTTCAAGTAACTAGAGCTACTTTCTTTTTCACAAATGAGCCAACAACATACATTGGAGGAAAAGATAGCATCTACAACAAATGGTATGGATAACCACATGTACAAAAATGAAACTAGACACGCTTCTCTCATCACGCAAAAAAAATCAACTCCAAATGGATTAAAGACCTTTAATATAAGAACTGAAATTTTTAAATGACTGGAAATAAAAATACAAATGTAAGAGTGGAGAAAAACTTCCTGAATAATACACCAGTAGCCTAGAATATCAAATAATCACTCAGCCAGTGGGATCTCTTGAAGCTAAATAGCTTTTGTACAGACAAAAATAGCGTAAGTAGAGCCAACAGACTACCCACAGAATGGGAGAAAATCTTTGTCAGCTACACTACTTACAGAGGCCCAATGTCTACAATCTACAAAGAACCCAAAGAAGTAAGCATTAAAAAAGTCAAACAGCCGGGCATGGTGGCACATGCCTTTAATCCCAGCACTCAGGAGGCAGAGGTAGGAGGATCGCCAATAGTTCGAGGCCACCCTGAGACTACATAGTGAATTCCAGGTCAGCCTGAGCTAGAGTGAGACCCTACCTTGAAAACCAAACAAAAACAAAAGAAATTAAAAAGAAAAGTCAATCAGTCAGCTTAAAAAATAAGGCAGAGGTCTGGAGGGATTGCTTAGTGGTTAAGGCATTTACCTGCAAAGCCAAAGTACCCAGGTTTGATTCCCCAGGATCCATGTTAGCCAGATAAACAAGGTGGTGCATATGTCTGGAGTTCATTTGCAGTGGCTGGAGGCCCTGACACACACATTCTCATTTCCTCCCCTCCTTCCTTTTTCTCTCTTTCAAATAAGTAAGTAAATAAAAATAAAATATTTTTTTAATGGGGCAGAGAACTGAATAGGAAATTATAAAAGGAAAAAATACTCATTTAAGAAAATGTTCAACATTCTTAACCATCAGGGAAATGGAAATTAAAACATCTATGAGGGGACTGGAGAGATGGCTCAGTAGCTACAGCATTTGCCTGCAAATCCTAATGACTTGAGTTCAATTCCCCATTATCCACATAAAGCATTCACACAATGGCACATGCATCTGGAGTTCATTTGCAGCAGATAGAGGCCCTGGTGCACCTATTTTCTCTATCTCTTGCTTGAAATAATTAAATAAAAATATTTTAAAAAGCAACAATGAGATTCTACCTTACTCCAGTCAGGATGTCAATCACTAAATTAGTCATAAGACAATAAATATTGGCAAAGTTGTGGGGAAAGAGGAAACCTCATTCACTGATAGTGAGAGTTCAAACTTCTACAACCACTAATGCAATCAACCTGGAGACTCTTGAAAAAGATAAACATAGAGCCACCAACTGACCCAGCTATTCCTCTATTTGGCATCTACCCTAAATGCACTAGTTTTCACGGTACAGGTATTTGCTCAACCATGTTTGTAGCTGTTCAATTCACAATACCTAAGACATAGACTCAACCAGATGCGCCCCCCCAAAAAAAAACAATGACAAACACCACCTATTCTCCCTCATCTGTGGTTCTTAACCTGGAACAGGTTGAGGTACAGGCTTACCTGACAGTCAACTTGAGGGACAGTTAATATGGATGGAAGGGTTTGGGGAGTGGGAAATGGGAGGGTGAGAAGAGATAAACACCAAACTAAATTAAAAATGAAATAGTACCATCCAAACCTTCCTTCTGGATAGTAGAATAAAATATATAACCCTCAGTAGTTGTATGAGTATCATCTGGCAAGAAAGGCTCTGGAGAGGGTGGGATGAAACCTAACCCTAAAACATTTGGCTCTGGATTATAACTACCAGGAATCCAGTACAATCTACATGGAGCTGTTGTTTGGAAAGACCTACAAAGTCCCCAAAACCAGACAGGTTTATGTCAAAGCACTTGATTACCTGCCTGAGGAAAAAGTAAGACCCTATTGCGAAAGATACCACATGCTGCCACCACAGAACATTGAGAAATCTGGCTGGAATGGGGATTGAAACCACTTCCCAGATAGTTAGCTCATATAATGCTGGAAAGTGCTACATGTACTGCTGGGGAAAATGGCCAACAACACTGTGAACATGCAAGGGACACCACTACATGAAGGCAACCAGCCTGACAAGATTTACTAACCTGTGCAATGGTTGCACACACCCTAGGTGGATAACCAATGGCTTTCTGATTGTCCATGAGATGTACTCAGTGGAAATAATCCCATATTTGGAACTAGGAACTAGTTCAGAACTCTATGGAGACCAAGGTTATAAACTTCAAAGAGAAGCTCCCACTAGTTTTTGGCCAAAAGTGTGGCTACATCCATCAAAATCTCTAAATTACCAATGCTTATCCTCTTAAACCTATGCCAATCTTTCTCTCCATTAGAGAATCTATTTTTCTTTTTCAGAAGGATGCCCAAATCCATCAACAAGACAAAAAAAAAAAAAAATAGCTGACTCCCTGGCAGGAGATAAACCACCCCTCATACATCAGCCAGGGCCCAGGTGTAATCCCAGAGGAACTGGTGAGATGAGCAAGAGTGCTGCTTCCTTGGTGAACCTGACAACCTGCACCAGGGTAATGGAGACAGACACTGAGGATACTCAAAACATACAAAAGCAAAAATCCAGAACCTGCGAGATCACAATACTAAAGTAGATTTAAACACACCCACTGTGACTCAGGGAATTTTATGGAAGATGGGGCAGGGAAATTGAAAGAGCCACAGAGTTGGAGAGATTATCCAGTGGCATTGCACACCCCCAGCACCCCCCCACACACACACAATGACTGACTGCTGATCTCACAGCTCCTAATCCAGGAGCCCATGGTGAATACCAGCAACCCCACTGAGGAGGTCCTTCAGTGGAATAACCATACAAAGTTTCTACTTAATAAAATAAGAAAGAAAGAAAAATAAAACACAAATATTTTGGAGATGCTGATCAAATGGAAGCATATTTTTAGAAACCACAATGAAAATGGAGTTTCAAGAGAACTGGCATTTTCAAAGCAGAAAACAAACAACATGGAAACCTTTATTAATTTCCCTGTAAGAAAATGGTCCATGGCTACTCCTGTGTGGCTTTTCCACCCACAAAGACTTACCTCAAGGGAGGCATTAATTCTTCCCAACATTTTAGAATAATAACATGATGATGATACACCTAAATGGCCCTTCCAGGAAGCACTGGCCACAAGTCCTGGCTGATTGTTCAGTGTTTCCAAACATGAATTGAATGTGAAAAGTATACATCACTAGTGATGGGTATCCTGTCTTATTTCCACATGGCCATGCTTTGTGGCCATCACCATCTATATTTTATTACCTTGCATTACGTATGCAATAATTTCTGTGATCAGGTACACAAATGCAAAGGGGAGAAATACATGAAACCAATTTCCTTTATTGCTCAATATATAGCAGGAATAATTTTGAGATTTTTTGAATATAACATTTTCGAAAATTCTTAAATCCACTGAGGACTGATTATTTTCCACAGCATAACTAAACAGTGCAGCTAAAAATACTAGAGCTGTAACTAAAATTGGCATTTTTTTCATGATGGAGAAAGCTTGAGCTGTAAGATTGCAGCAAAGAGTCACAAAAACATAACTCGATTTGAAATGCACAGATTTAAAAAAATATATATTTTTTTATTTTTATTCACTTACTTGCAAGGAGAGAGACAGAGAAAGAACCAAAAAGAGAGACAGCAAATGGGCATGACAGGGCCTCCAACATCTGCAAACAAACTCCAGATGCATGCACCACTTTCTGCATCTGTCTTTGTGTGGGTACTGGGGAATCAAACCCAGGTTGTTAGACTTTGCATGCAAGCACCTTAACATATGAGCCATCTTTCCAGACTGAAATATATAATAATTTTAGCCCCATTTCTTACAATAATTAATAGTGTCTGACCTGGTCATATAAATTAATTTTCCTTTAAAAAATATATTTTATTTATTTATTTATTTATTTATTTATTTATTAACTTATTTGAGAAAGAAAAAGAGGCAGAGAGAGAGAAAGAGAGAGAGAGAAAGAGAGAGAGAGAGACTGATACTCCAGGGCCTCTGGCCACTGCAAAAGAACTCCAGATGCATGTGCCCCCTTATGCATCTGGCTTACGTGGGTCCTGGAGAATCAAACTGGGATGATTCTTTGGCTTTGCAGGCAAATGTCTTAACTGCTCAGCCATCTCTCCAGCCCCTAAATTAATTTCTTTATACATCATTTTTCTCTTCTCAGAATGAGAGTTAATACAGTCAGCCTCATATGATTATAATCAAGATTGTGTAGTCTAGCTCAATAGTCATAAACAAAGTAGAGATTTAAAAATTATCATTTAATACAAATGATTATACCAGAACTATAAATGCAAGTGAGTTTCATAAGTCAATAAACACTCTACACTAGTGCCTACACATATACAAACATGTATGTGCACATAATGCCCACACACACATCCCACTATACTACCAAAAGTGCCAATATTTTTAAAATTTAATTTAATTTAATTATTTGAGAGAGAATAAGAGGCAGACGGAGAAAGTGGGTGTACCAGGACCTTCAGCCATTGCAAACAAACTCCAGGTGCATGCTCCACCTTGTGCATCTGGCTTACATGGGTCCTGGGACTTGAACCTGGGTCCTATGGCTTTGTAGGCAAGAGCCTTAATGGCTAAACCATCTCTCCAGTCCAAATTTTTTGCTTCATAAAATTTGTTTTTAGAGCCTGACCTTTAATCCCAGCATGTGGAAGGCAGAAGTAGGAGGATTGCCATGAATTTGAGGCCGGCCTGGGACTACATAGTGAATTCCAGCTCAGCCTACACTACAGCAAGATCCTACCTCACCCCACCCCACAACAATTGACTTTAGCTGTTTTATAGTATATCCTAAAGACTGTTAACAATATTAGTAAAAATATCATTTGTCAAACTAAACTCATTTTTTAAATATTTTATTATTTATTTATTTGAGAGAGAGAGAAAGAGAGACAGAAATAGGCAGGTAGAGAGAGAGAGAGAAAACAGGCACGCCAGGGCCTCCAGCCACTGCAAACGAACTCCAGATGTGTGCGCCACCTTGTGCATCTGGCTTACATGGGTCCTGGAGAATAGAGCCTCGAACCGGGGTCCTTAGACTTCACAGGCAAGCGCTTAACCGCTAAGCCATCTCTCCAGCCCATAAACTCATTTTTTATAGTTCAGCATTGGTGTAGCACCAATTGGTTCCTTGAATCTCACTACATACAATCTGAACTACTGTTGTACAAAATAAAGAAACTTTATTGGTGATAACATATAATGGCTTCCAAATGTTAGTTTTGCCTGCACAATGCCATAGGTAAATTGCAAACTGTGAGTAGAAACTATTATATAATAAAATCTGCCCACCCCAAAGTGAACAAGCTGTGTCTCACACAAACTGCTAGAGAAGTTATGTGCCGCTTTCCATATAACTTTGATTCTCAGCCATAACCTCCAAATTTTATGCACAAATGATGGAATTAGATAGAATGTATATATTCTTTGTGTTTTGGCACCTAGTTTCCACTTTTAGTCCAAAACACTTTTGAATCTAGCCAACATTTTTTCTATACTTTGGAAGTATGTGTGTGTGTGTGTATGTATGGGTTTTCAGGCACAGGCATAGAGAGCAAGGTTTTGTTTACAAATTCAGAAGGGAGAAAGACCAAAATCCAAGCAGAGCAGAAGTTCTATAAAGCTCACTCCACATGGAGCCATGTCTCACACTGTAGAATGAAAGCTGGCTGAACTCTGTGAGAAGGCTAATTTTCTTTGAGATGAGTGGAGCAGTTCCTTAGCTAGTGAACACACTTGTTGTACCAGTGCACGTACTGGTTTTCTCCTAACTTTTCTCAGAGAACCCAATGTGTTCTAGGAGGGTGTGTGTGAAATACACTAATTTCAAGGAAGGAAAGGGGAAAACCAAGAGACCCATCAGTGTTACATGAACATAATCAAGCAAAGTGTGTTGCCAAATCTCATTTAACCTCAGAATGTCTGACATAAAGTAAAATGGCACAAGTCCTACCTCCAGATTTTCTTTCATTTCTATACATTGAAAATCTCAGATGTTGAGTGTTTTGAAGAGTTATAAGCTCCCCAACAACATGTCATCCAGCTATATACTTCTAATCCCACTATGATACACTATTCCATTTTCTTCCATTAATTTTCATATGAGACATTTCTTTTGAGGTTGTATTTATATAATAAAATAGAAAAGGTAGGCTATCATAAAAATATCACAGACATGGGCTCAACCATTTTTATTGCTGTTCTATTCATAATAGCCAGGAACCAGAATCAGCCCAGATGCCCATCAACAAATGAATGGTTAATAAAGTTGTGGTACATAAACCCAAAGGAAGTCTACTCAGCCATAAGGAAAAATAAAATAATCACATTTTCAGGAAAATGGAGGGAATTGGAAAAAAAAAAAGAAAGGGAAAAACTCATGGTTACACAGGATCAGAAAGACAATGGACACTTATGCTCTCTCATCCATAGTTCCTAACTGGGGTCAACTGGAGATGAGAACAAATGGTAGTAAACACCAGGCATAGAGCTAGAATGAGATCAGTAGAGAGAAGAATTAGGGAGAGGGGAGAAAAGGACCTTACCTGACAGGTTAGGGGAGGGATAGAAATCTGGGGTGGGAGGAGCTTGGAAGGGTACTAGGAGGCTAGGGAAGGACTTAGACAAAAGTTAAGACAACATGAATCAGCTCCATAGAAACCCTCACTATGGCTAGCATTCTACAACTTATACACACCAATAAAGAAGGAGGGGGACAGTCTGGACAGAAGTTGGAAAAAGCTTAACATTAAAACCACAGAATCTACCTGGTAAATCCCAGGCCCAGAATTGGGTTGGTCCC
This sequence comes from Orientallactaga sibirica, assembly GCA_036365145.1. Lineage (NCBI taxonomy): Eukaryota > Metazoa > Chordata > Mammalia > Rodentia > Dipodidae > Orientallactaga > Orientallactaga sibirica. The sequence goes on from JAEOAD010000013.1 coordinate 37,914,491, forward strand.
TATAGTGAACTGTTGTTGGCCAGGGATACCCATGAGTTCCACAAAGCAATGTAGGCCATTGCCAACACATTTGATTACCTGCCATAGCTATTTACCTGCCTATTGCTGAAGACACCACAGGCTGTGGTCACAGGATATCAGAACACCAAGCTAGAACCAAAAGGGAAATGAGCTTCCTCCTGGCTAGCCCTCATCGTGGTGAAAACCCTATAAGAACTGCTGAATAACAATGGTCACCAACCGCATGAATATCTAGGGGATTCTACAGACTATGAAATCATCCAGCTGGACAAGAAGTTCACACTTGTGCAACAGTAGCACATAGACTCTGTGAGTAACCAACTGTTCTCTGATTGCACATGAGTCCCGCTCAGTTAGAGAGAACGTATATCTAGTACTGGAAATGAAGTCAGAATCCTATGTTCAAGAAACTCAGACATTAGAGAGAATCCCCCACTGCTCTCTGGTGATGAAAAGGAGGTTTACACACCCAAAAGTCACTCAACTAACTTTGCATACTCCTTTAACCCAAGCTGTTCTCAGTCTTGATTGGAGAATCTGTTTTATTTTACAGAAGGCAGAGAAAACAGTGGAGAGCCAAGATGCATCCAAAATCACCAAGGGACTTCCTACCTCTTAGTACAGGAGAAATGAAGTCAGAATCCTCAAAGTAAATGTTCAAGAAACTCAGACATTAGAGAGAATCCCCTCCCCCACACTGCTCTCTGGTGAGTGAGAAAGGGGAGACAGGTTTATAACTTATCATATTATATAAAATAAAACATTACCCAAAAGTCAGAGATGGCTCAATTAAGGGCACTTTTGCATACTGCCCTTTAATTTTCCCACCCCTCCTTTAAGCTGTTCTCAGTCTTGATTGGTGAATCTGTTTTATTTTACAGAAGGCAGAGAAAACAGTGGAGAGCCAAGATGCATCCAAAATCCAAGAAGATAACCTACTACCCGCCAAGGGACTTCCTACCTCTTCCACATTGGCCAGGGCCCAGGAGAAATTGCAGAGGATGTGGTGACAGACATAGTAATCAAAACCTATCAAAGTAAAGATCTAGAGGCATTTAAGGACGGAGAAAACTCAACATGTTAAATCAGACTGCCAACAGATTAAGTGAATTATGAAAACCATCTTATCTTGGTTCCAGGCTCAGGGGACATTGAGAAAGAGCTTTTGGGGCAATCAAATCATTTTTCCTTTTATGTTGCCTCAGTCACATTGAATGTGGCTATGGCTTCTGTTGCAGTTTATGTGGCTATGGGCAGCATGGTGTGAGAACTGCTGGGTCTCCATGCAGTCCTCTGTTAGAATACAATTTATACTATGTGAGAAAATAAGACAGGACTTACTACGAGGAACTACAAAAACCAATCATTAATTGTATTGTGTTTTATATAAAAAAGACACTTCAATGTCTGCAGCTACTTCTGTTGAAAAGACTTTGAATGCTTAAAGTATTATAGTAAATAATCAGTATAAAATTGTTTCAGTCCACACTGATACTGTATATACAAAATGCCTTAATTATTAATAACCCAATGTATTATTATACTAGTATCTGTTTTAAAAAAAAAAAAAAAAACCCAATGCTTCTGGCATAATAAAATCACGGAATTAAATCAAGGGTTTAACAATCATAAAGGATGTTGTTATGGAAATATATCCCACAGTAGTTTATAAGCTTGAGAATATTTTTGGTGGCTCTGTTTTTTTTTTTTTTTTGCCAGAATCTTCATATTATATTTGTAGGTTTGTTTTATCCGTATATAAAAAGAAATAGTGATTATGTATTTGTATGAATGTTTAACTGGAAATGTCCATGGATTTGGCTAATTTATATTCACTTTTTATTACATATATAGATTTCTAATATTTTTCATTTCTGTAACATTTAAACTTCTTTCATTTGTGTAAATTTACTAATTATTTCTTGCAAAAAAAAAAGAATAGGAGCAAGAAGTATCCCAGTTAAAAATGGTTGAAATAATCTATGTAAGAAGTAATGGTGACCCAGATGAACACAGAAGTGGAATGACAGGAAACTATGGACAGATTGAAGACATTTCAAGGGACATTTGAAGGGACATAAAGAAAGATCAAATGTAGAGATCAGAATTCAGGAAAGAACCTAGACTTGAGCAAGGTGATAGATTCACAGAAGGAAGCAGGCAGTGGGGGGAGAGGCGAAGGCTTTCAAAGGCAAAGTGTCATTATAAAGTGCACACGAAAGCCAGATGTGGTGGTGCACACTTTAATCCCAGCACTTGAGAGGGAGAAATTCCAGACCAGCCTGGGACTACAGAGTGAGTTCTAGGTCAGCCTGGACTAGAGTGAGACCTTGCCTCAATCGATCAATCAATCAATCAATAATAAATGACCAAAAACATGTATGGGATGGAGAAATGGCTTAGTGATTAAGGCACTTACTTTTCTACAAAGCCATACTTAAATAAAAAGAAAATATTTAAAATAAATAAATCAAGTAAACATAAGAAGTGTATTTCTGGGTCCTTTTGCCTTTCTGATGCTGCTATAATGTACATATACCTTCGTCCTTCACTAGACCACATTTTATCAAATACAGATGTACATTTAAATTGCAATTATTCCCTGAGTTTAATAAGACCTTGTCATACATATAGATCCGTTTACTCATCAAAAAAGTAATAGCTGTGATCATTTTCCCTTTTATGTATAATTTCCCCCATAACAAAAATGGGTAATGGATTTTCAACTATATCTATATGAATTTTACTTTTTTGTGTGTGGTAGGGTCTTACTCTAGCTCAGGCTGACCTGCAATTCACTATGTAGTCTCAAGGTGGCCTCGAACTCATGGCTATCCTCCCACCTTTGCCTCCCAAATGCTGAGATTAAAGTCATGTGCCTCCACACTGGAATGAATTTTACTGTTTTAAATATAAACAATGAACAGAAACTTACATACTTGATGCAAAATTATAACATTAGTGGCATGCCTTGCATATACCTGATATAGAATAAATATTAAACAAAGTAGATCCTGTTTGAATGATAGCTCTTGAATTGAGCTGACAAGATGGCTTCTCAAACCCATTTGTTTTCAGTCTTGAACCAAAAAGCATCTAATGGATGGATGCCTACCTGGGAAATATCATCATAAACCATAAAGTCACTATATACATATAGTCTACATATGTATCAATAGACAAGTCAAAAGTCTGATGTAACAGGTAGATTAAATTTCTTGGGAAATTCAACCTAAACTAGTCTTGAAGTTTTCTCAGTATTATTTTCTTTTTAGAATTCTGTTAAGATTTTATTTTTATTTATTCATTTATTACAGACAAAAAGAGGGAAAGAGAGAGAGGGAGAGAGAGAATGGGCATGCCAGGGCCTCTAGCCACTGCAAATGAACTCCAGATGCTTGTGCCCTTTGTGCATCTGGCTTATGTGGCATCTGGAGAACCAAACAGGGGTCCTTAGGCTTCACAGGCATATGCCTTAACCACTAAGCCATCTCTCCATCCCTCAGTATTATTTTCTATTGAAGATATGATTTGGCTTATCTGAATTATGGAATTGTTAGTATCTGATGGGTTCTTACATAGAGAGTAGAATATATATTATCATGCACAGTCCTATACCTATACACACTACCATACTATGGGCATCAACTATCACCAATATTTATATACCGCAAACAAAAAAAAATACTGTGAGAGATAACTTTTCTAGGGCTTACATTTAATAATAATATTTCCTGTATGACGTGTGTATGTGAGTAAAGTGTGTTTCTATTATATTGAGAAGAACCCTAAACTGACCAGTGTCTTTGTCATAATATGTCACTTTTTGGAAATGTCAATTTTTGAAGTTTTTTTAATTCCAGCGTTTTTCTTATTAATATGAGACAAATAATATCTATTTTACTACCTTAAGCAGAGTTCCAGAAAGTAAAAAAATGATGTGAGATATGTAAGTATTCTGTCAATAGTAGAGAACCATTTAACCATACAGAATGAAGCTAGCACTAAACCCTCATCTAAATGAATAGAAACTCTGCTTGATTCAGAAATAGCAGGGGCACTGTCAAATATAGATTTTCACTGGCAATATTTAAAAATTGTTCTTACGTATAAATTTAATAGAAATCGATTAGACCTCATTAAAAACATCAAATACATAATTGAGTACTTTCAGTTTGGGGTAAATCATTATAATGGGTAGTTTTTATTGGTTTGGTAAAATTCATCTATCTAATTAGTGACACTGGTAATTATAACACAGAATAAAACCTAATAGACATAAGAATATTTTACTTTCCAATTTGAGGTGGTTTTTTGTGTAAAATAATATGCAATAGCTGGTGAAGTAGAAAACAATGCCACTTCAAGTGTTCCTTTTGTAATATAGAAATATTCTAAGAAAATTCTTGCATTCTTTTATTTCACTTTGAAATATTCTACTACTCAGAAAATAAATTTTATTTTCATAAAAATCATAACCTAAGATAAATATTTAAATTTTTTATAATTGTGTTGACTATATGCAATATTATTTATAGATAAATAATAACAAGCTATGATAATAAATAAGATTTACATAGTGGCATACCCTATCCTCCATCAAATCTGGGTAGAAACTGAATTTCATATATTTTTCTTCAGATTAAATAAATGGTTAACTTACAGGGATATCCAAAACTCTTACCCCATAACCTAAATGTCCTTTAAATTTATGACTGTAGGCATGGAGAGATGGCTTTGTGGTTAAGGCACTTGCTTAAAAATCTGACATATCTGAGTTTGATTCCCCAGTGCCCATGTGGTACATTAGTCTGGGATTAGTCTGGGGTTCCTTTTTAGTGGCAAGAGGCCCTGACATGCCCCTCCCCTCTCTCCCTTTCTCTACTTGCAAATAATAAAAAACTTAGAAATAAATAAGTAAATTCATGAGCACAACCTTAGGTACCCATTAAATACTCATGTAGTTTCTCAAACAAGCTTTCTTCATAATCCCTCCAACATCATTCATCATAGATTTTGTCTTTCCTCACCAGGTAACTCAAAGTATCCATTTAAAAATCTCTTTTTGGGCTGGAGAGATGGCTTAGCAGTTAAGGCCCCTGCCTCCTAAGCCTGAGAATGCTGGTTCCAATCTCCAGTGGTTCCAATCTCCAGGTCCCACGTTTAGCCAGTTGCAAAGTGACACAAGGGCACAATGCTGCACTTGACCACAAGAGGGCACATGCATCTGGATTTCTTTCACATCAGCAGAGAGGCTGCTGGCTCGCCCATCTCTACCTGTCTTTCCTCTCTCTCTCTCTCTCTCTCTCTCTCTCTCTCTCTCTGTCCCTCTCCAAAAAAAATAAAAATAAAAAATAAAAAAAATAAAAAATAAAATAATCTCTTATTGACTTGAATATAATCATATCACCTTTGGAATAATGCTTATCTGTTTGAAAATTAGAAGTCATTTTATTTCAGAGCCCTAGAAGAATTGTACAATTTGGTCTGACCCAATTTTGAAGGCTTTTTTTCAGACCAAACAAAAAATAAAATAAAATATCACAAAGTTGGTGCTGCTTACTCAAGATGACCTATGAATTGATACCTGAGCTGACAAGCTTGTGCCTTATCCTTGGTCTCATGGACTTGTGTTTCCTAAAGTCACAGACCCACAAGAAAAACATAAGAGAATTCAATAAGAAATATATTTACTATGAAATATAATCATAGTGAAAGCATGCAGTATAGGATTACTGCATACCATACATTACTTATTATTACTTATGAATTTGTATGTATTCTTCCAAGTACCCACATGCGGGAGATTCTTTTAGGATCTTTTACATATTAAGGAGCTCAAGCACAGATGCGCTACATAGCTCGATCCAGGTCATGGATTTAGCAAGAAGTAAAGTCAGGCTTCAAACTCAAGAAATAATAAAAGCACAAAGTTATGAAATGGGCAAGGAGAATAACAAGAGACAGTCCTAGGAAAGGCAGAATGTCAAAGTCCATGAACTAGGAAAATGTCAGGTGAACAAAGAATGAAGAGAAGGCTGACATATGTTAACTGTAAATTTTGATGTGTACATGATGACAGGAACCAGAGGAAGACTGAAAAAAGGTAAATTGTGGAGGTAAATCTTGGATGTCATCAATAAAGATAGAGTTTTTCTACAGTATAATGCAATGAAAACTTCAATGTAGGATTGTAAATTTATCTGAATCTTATTTACTTATTTCTTAACAGATTATACTCTTTTATTCCCTCTCCTCTGTTCCCCTTTCCCTGGAGCCCTCCTCTGTGGGGTTATGGGATTTACTGTTGGGTAATGAAGGCCTCAGTCAGTCCCAATAGGATAGTGGGGGGACCATGCCTTTTGGTATTCTCACCTATTCTGTGGCTCTTAAAATCTTTCTGCCCTTCCACAATGATCCTTGAGCAATGGAAGGCCTGTTGTAGTTCATATGTTGAGTTCTTTATAAGCCTCTGGATTTTTGCTTTGATTGGTTGTGATTGATCACCATTTCTGCCACCATCACCCTGGAGCTGGTTGTCAGGCTAACAGTAAGAGCAGGAATCATGGAGCTACTTCCACTGCAAGTTCTCCTGGGCCCTGGCCTATGTGGAAGAGGCAGACAGTCTAATGGTAGGTAGTCAGTTATCTTCTTTTCTTATTAATGGATCTTGACTCTCCTCCATTTTCTCTGCCATCTGTAAAATAAAGCAGAGTCTCCAACCAAGAGTGAGAGCAGAGCAGCATGGTTTAAAAGTGGTTTACAAAGTTATTTGAGAGTTTTGGTGTGCAAGCCCACTCTTCTTCACCAGAGAGTAGTGAGGGCTTCTCTCTGAAGTATGAGTTTCCTGACTATTTGGTTTCCAGAACCATGTATAAGTTCTCTCCCACTGAGAAGGCCTTATGTACAATCAGAGAACAGTTGGTTACCCTCAAAGGCTGTGTGCCACTATTGCACAACTGTGTACTTCTTGTTCAGCTGGTTGGTTCTGTAGCCTTCAGAGTTTATTCTCTACTTATTCATGTTTTTGGTGACCATTTTCTTCTAGGAACTCCCATAGTGTTTTCCAGCACTATGAGGGCTAGCCAAGAGGGGACTAGTTTCACTTTCAAAATTCTGGTCAAAAGAAAACCATGATCTCAGCCAAGAATGGTTGTGCACACTTTTATTCCCAGCACTCTCTCTGAGACTGCATTGTTAATTCTGAGTCAGCCTGGGCCAGAGTGAAACCCTACCTCAAAAAAATCAGAAAGAAAGAAGAAAAAAAAAAAAAGAAAGGAAGGAAGAAAGAAAGCAAGAAAGAAAAAAGGAAAGAAGAAAGTGAAAAAGAAAAAAGTAAAGAAAGAAGGGAGGAAGTAAAGAAGGAAGGGGAGGAAGTCAAAAAGGAAGGGAGAAAGAGGAAGGAAGGAAAGAAGGAAGGAAGGAAGGAAGGAAGGAAGGAAGGAAGGAAGGAAGGAAGGAAGGAAGGAAGGAAGGAGAAAGGGAGGGAGGGAGGGAAGGAAGGAAGGACACAAAATCATGATCTCTTAGCACAATTTATTTTCTTTATCTCTTTTTATTACTTACATTTGGGTCAATCAGACAAAATTACCTGAGAAAAACAATTTAAGGGAAGAAAGACTCATCTTAGCTGACAGTTTCAAGGGATTTCAGTACACTGCAGCAGCAAAGGGATGGTGGACTAGAAAAGTACATGGTAATGTGAATATGGGGTAGAGAAACTTCGTATGGTGGGCCTGGAGGCAGGCAGTGAGGCAGGAAGCAGGGGGCTGATGTTACCTGCAAAACCTCCCCCAGTGATGGAGTTCCACTAGCTAGTTCCTGCTCCCTAGGACTATCAGTTGGGGAAAAAGCTTAAAACCTGAGTGGATGGGAGACATTTCGATTTCAAACCATAACACTGATATTCTATGTTTCCTTAAATCTTGTCCATGTTTGGTGACATGGGACCAGTAGCAGGACCAGCCCTTCAAGAGTGTCCTCTGGTCCCTTGTTCATTTCTCCATCCTTGCTCTTCTTCAATTTGTGTCTAGGATTCATAATATCATAGTAGTTAGGATCTGCTTTTCATTGACTACATTGAGCTGGAACTCCGTTAGGGTCTGTAACACTGAATGTGCTTGAACTCACTACTTAATAGATTTTCTTTACTATAGACAAATGTCAATTTTCACATAATGTCTTATTTTTTTTAGAATTTTACCCTACTTGCTATCTATATATTGCAACTCAAAGTGGGAGGATGTTGCAAAATGGTAAATTCGTATTACTTTGGCAGATATCAGCCACAAACAATGATAAATATTGCTTATAACATTACATATAGAGAGCCTACCAAACACAGTGTAAAGGTGTGGTGGTTTGATTCAGGTGTCCCCCATAAACTTCAAGTGTTCTGAATGCTAGGTTCCCAGCTGATGGCAACTTGGGAATTAACACCTCCTGGAGGCAGAGTATTGTTGGGGGCGGGCTTATGGGTATTATAGCCAGCTTCTCCTTGCCAGTGTTTGGCACACTCTCCTGTTGCTGTTGTCCACTTTATGTTGACCAGAGAGTGATGCCCACCCTCTGCTCATGCCATCATTTTTCCTGCTGTCATGGAGCTTCCCCCTCAAGCCTGTAAGCCAAAATAAACCTCTTGTTTCCCACAAGCTGCTTTCAGTCAGGTGATTTTTTCCAGCAATGCGAACCTGACTGCAACAAGAGGTAAACTTTTTCAGTCTTGGTATGACTTTAATCTTATACACTTAGCAAGTAAATTAGAGCAGCTCAAAAGATAAGCACTCTGAAATACTATATATTTACCTGATGCTATCCAGCAGCTCAACTTCACAAGTATTTATTAAATATCTACTATATGAAGCAAGCCATTCCAAGCACTATAGGAGTTATAAAAAACTAAACGATATGTTTGAAGGCTTACAAATATCTTAATAGCATGAGGTCTTGATATGTATTTTTACTTCATGTAGTTAAACAATAATATCAAAGATTATATTTGCAGCAAACCTTGTAGACGCTGAAAAGTAGCTTTGCCAATAAAACTGCCTTTTATCTCATATGTTGAAATAGATATAGCTATACATTCAAAATGTTAAAAAATAAAAGAAAATTCTACTGGCCACAGGTGTACATTGAAGCCCCTTTTTTATCCTCACACTACAGGATCATACAATCTCTGTATAAAAAGGGACTTGCAGGGAAGCCACCACATTTTATTTTTCCAGCTTTTCAGTGACAAGAGTCTCCTGAAGTGACTTTTAGTAATATGAATTACCAATGCTCTTGCCCCTGGAGATTTATTCAGCAGGTCTGGGTGGAGCCACACAATGTGTACACTGTAACATCTCCACAATGGATTCTGTAGAGTAGTTAGGTTAGAGAACAAAATTTTAATCCATCCCCTGTATCTGTACTGCTGTTCCCAATAAGGTGTCATTTATCCCTTGCTTGCATATCCATGAAATAGGAGCCTGCCTCCTAGCTGTAGTTACTAGAATATTATCTATGTGACTATATATGTATGAATATATATGTGCATATGCATAGGTAGCTCTATTCTAATATGTGTCTCCTAAAGCGATGTTATGGTTATTAAACTTTTTGAATGTGTACTAGATTGAATGGGTCCTTTTTAGTTTGGCCTGAAGTTCTCCTTGAAACATCCATCAAGTGTACTCATGTGTTATTCTGGGGAACTTTGCAATCTATATACCAGGTAAAGGAAATATCAACAGAAATAAGGAATCATCATCTTACCCCTCCAGGCTCTTATTTAAAAAAACTGGAGAGCCACTACTTGGGTCAATATGCACAGAGACATTGTCTCTCCCCCATAACTGATGGCTATTCACACAATGCAAGACCCACAATTCCCGAGGGGGGAGGGCAGGGAGAAGGCTAACGATGGTACCTTCATGATTCTATGTACATTATATAGATAAGTAATAATAAAAGAAAAAGAACAAAAAAACTGGAAAAATTCATATACTTTAATCAAAAGAGGTAAGTATAGTGCTAAAGTAAGCACAGAAGAAATACAGGAATTGAAATACAGACAATTAACCAAACTGGGACTAAGGTGGAAAAAAAAGGACAAAGAATGCCCAAAAATACTTTCCAAGAAAAGTGATGGTAAGATTAGTCTTTGTGGCCCAACACCTAAATTATAGAATGTTCAGACATTAATTCAATGATGACTGCTTTTATGTGATAATTTTTCAAGTATAAACAAATGCCTGTTTTGAAATCGCTGTAGGACAAATACCCATTTTTCTTTAATGGTATTCCACATATGTATTATGTATCTGATATCAATATTTGTTAGTCATGAATTTGATGCAAATACCCAAATTTTAAACTGTAAAAAAAGTCCTTGAAAGCAAGAGATGGGGAATAAAGTTAAGTTAGAAAGCTGTAAATTACCTAAGAATGGATCTACTTCTCTGGTTCCTATAGCATTTATATGTGACAAGTGACTACTCTGTAAAATGCAAATGAAACTCAGAACTCCTCCTCAGTATGCTTAACAAATATTGAAACCTAAAGTATGCCAAACATAAATGGTTCTGAAGGAAACACTGATGGTTGTTAGCTTTACTATCTTGAGTAGGTTTGGTATAAATTTATATATAGGAATCCTATAGTTGTTCTCAGATACATTTAATAACCTATCTTTCTTTTCTCTAAATGAAAAATAACATTAAAAAACTGTAAATGATTCATTCCAGTTCTTCAAAGAGATTGGGGAAAATCTACTGAATTTTTCTGAAGCACTCCACCTCAGGTTGCCTTTATATCCTAGACTCCCAAGGTAATCAAACAGATCCAGCAGATGCTAGATGTCCATTCCAATGGTGTTAGAAAAGTACACACTTGATGGATTTCTCCTGGGAGATCCATATCTAACATGAGTCTATAAAGCAACTTTGACAAGGCTCAAACTGGGAATGTTTGCAATTAGTAAAAGAAAATTACTAGCCTCATTTTTGTGTTGACTTCTCCCCATACCACTCTCTCACGGAGCTATGCCTCAATACTTGTTAGGCTTCAAAAAATGGGATTTGAATAAATAGGATCTATTAATCAGTGTTTTTTTGTTGTTGTTGTTGTTTTGTTGAAGCACAGACTTCTTAGCAGAAACAAAATGGGTAAATGGTAAACTTCAAGATAGTAGTCCTTGACATAGGAAACAGCACATGAAAGATTTCATATGTATTTATTGCTTGGTTAAATTCTCTCCAACACATCAAATGGTTGGCCTTGCTGTCTAAATCTGTATTAATATCCAAGGGTGACAGGACAGCTTTAATGGGGCCTTCCCACTGGGACAAACACTGTATTTATCTCATTACTCAAAATTCATAATGTTTTCTTACATGAACTATGTCCTTAGAATAAAATACACTAAATGAGAGCAACACAGATGGTTTCTAGATTCTAAATTTTATGTCAGCAGAGATAAAAAAATTGCTACAAATGAAATTCCAGATTATCAAAAAATGTAAAACCATCCATACGACTCTCCATAAACAGATGACTGCTCTATTCATGTGTGAGTGTTATTTTTCTTTATTAACTTTTGAAAATCAATCTTTAGGCTTGTCTCAGTGAGCTAATAAGCCAAACCCAAACCCAGTTACCGACAGATATTACTGCTTCACAAAGTGTTGCTAGTTCTACTGTTATTTTACCTGGTTAATATCAACAAGTCCAGAGAATCTTATTGGCAGAGGTGAGTATTGATATATGAAATAGGTATTGAGCACTCTAGGAAAATGAAGAGAAATATTCTGGTAGTCTATTCAGGACTGCTCAAGCAAGCAGTAGTTTTCAAAATGGTAAGCTTCTTCAAAACAGGAGTCCTTAACCACCATCTTGGAGAAAGAGGGAGTAGTGCAATTGTGCAATTGTGGCATACTAGAAAGAAATACACAAAGGAAGCTTTAATCTCTAACTTTTGCACAGCAACCAAAGACTTCTATTGTCTAGCCCCAAAAAATCATTATCATAGGTGCAAAACATATAGCTACTATGAAAAAGAAACAAAAACTAGGTTTTGCATAATTTTGAGAGACAGTTGAACTTTTTAAAGATACATAACCTATAACCAGTAGTCCAGTACCACCTGGGAACTTGTGAGATATGCAGTTTCTCAGCCTCATCTTGGACCTACTAAATCAAAAACTCTAGCGGGGCATGGTGGTGAATGCTTTTAATACCAGCACTCAGGAGTCAAGGTAGGAGGGTCACTGTGAGTCTGAGACTACATAGAGAATTCCAGGTCAGCCTCATCAGGGACAACGTCAACAATAAACAACAACAAACCCTCTGGACTGGGGTCCAATAGTCACTGTGTGAGGAAGCCCTGGGGTGATTTTCATATACCCCAAGACTAAGAATGGTGAGAAAAGAAGTTAGAAATTTAAAAAGCAAACTTCAATTCTTCAAACTGGGTCATGTTTAGACTAAGTATGGCCAGTGGTAAAAAGACTGGTGGTGAAGAGAAATCCCGATGAACATGCTTATAAGGAGAGAATTAATAAAAACACACCTGTTCAAATAACTCATTGTACAATGTGAGAAGTTGCTTGAGTCCCTGACTGGATGAGGTTGCCAGAGGAAAGTACATTATAACTGCTTGAGGGATTCAGTAATGTCACAGGTACAGAAGATGTCTACTGGGGAAGGACTAGCTCTACATTTTTATGGGGTTGAATGAGAAGAAACAGATCTGTGTGATGTTTCTGAAAGTTGAGTAATAGAGGCTGGGGAAGATTGCTCAGTGATTGAAGGTAAACCTGCTGGCCCTTGTGCAATTCCTAAAATGGCACCCATGTAAGCAGCACACTATTTTGCAATGGCAAGAAGCCATGGCATGCCTCCCCCACCACAACACACATGAGCAAATGATTAGATAAATTTAAAAAAAAGTGAGTAGATCTTGAAGGTTCTAAAAGCAACATGTATTTCTAAAAGGTGTCCTTTTCAGAAAGAAAATAAAGCAATGTAAATCAATATGGGGTTTGTTGAATTTGAAGGTCCTGTGGGTCTATGCAAGTGTACTCATAATTCTGCTTATCAGCAATTTAGCTAGATAAATAGTTATTTGTAAAGATAAACTGAAGGGAAGATGATATATCCCAAGAAACTATATAATAGGATTGAAAGAAACTTCCTGAAATAAGGGTTTGGGGGGCGAAATACACAAAGGAAACTTTAATCTCTGGCTTTTGCAGAGCAACCAAGGACTTCTATTGTCTAGCTCCAAAACATCATTATCATAAGTGTAAAACATATGGCTGTGGAAAAAATGGGGACAGCAAATTTTGAGAGACACTGGACTTTTTCAAAGGTACATGTTTAAAACAGGACATTACAAATTCTCAAGCAGCAATGATTTAACAAATTTAATTAAATTAATGACAGATGGAAGAATAACATTTGTAAAAGCCCTTTGAAATAACAAAACAATTGATGTAAAGTACAAGTTTAATTGTTGGTACTATGGGCAATTAAAAAATCATAAAATGGGAGTTGCCTAAAACTCCTTTCTCTTTCCATTGTTGGTATGCAGTATACCATCTTTCCCCTGAAATTACCAATTTTTTGAATACCCTAATCTTTACTAAATTTACTGTAGAGAAGTATGCCATTAAGAAAGTTAGTTTACAACAGGATTTATTTCCAAAGCAACCCATCAATCCTAGAAAACTTTTCAGGTTGTTATGTTAACAACATATTACTTCAGAGCTATGAGAACAATTATAACTGAACTCACACTCCAAAATACAAAATGGTACATGCAGAAAGAGGAAAAGAGTGGTTTTTAAGGTATACATGTGATCCTCATCCTAGTTTATCTGGAAGTTAACTTTTCTTTTGTAAGCCACTCATGCTATAGAAAAAAAGAAAAAGAAAATGTGCAGCACTCAGGAGGCAGAGGTAGGAGGAATGCCGTGAGTTAAAGGCCACCCTGAGACTACAGAGTGAATTCCAAGTCAGCCTGGGCTAGAGTGAGACCCTACCTCGAGAAACAAACAAACAAACAAAAAAAAAAAGTGTAGTGTTGACAGAAGGTATTTTTGCTTCTGATAATCTTAGGTATTTTTCTTTCAGCTCTAAGTGCATCTTTAGCAACTTAAACATTTCAAGGTGGGATGAAGTGGTACAAGATGAATTTTTTTCCCACTAATGTTTTCCCTTTCCCTTCAGATTAAGGATAATGAGGTCAGAAGTGTAATTACTGAAGGAGTTTGGGATGGTAATTACTGGACTAATCTCAAGCAGGGCACTCACTGCAGAACAACAACACTCACTTTATAGCTGTCAGAACCACTTGGAATGTGGTGAGCATCTTGTGTTTAAAAGCCAAGATGCTGAACTGAAGGAAGTTCTGTGTTAACAAATTACCACAATGACCTGCTACATTCGACTCCTGATTTTGTAATGGAAAAGTTTATTAAAGTGGAATAACTTTAAATTGTGAATGTCAGACAAGTTTCAAAGGGGATGGGACAGTAAGATCTGACTTCTCCTGGATCCTGTTGCAGGTTTCTTTCAAAGCTCTGGATTTGTAAACATTTCTAGTTTCATATACTCCCCCTGAATAGTGGAGAGTTGATGTGAAAGGGAACTTTAAAACTTTTTTTTTTTTTTTTTTTTTTTTTTTTTTTTTTTACTCTAAATACAGACCTTTGAGATATCAGGGGAGAGTGAATATCCCCAAAAACATGTTCAAAATGTCGATGAAACCTGCACATTCCAACCCCTTATTTTCCATGATTTCTCTTTGTCTTGCATTATTTTAAAAACCATGATCCAGAAAAACCCAGCGCCTCCTCAGATCCATTCACACTCACTGACAGAAGAATCTCTTTTTTAGTGATCTCTAATGGGATTGCTTCACCCTTACCTTTCACCCTCAGGTTCCCAGCTCTCCCTGTCTCATCGCCATGTTCCTTTGTGACGCCAGTGACCCTAGTCAGGGTCCTGGCATTAGGCTCACAAAGGCTTCTTACACCGCCTGCCTTCTACAAGTTGGGCACTTCAGGCTGGCTTGGGCTCAGGTCCTGCTTTGCTAACTCCACGAGCCGGGAAGCGAGCCCCAATATATACTCCATCACTCAGCATGACCAGCCAGTTCTGCATCCCTCTGGCCCCACGCCACTCACCCCTGAAACCTTTGAAGTCACACTTCATGGACTTCCAGGTAGGCACCCGGGTGGCCATTCAGCGCAGTGACAGGCGGATCCACCTCGCTGTGGTCACGGAGATCGATAGACAAAACTCTTGTGTCACAGTCGAGTGGATGGAGAAAGGAGTTAAAAAAGGTAAGAAGATTGATCTGGAGACGCTATTCCTATTGAATCCAGCCCTGGCCTTTGCTGAATACCGAAATCCACGCAGGTCCCTGTGCCCCATGTCTCTAGCGCCCATCCCGGCCAAGGGGGACCCACATACCTCCACCAAATGGATGACAATGATATCCAAAAAAAAGGAGCCACCCTCAGGGGATAGCCAAGACTTGGTGGTCCCCAGCAGCCCTTGTCTGATGACAATGAAAAAATCTCCGTGTTTGAGGGAAATTGAGAAACTGCAGAAGCAGCGAGAAAAGCGCAGAAAGTTGCAGATGGAGATACGAGCTAGACGTGAGCGTGATGCCAACAGGCAGAACCCAAACTATGAGACCATGCGCATGATCCAGGAGTACCGCAAACACCTGGACAGCAGCAAGGTGTTCCACCCGGAGTCCCCAGAAGACCACAGGATCTGTGTGTGCGTGAGGAAGAGGCCTCTCAACCAGCGAGAGAGCACCCTGAAGGACCCGGACATCATTACTGTTCTCCCTAACAACGTGGTTATGGTACATGAGTCGAAGAAGAAGGTGGACCTGACCCAATACTTGGAGAACCAGACTTTCTGTTTCGACCATGCCTTTGATGACACAGCCTCCAATGAGTTAGTATACCAGTTCAGCGCCCAGCCCTTGGTGGAGTCCATCTTCCACAAGGGCATGGCCACCTGCTTTGCCTATGGGCAAACTGGCAGCGGAAAAACTCACACGATGGGTGGAATCTTTGCTGAAAAGGCCCAGGATTGTTCTAAAGGCATTTATGCCTTGGTGGCACAGGATGTCTTTGTTCTACTTAAAAACCCCACATATGAGAAACTGAATCTCAAAGTCTATGGGACATTTTTTGAGATTTATGGCGGCAAAGTGTGTGATTTGTTAAACTGGAAGAAGAAGCTGCAAGTCTTCGAGGATGGGAATCAGCAAGTCCAAGTGGTGGGGCTGAGGGAGCAAGAGGTGCATAGCATGGAGGATGTGCTGAATCTTGTGAAACTGGGAAATAGCTGTCGGGCTTCTGGACAGACGTCTGTCAATATTCACTCTTCCAGGAGCCATGCAGTATTCCAGATTATTCTGAAGTCCACAGGGAAGCTGCATGGCAAGTTTTCCCTTGTTGACTTGGCTGGGAATGAAAGGGGACCAGATACTGCCAAGGCCACCCGCAAGAGGCAGCTGGAAGGGGCTGAGATTAATAAAAGTCTCCTGGCTCTCAAAGAATGTATCAGGGCTTTGGGTAAGAACAAGGCTCATGCTCCATTCAGAGCCAGCAAACTCACACAGGTGCTCCGGGACTCCTTCATAGGCCAGAACTCCTTCACCTGCATGATCGCTACCATTTCACCAGGGATGAGTTCTTGTGAAAATACCCTGAACACTTTAAGATATGCTAACAGAGTAAAAGAATTAGCTCTAGATAAAAAGATCAGCAACCATCCTTGCCCCTCCCCAGTTGATTGTGAGCCAGCACCCATGCTAGGAAAACACCTGAGGAACTCGGAAACATCTGGGCAGAGAGATAAACTTATTAAGATGCCTTGCACACGTGGCAAGGAGGAAAAGCAAAGGGAAGCTGATGAGACATCATCCACACCATTGTCGAAGGACCCTGAGGCTTCCTGGAGGGAACTGAGCCAGTGCTGGGAGAATGTTCAGGAGGCGTCAGCTAATGGAATGTACTATACTGTTGATTTTTGCATAACCCAGTCACTGTCTATTTTGGAGCAAAAAATTAGCATCCTGACTGAGATTCAAAAGAAACTCAAATCATTAAGAGCTGACCTCAGAAAGAAGAGCAAAGTCGAATGAAGATAATGGCTTGAGATCCAGAAAGAAATACAGGAGACATCACTGTGCTTTATACTTCTATCAGAAAAATCTGTCCAAATTATCTAAACATAAAGTTCCTCCTGGGGAGCTTACATCTTAAAACATGCTAGTCAGCAATTTATTGTTTCTTCTCCTCCTTCTCTTCCTCCTCCTCCTTTATCTTTTTCTGTATTTCTATTTTTTATTGTATTTTGGGGGGTTTCTTTTTTGAGGTAGGGTCTCACTCTAACCCAGGCTGACCAGGAATTCACTACACTGTCTCAGGCTGGCCTCAAACTCATGGCAATATTCCTACCTCTGCCTCCCAAGTGTTAGGATTAAAGGTGTGTGCCACTATGCCAGACTGTTCAGTATTTCTATAGTTTGTTTTGATTCTGTAGGGCACTGGTTCTCAACTGGGTATGCTTTTGTCCCCTATCCCAATCTCCATTGGCAGTTGACACAGCAGTGGGGTAGGATTCACTGGCATATGATGAGCAGAGGACAAAAAGTCCTTCTAAATATTCTATGATGCATTCAACAGTGATCCACAGCAAATGATCACATACTTGTTTTTTTTTTTTTTTAATTTTATTTATTTTTGGAGAGAGAGAGACAGTCAGAGAGGGAGAGGGAGACAGATAGAGAATGGGCGCACCAGCAGTCTCTCAGCTGCTGTGAACGAAATCCAGATGAGTGCGCCCCCTTGTGGGCAAGTGCAGCATTGCACCCTTGCATCACTTTGCATCTGGCTAAAGGTGGGACCTGGAGATTGGAACCAGGTTCTTAGGCTTAGGAGGCAGGCGCCTTAACCGCTAAGCCATCTCTCCAGCCCCACATACTTGTTTTGAGGGAACTGTAGGACTAAAGTACGGTGGTATTTTAGAAACCAACTGTGCTGAAATAAGGTAGCCTATATTTGTAGTTAGTAATGAGAAATACTACCACTGTGTAGTAGGGATGGGAGGAAATAACACACTATCCAATGTTATCTATTCATAAATAGTTGTCTGTTGCATTGTTGTATTGAGTTACATAGTTTCAAAGATCAGTATTTCTGGGTAGGGAGGGATAAAAATATGTGTGAGAATCAAATTGAAAGAATTTGTTTTTGAATCTGGGCATTGACATCACAACATATTTTTGTGTTCCCTGAAGTTGATTAAATAAGTATATGAGAGTTGTAGAAGAATGTTGTAGTTCTGGTTGTTGTCTGATGTCTTTAAACTTCTGTTTCTCCTCCCATTCTACTATAGCTTGTCCTGATGTGATTCCATTAAAAAGCTGTCCGGTTCCAGATTACAACAGGGAATCAGTAAAAGTTCTCATACAGAGTGGAATAGACCCAATAAAATCCTCCAAAAAAAAAAAAAAAAAAAAAAAAAGATGTTAGAAATTTTAATGGCTTGGGTCAATTAGCCATGTAGAATTTGGGGAGATATTTAGGGATCCAGAATTCCATCTCTTTATCCCTTAGGAAATGCTGGTCTGATACAAATGCAATTATAATTTAATGGATCTAGTGAACTAATATTCTAATAGTAAGCAAGCAAATTTATGAAATATTAAAACAAAAAGAAGTATCTTTTGACTTCAAATGTTCTCTAAATTTTAAAGAATTTAAAATGAAATAATTTCCAAAGTAAGTACATGGCAGATTAAGGAACATCTGTACACAAAAATTAGCCTTCTTACATAAACCAGTATGATTTCCAAGATCCACTTCAAAAGATTGAAAAGGGGTTTTATTTTTTCTTTCTTCTCTGTCATCATTTTTGGAAAATACTGAAGTTCTTATCATAGACCTGTTCTATTTACCATTGCCTTGAACCTACCATTTCTGAACCACACCCAAAAGTTTGGATAGCCTACTTCGAATGTCAACATCCTGATACCAATTTTTTATTCTTTTTTGTTTTTAATAATTTATTTATTTATTTCAAAGGAGAGAGAGAGAGAGAGAGAAAGAGAGAGAATGGGAAAACAGCTAGCTCTGTAAACAAACTCCAAATACAAATGCCACCTTGTGCAGCTCTCTTTACATGGGCACTTGGGAATCAAACCTCTGTTGTTAGGCTTCGCAGGGAAATGCCTTAACTACTGAGTCATCTCTCTAGCCCATATTTTCTTTTTCATTTTGAATGAAGTGTTTTAATGATGGGTAGCATAAAGTACACAAATAACTCTATGATTCAATAGCTATTTACAAAGAGAATAAACCTGTATGTGGCCCACATACATCAAGAAATAGAACACAATGAGTATTCCAGATGCCTCAGACCTGCTTCATGTGAATCATTAGTGCCCATGTCAGAGGTAAAGACTATTAAAATGAAAATTACCCAACAGTTTGTCCCTTTAACATATTCATATGAGTGGAATTCCATATTACATAAACCAGATGTCTTCTTCCAATGAAAACTTTGATCTGATTTTACATGGCTCCTTAGTATTCTATAACATAAATATTGTATCTTTAAAATTCAACTCTTTATGGGTAGTTATTTTTGTTTTAAGCATTTATTGGCAATGATACTTCAGATATTCTCATATATAAATATACATATAATATTGAATACTTTATGTGGATTTCCATCAAACATGTCCAGGTGTGGAATTCTTTGGTTCATAGTGTATGTATATTAGACAAAATAGATAATGCTTTATGGGGGTTTTGTGACATCACAAGGACTGTTGGTTCCCCTTGCTTACTCAATCCTAGTATTCTCATTTGTAATTTTTTTTTTCTTTTTTTGGAGAGAGACAGAGATAGAGGGAGAGGGAGACAGATAGAGATGGGCACGCCAGCAGCCTCTCAGCCATTGCGAATGAAATACAGATGTCTGTGCCCCCTTGTGGTCAAGTGCAGCATTGTGCCCTTGCGTCACTTTGCATCTGGCTAACGGTGGGACCTGGAGATTGGAACTGGCGTTCTTAAGCTTAGGAGGCAGGCACCTTAACAGCTAAGCCATCTCTCCAGCCCTGTAATTATTTTCTAATTTCACAAATTATGATGTACATGGAAATGTTTATCATTATTGATTTTAATGTTTTTCTTTCTTTTCAATAACTACATTGGACATTTTCAGATATGCCTATTGGCTAACTTAGACATATACTTTGTGATACACACACACACACACACACACACACACACACACACACATGGAAATATATACACTGAGGATGATTTCTTCAGATATTTACATCAAACATAATTCCTGTTTGTGAACTGCTCTTCTATTGTCTTTCTAAGGCATTATTTATTTAATTAATTGAGACAGAGTAAAAGAGAAAGAGAGAGAGTGTATGCACATGCCATGATCTCCTGAAGCTGCAAACAAACTGCAAGTGCATGTGCTACTTTGTGCATCAGGCCTCATGAAGATACTGGGGAATGGAATCCAGGCCATCAGGCTTTACAGGCAAGTACTGTTAACCACTGATCTTATCTTTGGCCTCTTTTTAATCTTAATGGTGTCAACAAGGCTTGGCAAATTAAAACAAAATGAAATACTCACTTGTATCTTATCATATGGAATAAAACTAGAAATAAATAGTAAAATAAATAACATGAAGTTAATAAACATCTTGTGATTGAAGATTACACTGTCAATAAATTACTACATTATTGAATAAATAAGGGGGAATTAAAATCCTCCCAAAATTCAAGAAGAATGAGTACACCACTTACCTGAACTTTTAAGTCAAGAGACGACAGTTCCCAAGGAGAAAAATAAATCGTATCTATAATTATTTACATTGAAAAATCAAAGAGATCTCAAGTTAATTACCTAAATGTGACTCAAGGCCTTAGAAAAATAAGAACAAATAAAGCTCAAACATAGTAGAAATAAAGGATAAAGATCAGAGTTTCAATTAGTGAATGGAAACAAAAAAATAATACAAGATCAATGGCACAGAGTTGGTTCAATGGAACAGAGTTGATATGAATGAGTTTAATCAACTGATGTTGCATACCTTTAAAACCAGAACTTTGGAAGCAGTGGCAGAAGGATCACTCTAAACTCCAGGCCAGCCTGAGACTACATAGTGAATTTCAGGTAAGCCTGGGCTAGAGCGAGACCAGAACTCAAAAAAAGAGAAAGAAATTATTTTGTTATATTATACTAGATACTACTGAAATCCAATGGATCATTATAGAGAATATTTTGAATAATTTTTCATTCAATGTATTTGAAATTTTATAACCAATAAATTGCAGACATGTGACCTGCCAAGATATATTTCAAAATCTAGAGCTTCTAGACATAACAGTTTACAAGAGCACATGAAATCTAGCAGTGAAGTACAGTACTCCAGAACATTTCTTTCTCTTTCCACCATTAACTACCTATAACTCCTCAGAGAGGGATGGATACCCATATTCTCCTCCATCATCCGTGACAGAATGTTGATGGTCAAGCATTGTGTGGGTTTTTGCAGGTCAGAACAGTCACTGTGAAGTCTTGAATGCAATGGTCACACCACGCCTGGAAGACAGCATTCCAGAGCACTCCTCTCTATGCTCAGGCTCTTACATTCTTTCCACTTATTTTCTTGCAATGTCTGCTGAGCCTTGAAGGGTATAATATAGATATCTCACATAGTGCTCAGCTACAAAGCCACTTATTCTCTGCTTTTGATGACTTTTGAGTCTACCCATTAGTCACCACTGTCTGCATAGTGAAACTTCTCTTACCAAAGATCAGAATGGCACTAATCTATGGATGTGGACATGCACATTTAGAGGGCAACTTGAGGGGAACACAACATATACATTTGGTCCAATGATAGAAATAGCTCGTCTTAGGGCTTATGACCTCCCAAGCCATAGACTTTTGACTACATTTTTCTGTACAGGATACAAATTCCCTCCAATGGAGCAGCCCTCATACCCAATGAATGAAAGAGCCCTTCTTTGCAATTTGATTACAGATTTAAAACATCATTTCAATAGCAGAAATACAGTTTCTAACATGTGCTGCTTAAGGAAAAAAAAAAAGTTAAACTCCTCTGTTATTCAAAGTGTAGGATATTATCTTCAAAGCAAACCTGTCATTTGTGAAGTATTTGTACAATTCTTTTTATGCTCCAAAAGAGCAATTGCAGATAGCAAACCTTAACACATCATTTTCCTGAAATGTGACTTTTTTTCTATTCATGGCATTTCCTTTTTAATCTTAAATAAATGTAATTTTAGAAATTAAAAAAGAAGAGGTTTTAATGGCTTAAATAAGAAACTGAGCCAAGTCAGAAAAGCATATAAAAATACTACAGACAGTCTCTGTGCATTTGTGTTTGAGAGGATTCCAAAGATGAATGAAGCTGTCTTTAGTCAAAGCTAGAGTAGAAGGCTTGGATGATGCCTTGTTTTTTTTTTTTTTTTTTTTATTTGAGAGAGAGAGAGACAGAATTGCAGGGTCAGGGCTTTAGCCACTGAAATCAAATTCCAGACACTTGCATCACCTAGAGGGCTTGTGCAATCTTGTGCTTGCCTCACCTTTGTGCCTCTGACTAGTGGTGGGATATGGAGAGTAGAACATGGGTCCTTAGGCTTCACAGGCAAGTGCTTTAACCTCTAAGGCATCTCTCCAGCCCAATGCTGTGGTTTGATTGTAATTTTTTCCCTCCAACACTCATGTTGAAATTTGATTGTCATTGTGGTGGTGCCTTTAAGTTATAATTATCTAGTTCATTAGCAAAGATGAATACATCTCTGAGAGGGAAGTTTGATCCTCTCAGAAGGTTAAAAAGCAAGTCTGGACCTCATCTTTGTTCCTTCTAGAGCCACCTGTTGGTCCTTCTTTTTGTCAGGACCAAGCACAAGACATGATCTTGGACATACATAGATCCAAATTATAAGCTAAATAAACTTCTTTTATTTATAAATGTTTCCATATAATGTATTTTTTATAACAACAGAACACAAACTAGGACAAAAAGAAATGGATTGGTTCATGGGAAAGTGGAAGATATCACATCCATAAATACAAATTATTTTATTCTACCCTGAATTGATTTTAAAAGTTTTGACATGGTAAGAGTTAACTTATATATAATGGTTAGGTTCAGTTTGTTACCTGTTCTATGGAGGAAAGTTTGCATTGAGCCATGAGAATATGAAATTATCTTATACTGTCTGCACTTGAGTTTAAATGTTGACATTAGAATGAAATGAGCTATGTGAATAAGAATGTCAGAGTTACAGTCAGATACTGGATTGATTTAAAGCTTTACCATCTAGCAGCTGTGGGAATTCACACAAGCTTTGACCCTCTCTGGTCTTCATTATTTTCTCATCTGTTAAATGGATGTGAAAAATTACTACATTAATCTCAGTCAGTTTGTAAACCAACATAAGAAATATCAATAAAATAAGATTTTAATCTTTAGCACTTAGATGTTAAAGATGGGTTTGAACATTTATAATGTGTCCTGTCTTCGAAAAGCTTATAATTTAACTCAATAGACAGTTTCTTATAGTAAGTAAAAACAAACTTTAAAAATCCTATGCTTGCATGAAAAGTCTATAATAATATGGAAAGAGGGCTAGAGAGATGGCTTAGTAGTTAAGGTGCATGCCTGCAAAGCCTAAGGACCCACTCAGGTTTGATTTCCCAGTACCCATGTAAACCAGATACATACACATGGTGGCACATGTATCTGGAATTTATTTGTAGTGGCTACAGGTCCTGGCATGCCCATTCTCTCTCCCTCTCTCTCTCTCTCTCTCCTCTCTCTCTCTCTCTTCTCAAATGGAAAGAAAGGAAAAGAAAGAAAAGAAAAAAGAAAGAAAGAAAGAAAGAAAGAAAGAAAGAAAGAAAGAAAGAAAAGGAAGGAAGGAAGGAAGGAAGGAAGGAAGGAAGGAAGGAAGGAAGGAAGGAAGGAAAGAAGGAAGGAAGGAAGGGAGGGAGGAAAGGACTATGTAAAGAAACAGTTAATCTACAAAAAAAAAAAAAAAAAAAAAAAAAAAAAGGCTTGGAGGACGTGTCAACGGATATCACCTTAAATCCACAGTGAGGAAGGAGGGACCTCGTAAGACAAAATGGAAAGGACATAGTCAGAGGAATAAGTAAAGAAAACCAATGAAAGAATTCTTTCCTACTAAAAGTCGCTGTCACTCAGATCATGGACAGCACATTATTCAGTTGTAGTCCCTGGTCCTTTATAGATACTCAACGTGCATGGGGTAATAAGTGTATTCTGTATCCATTTCACCTACCTGCCTGAAGTATGGAGAAATGACAGTTGTTTTTTTTTTTATTTTAAATTCATTTTTTTTTGGAAAATAATTCTATTCGTGGTAGAAAGAAAACTTTCATTGCAGTCTGTGACACATGGAGGCTTCGTCTGTAGTGCTTGCTGGCATCCACACATAGCTAGTCTTAAGAATTACATGTCTAAACCTGCATTTACCTGACCTCAGCCCTTACCTTGCCCTCCAATACAACACTGTTCAGTCCAGCTGTTAATGTTATTGCTTTGTCTTTAACCACAGGAATTCACTGAGTCCCTTGCCATCTGCAGTCACAGCTATGTTACATTCAGCCCTGTAAGTAGACATTTTAGTCTTTCCTCTTCCTACAAGTAATATATCCTGAGCGTCTTTCCCCCTGGATTTAAAGATTGCCAGACCACATACAGTGTTCTCTCCACCCAGCAAGGAAACTAAACAGAGGTTTTGTAATCATCCCAGAACTCTGAAACCAATTTAAGAAGTCCCACTCTTAATACATGGCCCAAAGGAAAAATGACAGAGGACCATACCTGCATCTCCAGAGTACCTTGTTTTGTCTTCCCCTTGGAATAAGACAGGATATTATTTTGGCAGACAGGCAGGAAAAAAAAAAAAACTATTATTCATGGAATGTGATTTATGATATGAGTTTTTTAGTACATAGAAAAAATTGTATTTGTACATCAGAGAGCCTTCTTCCTCATGACCATGATCTTTGTCATCATTCCAGATAAGTCTCTTTTAACCTGAAGTGCTAGAATATGGATTGACTTATTTTTCTGTGAATCTCTGTGCTGAGTCTTTCCTTATAAGGCAAGCTTTCATAACTACTGGGCTGTTGGGGTAGGAACAGGAACTATATTGAAAGGGAGAGGGCATCACAAGAGAAGGTATATGTATAAGAGTCAATTATTCAGTGTAGTCACAGGCTAAAGAGATGACTCAGTGGCTAAAGATTCTTGATTGTAAATCCTGCCAATTAAACCCTGGTTTGATTACCCAGGACCCACTTAAAGCCATGTACACAAAGTGGTGCATGTGTTTGAAGTTTATATGCAGATACAAGAGACCCTGACATGTCCATTTCTCTCCCTCTCTCTCTCTCTCTCTTTCTCTCTCTCCTTAATAAATGATTTAAAATATTGGCACATTCCCAAGTGTCCTTTTCCTCCAGGGGTAGACCATGCCACTTTCCATAACATTCCCCAATTGCCATCTGCAGGGAATCAAGTATTCAAAACATATGAGTCTATGGGGGACATTTTTATTCAAACAAAGACATTAACTACTCCATATAGAAGTTTAAAATACCCCAATAAATACAGTCATTCAGAAAAGTATTTAGAGAGAAGACCAGAGTTAAAAATCCTCAAAACTATATAGTAGGAGACAAAAGAGTAAAAAAAAAGAATATCACCAATGCATAGGGATAAGTAAA
The DNA here is from genome assembly GCA_036365145.1 of Orientallactaga sibirica. Lineage (NCBI taxonomy): Eukaryota > Metazoa > Chordata > Mammalia > Rodentia > Dipodidae > Orientallactaga > Orientallactaga sibirica. The sequence continues at coordinate 37,940,348 of JAEOAD010000013.1, forward strand.
AAAAAAAAAAAAAAAAAAAGAAAAAAAAAGAAAAAGGAAAATAGGGTTGGGGAAAAAAAGATATAGAAATGAAGAGAGAATAGAATCAATTTTTAAAATATTTATTTTTATTTATGAGATGGGAGAGAGAAAGTCAGGGTCTCTTGCTGCTGCAAACAAACTCCAAATGCATGCACTACTTTGTGCATCATTTGGCTTTATGTGAGTTCTGGGGATTCAAACCAGGGCTCTCAGGCTTGCCAGAACACACTTTTAACTGCTGAACTATCTCTCCAGCCAAGGAGGATAGAATTTAAAATGAAGAAAAAAACAGCAATGCAGTAGAATAGTGATGCATGAGTGGCAGTTGTGACGTGTGCAGGTCAATAAGAACCTGTGAGAGATTAGCTTGAATGAAAAGGTTGGGGCAAGCTGGGTGGCAATGGGCTGAAGAGTTGTGGAATAGGAGCTGGTAATGAGAGTTAAAGCACTTCATTAAATACTAGGCCCTCTGTAAGCACTATTAGGATATTTAACATGATTCATACCTGGCTCTTGTCCATTCACAAAACTTCGTGAATTGAACTACTTCTATTTGGCACTATAGACATACAACTGAGGCTTTAGCAGAGTATGTTATAACCTATGGGGAATTAAGAGCATAGAAAATTTTCTCTCTTCCTCCTTCTTCCACAACATGCTCCATCTTTAAGGCACTTCCATTAAACAATCTCTACCCACCACCCACTGTTTTCCCAAGGTCATCATTCTGCCAAGAGCCTTGCAACTTGACCTCAGCTTTTTGAAAACTTCTGACTTGTCTATTCAAAAGTGATACAAATTTGAATATGGCCTTGACACCAGCCATAAGGTCTGTAATATAATCTATCATGGGACCATCCTTCAGACCTGGTCTGAATTGCATTCCTTTCAATATTTCTTCTTTCTTGACATCTCTATCCTTGATTTCCATTTTTATAGATTATCTGTCAATGAAGTCAAATTCCTATCCTATTCACGAGCTGAAGATATGTAATTAATTATACACTGAGAGGCTTTTTTTTTTCTTATTTTAGAACATATTTTTATAAATAACCTTATTCTAACTCTCCAAACAATGACACCTAATTGCAGAGACATAACTATGAGGACAAAAAATTGAGTAATTTAAAATTGGTTATGCTTAAAATGATTCAAAAAAGTAATGAATTGAGCATACTAATTTGTTTCTTACAGAAAACACTAAAAATATTAATATTTAAAAGATGCTGCCTCTGTTTAGGACTTTTTCTAACAGAACTTTAAAATTTATCTGTTGAGAACAGAGTTGTTTATGAAGAAAAATAATCAAATGAAATCATTTCATAGTTATTGGCAAAACAGTGACATCTATTGTTCATTGTAATGTAAAATGGAATTTAAAATCAAAAGCAATGTCATATTTTTATGTGATTAGCTCCAGAGTGAGGGTAATTAATTTAAATTCATTGTATTAGAAACTTAATAGGTCATGTCCAACAATTTATTCTATAATATGAATTCAAATCCAACTGGATATCTATGAAAATGGCATTTAATAGTTGTTTAACAGGATAAGTATCTGTTTAGAGGGAAGAAAAGACAATAAAAATATAAAATTATATATATATATATATATATATATATATATATATATATATATATATATAAATTCAATACTTTTTCTACAGATAATATTTTCACTTCTTAGGCCAAATATATATTATTGATAATTATAAAAATCCAAACTGAACTCTGAATTCATGGCAAGTATTTTAATCTTACTTTGATTATTGACTAATGTGAATTTTTAAATAAGTTATTTACCATCATAGTGAAAGTTTATTATCTAATTTATTGGCATAATATTTAACCAAAGGTGATCATTTTCCATCAAGGTCTTAGGATTTTCTGTTCTTTAGGTTTTTTTTTGTTGTTGTTGTTTTCTTTTTGAGTCAAGGTGTCATGTAACTCAGGCTATCCTCTAAATTGCTGTGTATTGAACATAACTTGAAGTCATAATTCTCCTGCCTCTACCACCCAAGTACTGAGATTACATATGTATTCTACCATAGCCACCTTAGATAAATGCTTTTCTATAAAATACCAATAGTAGTTGTCAGGTGAAATGATAGATTTAAAAATATGAAAATATAAAGTTTGTTAGATTTTTCATCATTGTGGCAAAGTGCCTGACACATACACTTAGTGGAGGAAAGATTTATTTTGGCTTATAGTTTCACAAGAATCAGTCAATGAAATCTTGGCACTTTATTGCTAGGCCTATATGAAGCACTGCTGTGTGGCTACAAGCAATGTGCCCAGACCATTACATGGTGAGTGAGGGTAGAAAGCAAGAGGAGGGACTGGGTATGGTGGGTCAGGTTTCATTTTGAAAATACAACCCACTCCTTCGACCTACTTTCTCTAGCTATGCCCCAACTCCAAAAGTTTCTACCAGCTCCCAGAACAATAGCACCAGCTGTGGACTAAGGATTCAACACATGAGACTATGAGAGCATCTTTTATTCAAACTATAACATTTCACTCCTGACCTCAAAGTCTTATGACCATATCATGAAACAAAATTCATTCAGTCCATCTCCAAATTCTAAACTGTGCTCACAAGGTCTAATCCAGTGTCTCTTCTGAGATATGAGCTCCTATGTAAAATCAAAATTAATATTTCAAAGAAATGCTAGAACACAATAAACACTCCCATTTGAAAAGGACAAATAGGAGAATCACAAACTAGGATCAGACCAAATTACCACAGGAAAAGCATTAATCCTGTACCTCCATGTATAGCATCAGGTCACATGTTATCTTGATGTACGCACCAATGGTCTTGGGCTTAGGCTTGAGCAGTCATGCTTGTATAGTCTTTGCAATTACAATTCACACAACCTCTCACTTTGGCTAGTTCTGCTCCTTTCCTGCCATATTGCTTTGCAGATGTCTCATGTGATATAAGCATCTTCAATGTCCTGGATTTGCATTTCAGCTTAGGCTTCACCCTCAGTTTTTCATTCTTCACTATCTCAAAGGATGTTTGCAAGATTTTGACTGTCACACATTGCTTGGCCTCCCAGGCTTCCCTGTGAAATCTCAGTGAAAGCTTCCATAACCCCATAATATTTGGCTTCAGCATGTGTAACAAGCCATAGTACATAGACTGTGCCAATATCTGCTCCTCCATCCATAGCAGAGCCCCTGGAACACAGAGGCATTGGTCACTGAGTGTGGGTGACTGAACTTAATAAAATTAATGCTGGGTAAACAAATATATGAGCAGAATTTTATACTAGAGCTGTTCTTTTTTCAAGAGAATGTCTTTTTTCATAAAAATATTTTTAAAATATTTTGTTTAAGAGACAGATAGTATTGGCATGCCCAGGATTCTTGTCACTGCAAGACATATGCCAGAGACATTTGTCATTTTGTGTATCTGGCTTTACATTGGTACTGGGGTATGAAATTCAGAGTGGCAGACCTTGAGCAATCAAGCACCATAACTGTGAGCCTTCTCTCCAGCAGGGAACATCTTACGAGTATGTGTTCTCATTGTTTTAAGACTGAAGTTGTTGGGTCTCTCCAATTCTTTTTTTTTCCTTTTTTTTTTTTTTTTTCTTTTCTTTCTTTCTTTCTTTCTTTCTTTCTTTCTTTCTTTTTTTTTTTTTTTTTTGAGAGAGAGAGAGGAAGAGGCAGAGAGTGATTGGGCATGCAGGGTCTTTTCAGCCACTGTGAATGAACTCCAGACGAATGCACCCCCTTGTATGCATGTGCAACATGCTTGCGTCACTTTTGCGTCTGGCTAAATGTGGGACCTGGAGATCTGAACCAGCATTCCTAGGCTTTGCAGGCAGGCGCCTTAACACTAAGCCATCTCTCCATCCCTCTCTAATTCTTAACATACTCTTAATCTGTTTTATTTTTTTTTCTGATTCAAGGTACTGAATTTGTGTTTCTGTCTTCATACATATTGTGCATGCATGTGTGTTTGTGTATGGGTGAATGTGCATGTGTGTATGCTGCTACACTTGTGACTGTGTTCTCCTGTGTGAGGAGAACACAGATTTACCTTTGGTAACTTCTACAGTCACCTTCCACCTTTTTTTTTTTTTTTTTTTTTTGAGCTAAGGTCTCTCACTGAACATGGAGCTCACTGATTAAGCTAGACTAGATATCCAGTAAGAACCAGGGTTCCTCCTATCTCTTCCTCCCTAGTTCTGGGATTATAGGCACGTGCCATTTCATCCAATTTTAACATGAGTATCTGGTCTCCATGCTTGCACAGCAATCGCTTTTACCACTGAGGCATTCCCTTATCTCTAGTAATTCTGAATAGTGCTAATCTCTTCAGAAACCATATCTTCATTAGCTAGAAATTTATATGGGTTTTCTGACCAAACTGGAAGTTTTTCAATTCTTTCCTCTCTGATTTTTCTTCTAATTTTTGGTATAAAGCTTCTGAAAAGAAAGAACCAAGAAAACCCTATGATGCAGCATGAATGCCTTAAAGTTTGTTCAACAAACTTAATTTACTGATTACTTATATATTTTTATTTAATTTATTTGAGAGAAATAAAGAGGGAAAGAGAAAGTGAGAGGAGCGGGGAGGGACGGAGAAAGAATGGGCACACCAGGGCTTCAAACCACTACAAAGGAATTCCCGTTGCATGCACCACCTTGTGCATCTGACTTTACATGGGTACTGGGAAGATGAATGCCAGTCTGTAGGCTTAGCAGGAAAGCACCTTGACTGCTGAGCCATCACTCCAGGCCTACTGATTACTTTTAAATTCAGATCCCAATTCTCAAAATCCTATGGCTTAGACAATGTAGTCAAATTCTTCATCAAAATGTTACATGAGGGGCTGGAGAGATGGATTAGTGGTTAAGGCGTTTGCCTGCAAAGCTAAGGATCCCGGTTCAATTCTCCAGGTCCCACGTAAGCCAGATGCACAAACGTGTCTGGAGTTCGTTTGCAGTGGCTAGAGGCCCTGGCACACTCATTCTGACTCTCCCTCTCTCTCTTTCCCTCTCTCTGTCTCTAATAAATAAATAAATAAAAATAAAATGTTACATGAATGACAACTAGTTCAGTCCCCAACAGAGTCCTAGTTTCCATCTGAACACAAATGCAACCTTAATATCTTCATTTTAATGAGTATTCTGATCTTCTGAGCTTCCACAAGAACTAATCATTAAGTTCTGCCTTTAGCATTTTAAGTTTTTATTAGTGTGCGTCTCCACGTTTCTTCAAATCTCACAATCCAGTTCCAAAGGTTTAAGTGCTACATGGTCAGTACCAGTTACCACAAATCACCATACTTCTCTGGTGCAAAATTTTTTGTTATTCAAACTTTTTTCTACTATGACAAAATTCCTGACACACAACACATAAGGGAAGGATGATTTATTTTAGCTCACAGTTACAGAGCATTCCTTAGTCACTTTAATACATGCTTTTAATTTTGTCATGAGGCAGGAAAGCATCACTATGGTCCTAGCATGTGGCAGATGCTGCTGACCTCGAGGAACAGATATGAGAAGCTGAGACAGAGAAAGGGACTGGGGGCTATGTGTAATCATTAAGACATGACCTTGTGGTTCCTATTTCTTCCCTTCATGGCTTATATCTTAAAGTTTGAATCACCTCCAAGTATTCAACACATGACTCTGTGGTAGACATTTCATAGCCAATCCGTGTGTTAAGTATGACTAAGTATAGCAGTCAATTTGACAAGATTTATGGTCAGCCTAGAGGACATACTTCAAGGCACATATATGAATATGTTTCCAGGAAGATTATTAACTTGGGGGGGGGTTCCACCCTTAAATTTGGCAGCACCTTCAGAGAAAACCCTATGCCATACCCTGAAGACTGAGCTGCCATGAAATTTGTTCAACAAACAGTATCACTTGCCTGCCTTAGCATCTTTCTGAGGAAATCCCAATAAATCTTCAGTCTTGGGTTCCCTCAGAAGCATAGTTGTAGGCATGTATGAGAATGATAAGTCTTTTTTTAATACATGGATGTTCAGTATTGAACTTTGGCCTCTCATGTATTGATCTCTCTCAGTATTGATCGTAGTCTCTCATGCTTGCACAGCAAATGTTCATATCAGCTGGAACTTTTACCCTGCCTAAGTCTTCATGTTTTGTTTTTCATTTTTGTTTTTATGAAGCATGTTCTCACTCCACCCCAGGCTGACCTGGAACAAATTCTGAATCTCTAGAATGCCTCAAACTCCTATATCAGTTTTCCCAAGTTCTAGTATGATAGACACAAACCACCACTAAGAGTTCATTTTTTTTTTAATCTGATTTTTTCCTGAAGCATATGTTTGATAACCTTTTCAATTTTATAAAAATGTGTAAATACACAATGTTTTTTATGGCGAAAGGAAAACTGCTTCCAGGGACTCAGACACTAGGTAACAATGGGTGACACCCAATTTTACCTCCTACATTAACATTCCCCAGAGCTTCTTCAAACAGAACCTCTCATAATGCACAGTGAATGGCTGGCTCAGAAGCTCTTTGAAGTCACATTAGGATTTTGATTTTGAGTAGAACCATTATCTACCATGTTACACACTGGGAAATGCATGCAATATCATGTTTCAGGGACTCGATTGTAGGGTTATTACTTCTTTTTGTTATTGGTTTGTAATAATTTAATTTATAATCACTTTCACTACATTAGCCAAACATTTCTAGAGGAAAATCTTATCAAGTCAACATGCTTTCTCATATAATTAAACCTATCCAAAATCACCTCAATTAGTTATTTCTCTCTCTCTCTCTCTCTCTCTCTCTCTCTCTCTCTCTCTCTGTGTGTGTGTGTGTGTGTGTGTGTGTGTGTGTGTAATGTGTATGGGTGCACATACCATGCCATGCATGTGGAAGTCAGAGGACAACTTCAGGGTGTTTGTGCTTCACCTTTCAAAGATAGTCTCTTCCAAGTACAAATTAACTGCCTGACTATAGACTAAATCAGACTAGCTGGCTTGCAAGCTTCAGGTTTTCTTGGCTTTGTCATCCACCTAACCAAAACTTATAGCACCAAGGTCAGTGAGAGACTGTCTCAAGGAAAACAGCATGGAAGAATGATAAAGAAGGACACCAGACAGCCATTTTCTTTTGGCTTCTGCATGTGAACACTTCAGGATTTAGCACCTTCACACACAACGTGCATACAGCATATATGCACACCATACCACACACATGAAATGTATAATTTGAGTCAGGCATGGTGACACATGCCCTTAACCCCAGCACTACAGAGAAGGGGGGTAGGAAGATCTTTTGAGTTCAAGTCCAGCCTGAGACTACATAATTAATTCCAGGTATACCAGGGCTAGAATGAGACTCCACCTCAAAATAAATAGATGTAATTTGGTAATAACAATAAAACAAGTTTTTGTTTCATTTTATGGCTCACTTAGAGATTCCTTTTAGAATATATGTAACCTATATCCCCATTGATTCCACAGATTTTTTAGAATGTTAGATGACTTCACTTACATCTCACAAACTAATATGAATAGAAAGTTATGAATATCATATGTCTAACTCTCACTTGTCACAAATGTTTCATATAAGTAACCCTGCGTATCCTGTGACAAGCCTTCTCTGAACTCCCAATCTGAATTAGATATCTTGATGTGTGTTCTCATAGCATTATGTATATCAATTTCATGTTATCTGAGAAAAAAATCAAACGAATTATTTTATGCTGAAATTATGTTTCTAAATTAAGTAACTGATTTAATGAATATTTAAAAAATAATTTAGTGTCAAAACAAGTTTTCCACTGAATGCTTTTTATTTTAATTGTTTCTGTTTTTATTACTGGACACATGCTGATTGGCCATGACAGCAATCAAATTAACAGAACATCTGCAAATGTTAGTCTAAGGCTTAATATGCCTCTTTTGAGCCCATTAAAATTCACACCTAGTGGAGAACTGGATGTTTGGTTCTTAGATTTTTGCCAATAAAAACAGATTCAAACTTTGAGAATTGCTGGTTATTGCAATGAAACAAAGTAATTGCCAAGGGCAACAGCAAGACTGTCATGTGAAGACAATATTGGGTATGTAGAATACATGATTAGAATTTTAAAAATGCATATATACAACAAACTCATGACAGATACAGTGTGGGGTTCAAGTTTCCAATACAATTCAAGAAAAAAAGAATACTCATTTTCCATCTGATGTGTCACCCAAATCTAAATGAGGAAATATAGGACAAAAATACAGCTATGCAAATAAAAACATGGAGAGCCGGTCATGATGGTGCATGCCTTTAATCTCAGCACTAGGGAGGCAGAGGTAGGAGGATTGCCATGAGTTTGAGGCCATCCTGAAACTACATAGTAAATTCCAAGTCAGCCTGGGCTAGAGTGAGACCCTACCTCAAAAAAAAAAAAAAAAAATAAATAAATAAATAAATAAATAAAACATGGAGAGAAAAATTTGAAATTTGAAAATTTGAGAATAATATTATAAACAACCTGTTCTTAATTTTTTGAAGTAGAAATTTTAAGTTAAAAACATGACAGCAGTGCTATTAAAATGCCTCAGTCAGTAAGGTGTTTGCTGTACAAGTTTAGGGATTTGAATTAGAACCCCAGCACACATGTGAAAAGCTGTTTTGGATCTGGCGAGATGGCTCAGTTGCTTAAGGTATTTCCTGGGAAAGCCTGATGGCCTAGGTTCAATTCTCTAGTACCCATGAAAAGACAGACACACAAAGTTGTGCATTTCTGGATTTCGTTTGTAGTGGTACAAGGCCCAGGTATGCCCATATTCTCTCTCTCTCTCTCTCTCTCTCTCTCTCACTGTGTGTGTGCATCTCTTTCTTTTTATCTCAAATAAATAAAAATTATTTAAAAAATATGAAATTTTAATTTTCTTTTTTTTCTTTTTTAAAATATATTTTAGGGCTGGAGACATGGCTTAGTGGTTAAGTGTTTGCCTGTGAAGCCTAAGGACCCCAGTTCGAGGCTCAATTCTCCAGGACCCATGTAAGCCAGATGCACAAGGTGGCACACACATCTGGAGTTCGTTTGCAGGGGCTGGAGGTCCTGGCGTGCCTCTTCTCTCTCTCTCTCTACCTGACTATTTCTGTATCTCTCTCAAATAAATAAATAATATTATATATATATATATATACTTTATTTATTACTTGAGAGAGGGAAAGAGAGAGAGAGAAGAGAGACAGAATGGGTGCACCAGGGCCTCCAGTCACTGCTAATGTACTTCAGATGCATGCACCTCCTTGTGAATATAGCTTACATGGGTCCTGGATAGTCAAACCAGGATCCTTTGGCTTCGCAGGCAAACACCTTAACAGCTAAGCCATCTCTCCAGCCCCTAAAATTCTGAAATTTTTATTTTTACTTGCATGTAAAGAATTAGGTTTCAACATGATTTTGTTAAACATCTCCCACTCAATTTGTCTCCTCTCACACCAGTTATACACTATCCCACCATATTTACTTTCCACTTTCATTATATAGAAGCATGACTTCTTGACTTTGGAGGTTTTCATGACATAAGAGCTTTAGACTATTCTCAAGAGATTTTCTGTTAAAGCTTTCGCCAAGTTTGGGGCACAGGAGAAAATGGTGATTCTTCCTTGACAACTCTAAATACTTTTTAAAATATACATTTTCTTTATTTATTTGAGAGAGAAAGGGAGAGAGAGAAAGAAATGAAGAGAGAGAGAGGAAGAGAGAAAGGAGAGAATGGGCCTCTAGCCACTGTAAACGAACTCCAGACACATGCATCACCTTGTGCATCTGTCTGGAGAATTGAACCTGGGTCCTTAGGCTTTGCAGGCAAGCACCTTAACTGCTAAGCCATCTTGTCAGCCCTTTAAATACTTTTAAGGAGAACATTTTATAGTAATGTTTTAACTTCCCACTTTGACGTTTCTTAATTCATCTCACCAGTGAGAATTAGTTAGTTAGCATTTCACCTGGGGATCCCAGCAATCAGAGCTCAAGAGGAGGTTTATATGTTATACAAAATAGTAAGGGATCAACCTTGTGGTTACAGATCAAGGAAGCTTAGGAAACCAGGAAAGGGTGCAGTATCAACACACAGGACTAGAGAGAAGCTTAACCTCATTTGCAGGAAAGAATGCTACTAGCTGGAGGTGAGAAATTGAAACGATCACTTTTCTATCACCTGCAGACACTTTGGAGCCTGCTCCAAAGAAAATGTAATTTCCAAGTCATTCTGTGTCTTTCCATTTGCAAGAATACAGGCGCCAGTAGCCCAGGGGTAGTCCTTTACTAGGCTGAAAAAAAATTCATAAAAAATAAAATGAAAAGTAAACTAAAGTAACAGAAACCAAGCCCAAACATCATACCCCACAGTTGGGAGTCCTTATTTGCTTTCAAAGAAGAGAAAACTGAGAGTTGAGAAGGGAAGCAAGACATGTATATAGTGCCAAACGTCCACCATTTCAATATTATTTGAATGAGTTTCATGGTCTTAAAACTTCCTTTGCACTGCCAGCTTATCTTTAGCCCTACCCCAGAACTCTGCAGTCACTCATCTTATTCTCCCCATAGTTTTGGTTTTCCAGAAGGTCACACAGGATCATGCAGCACACAAAATGTGCAATTCACAAAGTGGATCCTAATGCAAACTGAGTTAATCAATAATCACTCATCAACTGGAAGAACTGTTCCATATGATCCACAGTGTTAAAAGCACAGGAACTAGGTGGGAAAGTGCAACAAAGACGAGTACTCAGGACTAACTGCACAAAAAGCCTATGACTTATTTCCCAATTCCAGCAATGTGTTCCATTCCACTGAGTGGATAAGTCAAAACCAGGTACAAAAAAATGAGCTCAGTCTCCAAGATCAAGATACCACCAAATGTGGGCTAGAAGAGAGCCAAAGCATATAAAATTCCCTCCAAAACATACATGGTCATTCCCTTCTATCTAGTACTAACTTTTCTCTCTGTTGGAGAATTTGCTTATCTTTTTCAGATGGACAATGAACCTAAAGGGAGGATCAGCTAATCACACCTCACCAGGGCCCCAGCTGAAACCATAGAACAAAACACAGGGGAAGGGCAAGAATACAGCATTCATGGTAATCACGACACCAGAAAAAGTCTGAAGGAGATAAGCACAGAGAACATCCAACTCCAACTAAGCCAGATATCCAGAGACACAGAGGCTCCCAAAACCTCATCACTGAAGCCAAACTAAAATGACCCCAATGTGGCTCAGGGAAACTCGTGGAAGAGGGGGCAGAAAGATTGTTAGAGTCACAAGTTGGGGCATTATGCACAGAGACTGGGGTTGTGATGGTTAAGTTTGTGTCAACTTGATTTGTTTAGGAATCCACAGACATTCCTCATAAGTGTGTCCCTGAGGCTGCCTCTAGGAAGGATTAACTAAAGGAAAAATCCTTCCCCCAGGGGTGAGCCCTTCCCCCAGAGTGGGCGGCCCAGGGTGGGCGGCCCCTCTTGGAGGAGGGGGCTGGTTGATAAAAAGGAGCTCTGGGAAGAGAGGCTCTCCCACCTGGCTGCCGGTGCTGCTAGCTGCTTGCCACTGGGTGCTTGCTTGGTATTTGCTGCTTGGCGTTGCTGCTTTCCAGTGTGGACTGAAGACCAGGGTGGACTAAAGAGCAGCATCTCTCCAGGAAGCCTCCAGGCCTTCAGTGCTGGATTGGGACTGCTGAGGCCTCCAGCCTCATGGACTGAGCAGCTACAGGGTTTCTTGACTCTTGGACCTGCAACCTGCTATTGCTGGACTGTGTAAGCTAATCCAACAAATTCCCGTTTAATACAATTCATTCTATCCATTCTGTTCCTCTAGAGAACCCTGACTAATACAGGGGCCTACCCCCCAGAACTCTTGACAACCCCCACAATGCATGGCCCACATTCCCCATTGATGAGGGTCCCTTTGGAAGAGGGAGGACAGGGAGGAGGATAATGGAACCAATACTATGAATGTAAAATCAGAATAATATAAATTTTTTAAAAAGCCTATGTATTAAAAAAGAAGAAAAGAAATGTGATTATAAGTCACACATAAGCAAAGGTGTAAAACAGATTACACATGACCCTAGCTAAAATCTCACATTTTTTTTCTTGCTGGCATCATCATTAAATCATCCTCTATGATAGTTATAATTATATGCTAATTAGAGTATACCTTATAAGACATTATAACCTTAGATTCTTTTTCTAGCTCTTTATGTGCTTCTGTTTTCATATTTTATTTGTAATTCTGTATGTACTTGTCTATCCAGTTAATCCAGAGATCACATACATATACATAGGGCTTACACAGTTATAGCTCTAGCATATAATGTAAATCAATGGATCAGGCTGCCTGTGAGAGACAATAAGGGAAATAACCCTCTGAGGGATGGCGCTGTATAAAGAAGGCAGCCACCACTCAACCCTACATTATTGTTGCCACAGGTATTTGTCTCCAAACTTAGCCACAAAAGTCAGGATTTTTCATACACAGCCTACTACTTTTAAAATACTATCAACCCTTGATTTTGTACAAATTATCTGTGCATGCACAAACACACCAGTGAGCACATAAAGGTATGTGTATGATGCGTGCATGCGCACACACACACACACACACACACACAATACTACTGATATAAGTGAATTCTCATCTCTTTCTTGATACATTCCAGCAGGGTGTCAATTTAAAGAATATGTCTCATCTCAAGACACTCAAAACAATATGAAAGTTGGGAATATGGTTTAGTGGTAGAACAAAAGACCCGTATTAAAGCTCCAGTACTACAAGGAAAAAAAAATCCACAGAATAAAAAACAACATGAAAACACTAGCTCTGCCAAAAAATAAATAAATAAAAAATAAAAACAACATGAAATCATGATAACTGTCTCTCTCAACTAACTACTCAATTTTCTATTCATTTCAAAAATAAGAAATATTCCTTACCATATATAGTTTGACTTGGGAAAGTAAAAGGAGATATCAAAATCCTTTAATATTACTTTAAGTATGTGAAAGTAAGTCCATTCTAATTCAGTAACTCACATTCCCATGATATTCAAAGCCCCAGTGTTGATTAAGTTCTGTTGACAAGTTAATCATGTGAAATTGATCATATTTTATTAGGACCACATGTGTTGATATGCAATAGTACATTGTGAGCTGTTAGCTGTGTGAGGATGTTTACGGGAAGGATTGATGGGTAGGAAGTCCTTTCTGCAGAGTGAGTGGCCCTTCTAGTGACAGACTGTATATAAAGAAGCTCTGAAAAAAACAGAGATTTTGCCCAGCTTCTGTGCTGCTTGCTGGTGTATCTATCTTGTTAGTTCTTTCACTGATATTGGAACCCTGCTTCATCAGCCTTACAATTTGGACTGCCAACCAGCAGCTCTCTAGGAATCTTCTGGGTGACAGTGACAGATCGGAACTGTTGAGACATCGAGCCAGTAGACTGAGCAGCTACCATGTTCTTTGACTCTCCAGCCACTCTTAGACTGCTCAATCCATATCCTGTAAGCTAATCTAATAAAGCCATTCATGATGCCTATTCATTCTATTGGATCTATTCATCTAAAGATCCCTTATTAATATAGTCTCTTCACTTAAATGTTTATAACATCACTTCTATTTTCATGGAATAAATTCACAATGTACTATTGCATATCAACACATGTGGTCCTAATAAAATGAGCTTAAACTCAAACCACATTAAGGAGAAAGAACAGAAAACGAATTTATAATAAATAGCAGATATTTACACATCTAAATGCTTAGCTTTGACAAATACATGGAGATTTAATAAATTATACACTTACACCTAAGAATAGCAGCCTATACATGTTTGCCACAAATAAAAAAAAATAATCTTTTAGTACTGGTAATCTGAATTTTTTAAATGTGTGTTCTCAGTAAAATATTTCAAAATTGGAAAGTTATTCTTAGTATAAACTTCTAAAACATAAGTAAAGTATTCCCTTCGCTTAAACAAATTTTGAATGTCTGGGAAGTTTTGCATAGACAAAATGAGCAAAATTATCTGAGCTTATTTGTAAAATGAGTATATATTTGGGGCTTATTTATTAGAGTTTTGAATCTAATGAACAATGGGTTTTTTTTTTTTTTTTTTTTTTTTTTAATTTTTTATTTATTTGCAAGCAGAGAGAGAGACAGACAGAAGAGAGGCAGACACACAGAGAATGGGCAAAATAGAGCTTACTTCTTTCAAATGCCTCTAGCCATTATAATTTTGACATCAATGACAACTCCAGACGCAAACGGAATAATGTAACCCAATAATAATAAAATTAGTTATCTGGCTTACGTGGGTCTTGGTTGAGAATATAATGTCGGGATCCTTTAGACCAATGTCTTTGGCAAATGCCTTAACTCAACTACACCACATCTTTAGCCAGAGATTTCTCCAGGTGATGAATGTTTTTTTTTTTTTAAGTCATGTCAAACATGGAAACAATTCTCATCTTTCCATGGAAGGATTCAAATATCCTTCATGTCTACTGATTGCTATAGAGTCTTAACTACCCAGCTAACCCAGGAGTTCCACATTCCTCCCTGAGGGGAAGGATATTCTCAATAAAGTTCTAAAGATATTGAGATAGAAGCAAGAGGGTTAAACTAACACAGAGTAATGAGATGAATAAAATAGAGCTTACTTCTTTCAAATGCCAATTCATAGTGTATAGGAAGTCGTATAATTTTGACATCAATGACAACTAAGTGCAACTAGCCCCAAGCAAACGGAATAATATTAATAAGAACAATAATAAAATTAGTTATCCATGAAGTGTTCACCTCAGGCTAATAGCACGTTGGTTGTAATAAGATGTCGAGATGAGCTAGTAGACCAATGTCTTTGCCACATTCGACCATGTTCACTCACAGCTCAACATACACCACATCTTTAACACAGAGATGTCCCAACTAATCTCTTTAACAGGGGTGGTGATGAATGTTAGGGGAAAAGAAACTTTAATTTTAAGGTGTTAGAAGAGCTGAGCAGGTGACAATTGTACCATAAACTTATATGTGACAAAGGGCTAGAAGTCAAGTCAAGGAGAATTCAGGTTTCATTTATATATATTTTTATTAAATATAAGCTTTACTGTATGAACAAATCATGTGGTGTTGGTTCCATTCCTCTCACATTATCCCTTTTAAACTTACTTTAAAAAAAAAATTTTATTTATAGGCCAGGCACAGTGGCACATGCCTTTAGTCTCAGCACTAGGAAGGCAGAAGTAAGAGGATTGCCATGAGTTCAAGACCAGCCTGAGACTACAGAGTGACTTCCAGGTTAGATTGGGCTACAGCGAGACCCTACCTCAAAAAACAAACACACAAAAATTTATTTGAGAGAGAGAAAGAAAGAGGCAGATGAGAATGGGCATGTCAGGGCCTCCAGCTGCTACAAACAAAATCCAGAGACACATGTGCCACTTTGTGCATCTGGCTTAATTCCTGGGAATTGAATCTGTGTCTTTTGGCTTTGAAGACAAGTACCTTAACTGCTAAGCCATCTCTCTATAAAAAATTTAAAACCATATAGTCATATGTACTTCTAGTTTTCCATATCTCATTTTGATACTGAATGTTAGAAAGATATATTTTTTTAATATTTGACCAACACTTTGTGATAGCAAATTGACTAAAATATCTACTTAATTTCATTCTTAACACCTATGGATCAGAGCCTGTGATCTGGAAATAATTTGAAAGATTTTGAGTTCTGCAATGATCCTTCAGTACATCAAGAAAAGATAGCCTACTGCCTACCACCTCTAGCACATCTGCCAGGGCCCAGGAAACATCACAGAGAAAGTGGTGATCTAAACATAAGTGCTACTCTCAGTGCTATCAAAACAACCTGCCCCAGGAAGAAGGGAACAGACACTGAGGACACTCATAGCTCATCAAAGAAGAAATCCAGAGGTTGTAGAGAGCTCAGCACTAAAGTTGACTTATAACACACTTACAAAGGCTCAGGGACCATTGCAGAAAAGAGGGCAGAAGAATAAATAAATAAAATATTTTATTTATTTATATATTTATTGGAGAGATATAGAGAGGAAGAGTCAGAGGGATAGAGAGGGGAAGAGAGGGAGAGAAAGACAGAGAAAGAAAAGGCCGAAGTGAGGTCAGCGGAAGAGACTGAGTAAAGGAATGGTGGAGGGAGGGCTAATTCAAATCTAAGCGGATATAAAAAAGTCATATGGAAATCTACTTTTCTGGACAATGTAACACTCAGAAGCCGTAGATTGTTACTAGAAAATTTTCAGAGCCAGGGATGGGATAACTTCCAGTGAGTTGTTGGCCAGGGAGGTCACAGATACCCCTAAACATTATAGGCCATTGTCAAGGTCCTAGATTTCTCACCAGGAATAGAAGGTAAGACCCTACTGCTGAAGACTCCACATACTTGGGTGGCAAGTTCACTGAGAAAACCTGCTGGAGCTGAGCTGAAAGCTTCCTCCATGAGGACCAGCTGACAGAAAGCTGGAAAAAGCTACACTGCATGCAGTTCAATGGGAGAGAGAAAACACCAGTGAAGATCCTCAACAGTGAACACTGCAAGCTTGAAATTTGGCCAGCCAGGCCAAATGAGCCAACAGATGCGATAGTGGCATGTCTGTTATGGGGAAAACAAACTTCTCTCTAATTGGACTGGAGGCCCACTCCAGGGGAGGAAACACATCCCTGATACTGAAAATGTTCCCCAGGGATATTCATGTAATGTCTATCTGGGTGTAATGTCTGCTGGTGACTAGCTAAATGTATATACTATGCTCACCAAACTGCCCAGTAAGCACTTCTCTTAATATCCACACCCATATATTAATGCTACTCTCACTTTTGGTTAAAGAAGCTTCTCTTTTCAGATGGTGGCAACCTTGGGATGACTCAGAAGGCACCATGGTGCTGAGAAGAAGTGACAGAGGAGTGCTCAGCACTGAAACATCTCAAACCTGCCTTCCAAGACTCAGGGTCCATTGTGGAAGAGGGGGTGGAACAAATGTAAGAGCCAAAGGAAGAGTAGGACTCCTTACACCATGCTCCTCCAGACACAAAATGGCCTGGATATCCATGACCTCACAGTGCCTGACACTACCTACACAAGACCATCATAATAGCAGGAAAAGATCATGACATCAAACTGAAAAGAGAGATTGATTGAGATGGGGAGGGGATATGATGGAGAGTGAAGTTTCAAAGGGGTAAATGGGGGAGGGAGGAAAATAACATGGGATATTGTCTACAATTAAAGGAGTTGTCAATAAAAATGTAATAATATAAAATTTAAAAAGAAGCTAGTTAATTGATGATTTTCATAAATTAAATGAGCACTGAAAACTGAAGATTCTAAATCTCACTCAACTCCTGACACACACCTCCTTAGACAAGTCACATAGTAATTTCTAGTTACCAAAATGGAGTTCATCATTCTTATACATCTTTCTCAATAATACTTAATATTTTCCACTGAAAATTACACTAGCAAAATCACTGTCACCTTATTTACTTTAATATAGAAAAAGATAAGAGAGAAGGCTAGGGACATATCTCAGTCTATAAAATGCTTGCCATGTAAGGAAAACCTTTGTTTGGACTTCCAGCACCCACAGGAACATGCTGGGTGTGGTGGTGCTTTCCTATAATCCCAGTGCCAAGGAGACAGGAGCTTGGGGCTTGCTGGCCAGTTAGTCTAGCAAAATCAGTGACCACCAGGTTCAGAGAAAGACTATCTCCAAAAATACTAAAATAAAATATAAAGATTCAAATAAAAATAAAGTGGAAAACACACCTGAAATTGACATCAAGGCTCCTCCACCTGCACACTTATGCACAATTGGGGTCATAAACACAGGAGTGTGTAGACACGTGTATACCACATCCACTTCCCCAACACACACACACACACACACACACACACACACACACACACACACACACAAGAGAAGGGTGTGATGATGGCTGAATATGAAACAGAACAATGATTTAAATGTCATAATGAACCCAATTTGTAGCCTAACTAAAATAGAACTTAAAAATACTATTATACTTATTAAACTCTAATTCAAAGAACACTTACATATCTACAGTTCGTATTTCCTTTCTAGCAATATTTCCCCTTACAAAGATGGGTAGAGCATCCTTTAATTGAACATTCTTTTCAGTAATGCCTCTAATGTATCAGATCTTTTGCTAAGTGTTGAGGAGAAACAATCCAGCCTTTGAAAGAACTTTCCAGTTATTATGTAAATACTGTATAGATTGCTTATGATTAAACATTTATAAGTCAATATAGGTTGAATGACATGAGCAATACTTACTCAGAGTAAGTATTCTGGCTAAAGGCATTATAGAATGTTTCCTTAAAGACCTACATCTGAAAGACAGGATGGGATTTCAGTGCTTAGAGACATATAGAAAAAGAAGGAAATGGAGGGAGATTGTTACATGGTAGGAGGAAATTCTAGCCAGAAAATAATAGTTCAGGAAAAGTAATATTTTAGGTAAATATCAGGAATTTACTTATTTAGTTGAACATAGACTGTATAGAGGGAGACAGACTAGGATGAGACTGAAAAAAAAAAAAGCAAAATGGGAAGAAAACATTCAGTGATAATATGGTTCTCTGAGGATTTAAAAGGACCAGAGTGATATGAAAAGACTTGTATTTTAGCCCTTCTCTCAGAAATTGGAGAGAGCTGACTGGTAAAGTGCCATGTTCTGATAATGGGGAAGAGGATGCACATTTTAGAACTATGGTAAAAAATATTTCAAAGGATTTATTAGCATGTGCCTTTTACAAGCACTTTGTGAAAGATAGTAATATCAGGGAAATATGAAAGGATTCAACGACGTAATTTAAATTTCAAACACTGACTGTGAGCTTTGGTGTTACACATCCTAAAAGCTGGATGCCCCCCTTAGCACAGAAAATAGGAAAACACCTCTCATAATGTTGTTTTATTTTATTTTTTTACCATAATTTTGAAAATCTCTGTGGCTTCTTCCAGCACCACAACCTCTGTCCATGTGTTTTAAGCAAAATCTATATGAGTTTTTCAATTTGTTTACCCAGATTTTCTTGAGCTTAATCTGAGTAGCTATCTAATTTATTCTCTGAGGATAAAGTAAAACAGCTTGTCTCCTTTTTGAAAATATGTGGACTGAATTATTTATTTTTAGCTTCCTAAGAAGCTTATAAAATGAAAGATGAAAGGTCAGGATTAATTAAGAAAAATGGTATGAATTCCAACAGAAGAAATATATGTTAATTGGGAAAAAAGTGCTATAGCTATTACCTTGTTGACAGTCAACTAAACTTGACTGGACCAAAAAATGTTATTTTTAACAAATTGTACAATGTGATAATATTGATGATACAACTTACAAGTTTTGAATAATGCTTTTTGTTTTTTTGTTTCCCTGCAGGTAGTTCTCAGGGAATTGTGCTTCTCTTCATGGTTAAAGGTATGGAACAGCCACTGGCAGACATTCAGACAGACTGGTTTGGAGAGAACACAGCAGAAATGGAAAGTATAGCCATGCCCCATAACCTCTTGTTCTCTAAATAATGCAATTTTAATGATTATACCTTTTATCCTAATGAGCATTCGGTCTGGCTTCCCATTCATTTAGAAGTGCCTCCAATTGTGCTGAGTACTGCTCATTGGGTTAGTTAATGTATGTGGTGAAGACTGAATGAATGCTAATCTAGGAATCAGACAATATTGGCTCTATTTTTTTTTTTTTATGGACATACTCGGTATGTAAACAACACATGTTGGTAGCATCCCTTCCCTCATCCCTGCCCCCTCCAAAGTGACCCTCCTTTTTGGGCATGCAGGTCAACCCCATGGGGATTGTGGGTCATGCATTGTGGGCAGCTGTCAATTATCGGGAAGAGGCAATATCTCTGTGCATAATGTCACAACTTGCGGCTCTAATAATCTTTCCACCCCCTCTTCCATAAAATTCCCTGAGCCACATTAGGTCAATTTTAAATCTACTTCAGTGATGGGATCTTAAGATCCTCTGGATCTCTGGGATCTCTGGTTTGGTAGGTGTTGAGTGTTCTCAGTGTCTGTCTCCTTTCCCCTTGTGCTGATATCAGGTTTACGAAGAAAACAGCACTCTTTCTCAGTTCCCCAATTACTCCATGGTTTTAGCTGGAGCCTTGGTGAAGTGTGATGGGCTGATTCTCTCCTCAGGTCCTGTGTCATCTGAAAAAGAGAAGTAGATTCTCCAATGGAGAATGAAGTCAGCACCAGTTAAATGTGATAACCATTGTTAGTTTGGGGAGAAATTAATAGGTGTAGGCCTCTTGTAGTCCAAGATTGGTGGGAACTTAATATTGGAGAGTGATCTCATACCGTGTATATGAATCTGACTTGTTTCCCAGTTCCAGCTATAGGTTCTGTTCTACTAAATGGATCTGTTAGCCAATACAAGAGTAGTTGGTTACCCAGCATAGCTGTGTGCTACTATTGCACTTGGACGAGCATCCAGTCAGGTTGTTTTCTGCTGACTAGCTTAGACCTCAAGTTGCTCAGACAGATGTTGGCCATTTTCTCCCAGTAGCTCATGTTGCTTTCTAGCAGTAGATAGGCTAACTGTCTGGCACCTGGATGTCTTCCAGTTTCCAGGCAGGTCTCTCCATGTTCCATACCTACAGCATATGGTGTCTTCAGCAGTAAGGTCTTACCATTAACCTCTGGCAATCAGTGCTTAAACAGAAGTCTGTTTTGTTTTGGGAAACCTTGAAGGTTTCTCTGATCAACAACTCACTGATAGTATTAACTGTATCCTGGTACTGGGAGTTACAGGCCAGCATCAAGGGAAAAAGATTATAGGAAAAAAGAAAGAAAGAGAGGAATCCATCTAAAAAAGAGAAGTGAATTCTCCAATGGAGTGTGAATTCAGCACCAGATAAATGGAATAATCATTATTACTTTAGAGAGAATGTAATAGCTGTAGGCCCACTTGTAGCCCAAGATTGGTGGGAACTTGATATTGGAAAGTGAACTCATGTTTTCATATGATTCTGACTTGTTTTCCAGTTCTGCTTATGAGTTCTGTTCCAAATTCAAGCCAGGTCTCTCCATGTTCCATACCAACAGTATATTGTGTCTTTGGCAGTAAGGTCTTACCAATAACCTTTGGTGGGTCATCAATTGCAAATGACAGAAGTCATTGTGTCATTTTTCCTTGCTGCTCTGTAGAATTCCATCAGGTAGATATCCCAGTTCTTGGTTATCCATTCATCTAATGATGGACATCTGGGTTGATTCAATTTCTTAGCCATTATGAATTGAGCAGCTATAAACATGATTGAGCAAATCTCTCTAACTGAGGCATACAGATTTTAGGGTAAATGCCCAGTAGGGAATAACTGGGTCTCTTGGTAAGTCTATAGTCAACCTTTTGAGAAGTCTCTATATTGCTTTTCATAGTGGTTGTACCATCTTGCATTCCCACTAAAAGTGAATGAGGGTTCCTATTTTTCCACATCCTTGCCAGCATTTGTTTTCATTTGATTTTTTTATTCTATCATTCAACATAATTTATTGATCATCTAACATCAGACAAGCACTCACACTGTTAGAACAGGGGCTTCATTCTAATGGCACTAGAAGCCATTAGAATATTTTTAAAGGAAACAGCAGGGTAAGAGTGTGCTGTAGAGGGCCAAACTGAGCTACATTATGAGACACTGTCAGAAAAGCCTGAGTGCTGAGTATGTCAGTGGTACAGTATTGGCCTCAAATGCATAAGGCCCTGGGTTTATCCCTACTGCTAAAAAATAAAATAAAAACAATGTTTTTGAGAAATTTGAGGTAATATGGAATGACATTAATATTCATAACAGCTGATGCTTACTAAGAGCTTATTACATTTCATGCACTGTACTAAATGGTATATTTAAATTTTATTCTATCATTGTCATTATGGAATGAAAAAAAATACCATTATTATTAATACCAATGTTATTCCAGTATTGAAAATAAATATTTCAGGCCTGGAGAGATGGCTTAGAGTTAAGTGCTTGCCTGTGAAGCCTAAGGTCCCTGGTCTCTCTCTTTGTCCATCTGCTCTCTCTCTCTCTCTCTCTCTGTCACTCTCAAATAAATAAATAAATAAACAAAAAAAATAAATAAATAAATATTTCGTGTTTAAATAAGCTAAATAAATTTGATCCAACAATGTCTTCTCTGTCACTCTTAAAAGTCACATCTCGGGGCTAGAAAGATAGCTTAATTCTTAAGCGCTTGCCTGTGAAGCCTAAGGACCAAGGTTTGAGGCTCGATTCCCCAGCACCCACTTAAGCCAGGTGCACAAGGTGGAGCATGCATCTCGAGTTTGTTTGGAGTGGCTGGAGGCCCTGGTGCATACTTACCCCCTCCTTTCTATGTCTGTCACTCTCAAATAAATAAAAACATAAAATAAACAAAAAATCACATCTCAAACAACTTGTGAGATCATCATACTATCCCAACAGACCATTGCATAAAACTGGTGTGGTGAAGCACAGCTGTAATCCCAGCAGTTAGGAGGTGAACACAGCAGGATTCAGAGTTGAAGATCCTTGGAGTCACAGTGAGTTTAATGCCAGTCTAGGCTACATGAGTTCCTTTTTCAAATTGAATAAGAAAAGGTTAACTATAAAAGGGTAAACTCAGAATTCACTATCTACATTTCATTATTTATTTTAATCTATAAACTTTTTATATATATTTTCTTTTTATACACATATCCATATATATATATATATATATATATATATATATATATTTTATATATGACCTATCATCTATCTACCTGTCTGTCCTATCTGTCTTGTCTGTTCACCTATCATTTCACTCTTTTGTCCTGAATCAAGCTAATGAGTATGAGTAGCAGGTTCTTTATAAACATGAGATAGTACCTCATCTCAACAAGCCAGTGATTTCACTGAATAGTAGGCCTGAAGTATTACTATTATTATCATCATAATTATTATTATTATTACCAGTAGTAGTATTTGGGTCATTGAGACAGGATATCATTATGTAGACAAGGTAGCCTTGAACTTGCAGCAATCATCCTAAATATGCCTCCTGTTGCTGGGATTTTAGTCATGGGGCTAGAAAAATTATTTTTAAAATATATATATTCATTCTTTCCTAATTTTAACATGAATGTTTTACTAGTTTGATCTTCTATATTCTGTCTTTACTGGTAATGCATTTTCTCTAAATAATTCAAGACAGCTTCAGAGGCACAGGGAAGATTTTCAACTCGCAATTTATCAGCAGTACACACACACACACACACACACACACAAACACAGTGGGGCAAAATCAGAATTTTAAAAATTTAAAACTTTCAAATATCAGATCAGGAACACATTTAAGAGAAAGTAGAAGGCTATTGTTTTTTTGTTGATGATTTCACTCTGGGTAAACATATCCTCAAGATTAAAAACTAATGGTAACTGACACCTTTGCTTCATGTTGAAAAGATCCACATCAGTAGGGCCCATGCAATATGTGTTAGACTTAACGTTGCATCAGAATTTAACTTAGGGAATTTCCCTCACCATTATTATTATAATTATTGACCTTTTTCTTTTGAAATTAGTTTGCTTGATTAGCAGTTATTTTCTTGTTGCTGGGGCAAAACCCCTGACCAAAAGTAGCTTATGGAAGGAACAGGATTATTTTTTTCTTACAATTTCAAGGGGACATTTCATCATGGCTAGAAACCATGGACTGTCATAGACAGCCAGGTATCACCTCAGTTACTTCAGAGGGAAGTAATGGCTAGAGAGAGATTGTTCTGAACACCCAGAGGGGTGGGACTAGTAACGCTCAAGTCTGGCCTTAGTGGCATACCACCTCCACCAAGGGTCCACCTTCCAAAGGCTTCACCAATTGAAGATTAAGTATGAGGATAAATCACAAACATATGAGGTTATGGGAAACTCTTTCCATTCAAATAAATATAGCCTATAAGAAATAACAGAGTCATCATGTATTTTAACCACTTCAAAATGATAATCTACTGTAAAACTATAATATTTAATAAGATCTAGGATATTGATTTGATATGGTTACAGTACAGACCATTTCAATCACCTCAAAAAATCACTGAAAATTCTTTTTTTTTTTTTAAAGACATATACTTCCCTGCCAAATTTACCATCTCATTCTTACTTTTTGGAAACCATTGATCTCGATTTTTTTAGTTTTGTTTTTTTCATTTAAAATGATATGTGCATAGAAATAATTTTGGAGTTAATTTTTCACTCAACATTATTCTTATCCAAGTTGTTTGTCAGTGGGGATATGATTTAATGGTTCAATTCCATGTCTGGTTATACCATACTTTCTCTCATCATTTTCCCACTGAAGGATTTGTAGATCATTTCCAGTTTGGAGTTATTATTTTTAGCAAAAGTACTGGGAGGGTGAATATGCAATTATCATGTATTTAATATGATATAAGAAAGAATGTATTTTCTGGGTCATATAGTGAGTTTCATGTTTAGGTTTTTTGTTGTTTGAGGTATTTTCTTTTTATTTCATTTTTTTAAAAATATGTAGTTATTTGCAAGTAGGGAGACAGATAAGAGAGACGGATAGAGACAATGGGCACACCAGGGCCTCCAGCTGCTTCAAATGAACTCCAAACACATGAGCCACTGTGCATCTGGCTTTATGTGGGTGCTAGGGGATCGAACCTGTTTCATTAGGCCTTGCAGGCAAGTGCCTTAACCACTGAGACATCTCTCCAGCCCTTATTCATCTTTTTAAAAATATTTTATTTATTTATCTATTTGAGAGAGAGAGAGGAAGAGACACATAAAAAGAGACAGTGGGCACACCAGGACTTCTAGGCACTGCAAATGAACTCCAGACACATGTGCCCCTTGTGCATCTGCCTTACATGGGTCCTGGAGAACCAATCCAGGGTCCTTAGGTTTTGCAGGCAAATGCCTTAACTACTAAGCCATTTCCCCAGCCATTAAAAAATTTTATTTATTTATCTGTTTGAGAGAGAGAAGAAGATGCAAATAGAGAGAAAGAGAGAATGGCATTTCATTTTTTAAAAACCAATTTCTACATGACTTTTGTGTGCAAATGAAAAACAACATTCTCATTTTTAATCTCATTTTTAAATAGAACATCTATGGAAATTAGAGATACCTAAATCTACTGGAAAAGATAATTATACATACCACTCATTTTTCATTTCATTAGACAATTATAAAACTTTCATGGGTGGAGTTACAGAAGAAAAGCACAGCATGTAGGATCTAATTTAAAGATTAAACCAGGATTTCTGGGCTGTCAGTCAAAAAAAAAGAGGAGGAAAAGAAGAAGGAGGAGAAGAGAAAGGAGAAGGAGGAGAAGAAGAAGGAGGAGAAGGAAGAGAAGGAGAAGAAGGAGAAAACATCACATCACATCACACTGTGATGATAAAGTTCTGTTGCAAATTTGACCAGATTAGCAATGGTGCGAGAGAATACATCTCTTGGGCAGCTCTATAAGGGCATTCCCTGGCAAGATCAACTGAGGGAGGAAGCAAGTCCTTCCTTCCCAATGGGCGGTCCTTCCTCCCCAATGGGTGGTCCTTCCTCCCCAATGGGTGGTCCTTCCATGGGCAGATGGCATATATGGAATCTCCAGGAGCACACTAGGACTTTTCTTCTTTTGAACTTATTTGATATTTTGCTGTTGAGATTTGACATTTTCTAGGTATTACTCCTGAGTCACATACAAGGTTTGCAACTTTTTTTTGCAACATGTAGTTTGTCTTTTCATCTATTTAAAAGGAAGGGATATTATTATGTACATTATATATAATCAAACATTTTTGGTGCACCAGGGCTTCAGCCACCACAATCGAACTCCAGATGCTTCTGCCATGTAGTGTGCATGTGGAACCTTGAGCTTGTGTCACATTTATGCATCTGGCTTATGTTGGATTTGGAGAGAAATTGAACATGGGCCCTTAGGCTACGTAGACAAGCACCTTAATTGCTAAGCCATCTCTCCAGCCCAGTAATCAATATTTTTAATTTCAGTGCCCACGTATGTGTTGCCACCATACAGAAATGTATTTTTTTTACCTTATATTATATATGTTTACTGAACTCAATATTAATGTTAGAATTTTTTATTCTTTAGGTATTTATGTAGACATATGTATCAGGAACAAATAATTATAGTTTTATTTCTTAATTTGTGATTTGTATGCCTTTCTTTATTGGCTAGTAATTACAGCAAGACTCCTTTCAATGCAGAAATTGACTGACAGAAATTGGCCTCAATATCCATGACCTCGCAGTGCCTAGCAATACCTTCACAAGACCCTCATAATAGAGAAAAAATGATGACATCAAATTAACAGAAAGACTAATAGAGAGGGGGAGGATATATGATGGAGAGTGGAGTTCTGAAGGGGAATAGGGGGAGGGGAGGGAAATATCATGGTTTATTGTCTGTAAATATAGAAGTTATTAATAAAAATATTAAATAAAAATATACTAAAAAAGAGAACTAAGAACTGTCCTCTGTGCCTTGATTTCAGTATCATAGAACACCATTTCTTTTTTCAGCATTAAACTCAATATTAAATGTAAGGGCTTTTGCAGAATTTTTAAATCAAGTTAAGGAAATTTTCTTATATTCCTCATGTGAGTTTTATCACCAATGAGTGTTAAATTTTAAAGACCTTTTAGATATTTTAAATTGTTTTAGCTGTTAACATGCCATATTGAAATAATTTGAAGTTAGCATTTCAGCCTGCATTAATTGGAATAAAACCCACTTCATCATGCATTATAATTATTTGTATAGACAGAGGAATCCTATTTTCTATTTTATTTTCTATTTTATTTATTTATTTACTTACTTTATTATTTTATTTATTTATTTATTCCTTTCCTATTTTTACCATTGGCATTTTTTTTTCTTTTGTCATTTGTCTGATTTAATATCAGAATAACACTATCTTCATAAAATGGTTGAGATGGTCTCCTCTATTTCCTGGAAGAGTTCATGTGAACTAATATGAGTATTTTTTTGTATGAAACAAACAAAGGCATCATTTATTCAGATGCTAACTTCTGAGGAAAAGAAACAAAAATGGTAATCAGCTTGATGAATGTTGATTGTATACTTAGATACCAAGGTTATTGGGCAAGGGTAAGATGAGTTGACTATATGAAGATGTGTTGATCAACAGCTGTTCATTGACAGAATAAAAATGACCATGAAGGGGAAGCATAATGCATATATTTTCTGTGGATCATAACAAAATAACCACCAAACAGGTTTACACAATGTCCACTTGTCATCCCACATTTTCCCTGATTGGGGGATCAAGGTAATACATTTAGCTAGAACAATGGCTCAGAGCTTACCAGGCAGAAATAAGTGTCAGTTAGAGGTACTTATTGTCTGCACCCAGTATCTCTTTAAAACTCGCTGATCCTTGGCTGGATTCTTTTCTCTGTGCCTGGGTGACTAAGGTCACCATTTTCTTTCTGGTTACAAGTTAGAGACCACTGTCAGTAGCCAGAGATCACCTAGACTTTCTTATCACCTTAAATCATATCACATCACATTTTGGTGGGGTGCTGGGATAAAGCACCCCAGCAAAAGCAGCTGGTTGGAGGAAAGGTTTTTGTTTTAGCTTACAGTCTCATTATGTCTTCATTATAAAGGGAGAAAGCATGGCATAAGCAGAGTCTGGACAGCAGCTGGATAGTGAGCCAAACTACCACTGGGAAGCTTGGGGCTAATATAACGTCAAGTTCCACTGCCCCACCCCCACTGACACACCTCCTGCCACAAGACCCCACTTTCCA
This sequence comes from Orientallactaga sibirica, assembly GCA_036365145.1. Lineage (NCBI taxonomy): Eukaryota > Metazoa > Chordata > Mammalia > Rodentia > Dipodidae > Orientallactaga > Orientallactaga sibirica. The sequence continues at coordinate 37,968,257 of JAEOAD010000013.1, forward strand.
GGTTGCCATCAGGTGGAAACCAAGCATTCAAAACACAAGATTTTATGGTGGGCCATCGGATACCAACCAACATATTTGCTCTCTTCCCTGTCAGCAGAGGTAGATGTCTCTGGATTTTGTTTCCCCTTCCAGGATGCCTTACTTTTCCACTTCAGCCAGCACTGAACACCTTTCTCCATCCTGTTGACAGATCCTTTTATTCTTCCCAGTCTTTACTTTTTTTTTTCTTTTTTATGAGTTTAGTCTTCATAAAACTAGTATGATCCTTCTGTTTCTTTTTTTTTTTTTTTTCCAATAATTTCAGACTCTCTCCATTTCATTTTCCCTTAAACTTTTCTTCTCCAGAATCCATTTCATCCCTACAATTCAATGAGCTGGTTTTGTTTATTGCTTTTTTTAATGTTCAAGTTATTTTTTAATCTCTGTATTTATTAGTGGTGTGTGTGTGCACACGCACGTGCGCGTTTGCATGTTTGTGTCTTGCATGCAACCATGTGGAGGCCGGAGTAGAACATCCAGTGTCCTCTTCCATCACTCTTCTGCATTATTTCCTGGAGACCCTGAAACTTGAGCTCACCATCTCTTTTTTGGGTTTCTTTGCTTTGGCTAGGTGAGTGGATCAGTGATCTTGTTACTGGCCCCTCAGCACCAGCTGTGGTGCTGGGGATAAAATGCAGATCTTAATGCTTGCACCCCGTGTGCTCTTCTGTACTGAAACATCTCCCTAGCCTCTTATTCCTGTGTTTTGCAAGTAGCATTGTTATTTTCTAAGCAGAACCAGGCTTTGTTTTAAAGCTGCACTTTTAGCTGCTATAGGTGGAGACCTAAAGTTTCTTCTAAAATTCTATTAGGCAATATATACATTTTAGACAATATTTTTAGACAACATTGTTCTTCAGGGAGCTAAAATGAGATAAGAGGCTATAAAACTTTTGTCTAGTATAGAGCTGACTGATGGACTATTCCTAGGATGTCTTTTAGATAACATAGAGAGCAAACTGCAGAGGTAATAGTAGTAATACAAACACAGAGGTGGGAAAATACAGGCACTGCCTTTAGCATGAGGATTTTCACACTGCCAGATTCAGATGCAGGCCTCTGTATACACATCCCATAAGGTGCACAACTGAAAGCCCAATGTCACTTCTACGACGGCCAGATTTGTATTTTACAGATTTGAAGTGACAAGAAGTACTGGGTCCCTATGCAAGTTAAGTCAGTTCCTTTGTATTATTAAGAACTTCAGAAAACCCCAAATCTCCAAGTTGTACCACCCCATCTTTGGTGAGAAATATATCCTGTGATTTATGTCTGAATGAAGATTTTTTGTTATCATGTTCATGTTTCTAGCATATCTGTACAAAATTTGATCGTCATGGAATAAATGTCTTTCTGGCATTTATCTATTGGGGTAGTTTCAATATATGGCCCCCAATATATTCAGTGTTTTATTAGTTTATAGTTTGCATCTGCAATCACCTTGCTAGAGGCAATGTCACTGGGGGCGGATATTAAGGTGTGGTGGTGGGTTTGAGATTCCATTGTAAAGATATGCAAAGTGTGCCTAGAAGGAGTTCCTGAAGTGTGCTGTGGCTTTGGCTGTAGCTCTGCTCTGTGTGCTGTGTGCCTGGTTGGCTTTTCTCTCTCTTGCCTGGTCCTGTGGAGAGCAGGCCACTTCTTCTGACATTATGGAACTTCCCCTGGATCTGTAAGCTTCAATAAATAATATTCCTTCCTCCATAACTGTGCCTGGTATGGAAGTTTATCTCAGTGAACCTGAAGCTGTCTGCTACATCTATTGAAACAGATGCCTCCCTCATGACAATCCCAAACAATGTAGAGTCATTTTCTTTAGGTGATTTTCTATATATGCAGGTGGACCTTGTTTACCAACAAAACTGCTTCTCTCTCCTAGGTTCTTCTATTTCTTCACTGGAAATTCTTTTCATTGAATTTAATTCTTTTAATTCTTGTATTTAGAATACAAAGATTAAAGTATCATTCATTCTGACATTTTCAAAAACAATTTGTTTTAGTTGATTCTCATCCCCCTCCCCCACCGGTCACTCCCTCTCTCATCCTGTAATGGTTTGAATGGATTGTCCTCATAGGTTCATGTGCTGTGAATGCTTGATCTGTAGACAGTGGTGAATTGAGAAGGTACTGGTGCTGGCTTACTTTGTCATTCCTTCAATGTGGGCAGGCGCCCCTGGTTCCCTGCTTACAACTGACATGGTTTCCCCACTCTGAGGAAACTTTCCCTCAAAACTTGAAGCTGAAATCAATCCTTTGCACCCATTAAGGTTCTTTTGGTTGGGTGTTTTGTCCCTGCAATGTGAAGAAGGTCATTGCAACACCTCCTTAGTGGCCTCCCTTCTGTTTACACAGCCCATGTGGAGTTTTGTCCCTTGCCCACCCCTCTTCCTATTCCTCTATACTTACTCAGTATCATTCCAGCTTTCTAGGTTTTACTCCCATTTCCCACACTTTATATTCATTCCCATAGATATTATAAGATAGGATCCACACAACAGAGAGACCATGAATTTTTGGTGTGGAAATTATTGATAACATGTTATCTACCATCCTTTCTGAATTTAACAAGAATAGCTTTTCCAAAGACAGCCTCAAGTCTATTATAGTCTAACATACTTCTCCATGTTTCTTTATTCCAAGACCTTTTGTGGGTTTGCTCAATGGAATGAGACATTAGTAGGAATAATGGTGATGGTCAATAACCATAGTCTACATGAAATAATTAATCTTTCTGTGGGGTTTAAGAAAGCAGAGACAATGTCATGCATTTTGAAAATGACGCCTTTACTACCATGTACTTCTGCCTAGAATCAGAGGAACTAAATTCTGGGATAGAGAAAACCATAAGGGGAATTCATGGTAAAGACTTTCCCTGTACCCTAGCTCTAAAACATGTTTGATTAATTCTTTATTGAATACTAGAATTTTCTATCAAATAGATTACTGTGTCTGAAACATTCTAGTTTGTGAATTATTTTTGTATTTTTTACCATTATTCTTTTGCTTGTGTATATAGGCCTTGGCTAGTCTCTGTTCCCTTTGTGGGATTGGAGCTTAGAGGTTCACATGGCCACCTCCTGCTGTTTACATGGGATCTAGAAACTCAAACTAGAGCCATTTCAGGTCCTCATGCTTATGCAAGAAGTGCACTTAAATTCTGAGCTATTTCTACAGTCACAGTTTATGAATTTTTAAATTATGAATTAAGTTTCCTTATTAGATATAGGACTGTTCTAATGTTCTATTCCATATTAAGTAAATTGCACTAGCTTCTACCTTTAAGGAGTCAATCCAATCCACATAGGTTATCAAAGTTATATAGTATATTTTAGCATTTACTTTTATCTTTTTTTAAAGATTTATTTTATTTTATTTTATTTATTAGAGACAGAGAGAGGGAGAGAGTGAGTGACTGAGTGAGAATGGGAGCACTAGGGCCTCTAGTCACTGCAAGCAAACTTCAGACACATGCACCACTATGTGCATCTAACTTATGTGGGACCTGGAGCATCAAACTAGGGTCCTTAGGCTTCACAGGCATGCACCTTAACCACTAAGCAATCTCTCCAGCCTTTTTTTATTTTTAGAGATTTATTTTATTTTATTTATTAGAGACAGAGAGAAGGAGAGAGTGAGTGAGTGAGAATGTTTTGTTTTTTTTTTTTAATATTTTTACTATAAAAAGAACTATAGTAATGGCTTTTATTTCATGCTGTTTCCTAATAGCAAATTTTCACCTCTATTTTCCCCTCTGAAATATATTTGTTAATTTATTGATTTTTTTCAAAGAATCAGCCTTTTCACTACTGTTATGTATTACTTTCTATTTTCAATTTCTTTATTACCTAGTACAATTATATTCCTACTTCTTGTTTTAAATTTAATTTATTTTATCTTTCTAGATTATTGAGAACTTATAGTATAGATTTGAAACATTTCTAATATGCATTAAGTGGTAATAAATTCCCTGCTATAATTGCCTTAACCAGATCTCTCAAATTCTGATATGTTATTTTGTATCTTTCATTCAGTTCAATGCATTTTTATTCTATTTTTAGAGTCTTCCTTTTGACCCATGTTTATATTTTTTTTTGCCATTACTAGGGATTTATTATAACTCAGGAATTTACAAATATAAGGCAAAAATAACCCTGATCTATATCACCAGCTTCCTTTTCTTTTTTTGAAACAAGTTTTTCACGATTTAGTGCATACTGACCCTAACCATGAGCTCACAATTGTTTTGAGCTCATGATTGTCCATCTTTGGTCTCCTAAGCTCTAGGATTACAGACATGTGTCCCCATGCCTTGCATGGCCTGATGATTAATTAAATGTCTGCTGGTTAGATTCCAAATGTTTTAAATGTTTGCTGCATGTTTATATTTGATTTATAGTTCCATTCTACTAAGATTGTTTAATGACCTGAGATCACTCAGACCAGATGTTTTAACCTACAGAGAATACACAATACACAGCTGATTGTTTTCATGCAGGATTGCACACCTACTGCTTCAATCCCTCCCCAAAGATAAGTCAGAAAACAGGATTAATTTCTATGGAGATTCTCAGTTTTCAGTGTTGAAAATTTTCTTCATCACTGCTTTTGACAGTTTGAAATTCCATCAAAATAAATGTTAATAAAAGATATAGCTTGACTAATCTGCAACTTTGAGGTTAACTGCTTGCCTTCTTGTAAAGTAACAACACATCTGTTTTCCAACATGCGATCCAAACCAGACAATCCAAACAATTTCTCCATAATTGTTTTAGGAAGCTACTCTCATTTTCTCCTCCTTTCTGATAGCCTTATATCCTCGATCAAGATAATTCCTTATGAAATGTAAATATAAAACAAGCAAGTTGAAACTTCAATGACTGACATTTGCTTATTATATCAAGCCCCATTTCCTACTCAGGAGCACTCAAAATTATCACCATTGACAATTAGCTACTTTTGCTTTTCTTAAACAGTTTAGATCTGGTACAACTTCACTACCTGTATTTTCATTTATTATTCATTTGTCTTAACTATTCTCTTGTTTATCTTGTTTTCAGAATTATATTTATATTTATAATAAATATATTTCTGAAAACATTTATATAATTCTCTTGATAATCACCTCCAAAGAAATGAATACGACCTGCTATTGATTATCAAAATAACTAACAATTACATGAAGGTTATCTATGATAGACTAAATTGATCATATTTCTATCTCTGTTACATTTTACATTTCATAAAGACATGGATCATGTGTGATACACTAAACTCAATGCCAAATAAATTTCTACAATTACATACTATTATGTCCTTTAAGAAATTGCTGAGATTTAGACTTAATCTTCAAATCACACACATACACACATGCACAGTGCAAGTATGTTTTATTACATATAGTGTAAATACATATATAATATAGATATATAAACATTGACATAACATATGCAGAGAAATAAATCATTTGAATACATCCATAGGCAATCATATAAAAAGTATTCATATTGAACAAACTTTTCCAGGTGTATATTCTGTTCTAAATCCAGGATATTTTGAAAATATAATTCCAGTATTCCTCTGGGGGGATAAACAAATTTATGAGCTCATATTATAAGTTCATTTTTTTCTGTTTGATTCAGTTGTATGTATGCTACTTTGCTCTTGGGTTCATAAATGCAAAAAGTTTATTTTCCTATGGGCTTCATTCTCATGAGGATGATAAGCATCATATCTTCTTTATTGATTTTATGATAAGCAGTCACATTTACTATGCTTTCTCCAAATAAGTCAAGCCATCCCTTGAGGTTTTGTGCCTTCCATTTGTTAGAGTTGCTAATCTTACTCATCCACATTCTGAGGCCAAGAGAGTTCTTGAAACCACACCATTATGAGGAATAATTTAAATAACTATACCATTCAGACTGGAGAATAGAAAACTAGAAAAGTTCTGTTTATTTTTTATAAAAGCCTAGGAGAATATAGTGCTATAGCCAGCAGTCAATCAAGGAATAGCTTAGTCTTGAAGACACATAGATTTTCAGAAGTATTAATACATGAGAAATGTACAGAAATCACACCCCAACTTGAACAGAAAATATTTTTAAATTATACAATATTTTCAATAAGTGCTTGACATTAAAAATAATCTAGCAACTTAACTATGTATTATATAATTTTAATTATTCTCTTTTGAAGGAAATCAATTCTCCAGACACTTATTGAAATCAATGAGAGAGATTATGGAAATAATAATAGAACATACATACACACACACACACACACACACACACACACATATATGGAGAGAGAGAAAGAGAGTAGTAAAAATTAAGATATTTAAATAATTGAGCACTGTACAAAGAAGAGACAATGATGAAACAATATTGCAGGGTGGTTGGATATGATATTTCTATATAAATTAGGGAACTTTAATTGAAAAATGTATAATGCTTATAAGTGTAACAGTTCATTACTGTAAAGGCTTATTATGCAAATGAATCAGTGCATTCATTAAAATTTCAGTTAAAAGTTTAGGAGAAATTTTCATTGAATTTGACCAGCTGGTGTAATTTTTAAGTTGCAGAATAAGTTTGTGAAAAAAATATACTTAAGCAAAATAAACAATGTCTCTTCTCTTCCTGCTATGGTCAACACATGCTGATAAAATATGATTATTTCAGACACAATAATCCTTGTTCTATAACATACAGATGAGGGATTCAGAAGAAAAGAATTAGAATAAGATCTATGAGTGGGCAAATTTAGCATTGGACACAACTAACATTTTTAAATCAGCAAAGAAAGACAAACATTTCAATATTGTCAGGACCACTGACTAAAACATGTGAGAAATTAAGTTAAATTCACATCAGACTATTTTCATAAATGTCAATATGAAGCAGGTTTTAAAATGAGGTAAGTTTCCCTCATATATGGAGGGGAGATTTATATATATGATATAAAAGTAGGAAGAGGATTATTTAGAAAGAGGAATGAGACAGGTAATAAGAGAGAATAACAGTAGTGAATATGAAAAACTCTGATATACTTGTGTGACAAAGTCATAAGGAAACTCATCGTTTTATAAAAGTTAAAAATTATAGGCTAGGTATCAGATGCTATCAAAGCTTGAGTCCCTGGGATCAGATCCCAATTGCTGTAATGCTTGTCTATATAATCCTAGATCACCTAGGATGAGAAGAAAGTGGAGAAAGGATGGTCCTGGACCTCAAAGGCCAGCTACCTGATGAGTGCAGGATGTGGATAATGAAATAAGAGATGCCCAGCCTCAAGTGAGGTAGAAGACAAGGACTGACACCTGAAAGTTGTCCTCCTACCTTGACATACACACTATGCCATTTGCACACCCACACTCACACATATGAACACACACACTTAGATAAAAATCCACCAAGAAACTTACTAAATAAAATAATGCATCTGCAAACTTAAAATAATGAGCAATATAACCATGATCTTCCTTGTAGAAAAAAAAAAAAAGACTACCCAAGTAAGCACTACAAAATGAAAGATACCATTGAGAACTTTTCATAAATACATAAGCATTAATACTATCATAACTGAAGATATGGCTCAATGGGTAACAGCACTTACTGTACATACATGAGGACCAGAGAGAGTCTGAGTTCAATCCCCAGCACTCACATAAAAATCTGGGAATGGGCTGGAGAGATGGCTTAGCGGCCAAGGCGCCTGCCTGCTAAGCCTAAGAACGCTGGTTCCAATCTCCAGCAGTTCTAATCTCCAGGTCCCACGTTTAGCCAGATGCAAAGTGAGGCAAGGGCACAATGCCGCACTTGCCCACAAGGGGGAGCACGCATCTGGATTTCGTTCACAGCAGCTCAGAGACTTCTGGCATGACCATTCTCTATCTGTCTCCCTCTCCCTCTCTCTCTGTCTCTCTCTCCAAAAATAAATAAAAAAAAAATCTGGGAATGTGTCTCTCATTTTCAAATAAATAAATAAATAAATAGATAAATAAATAGATAAATAAATAGATAAATAAATAAATAAATAAATAAATAAATAAATAAATATACTTTTAGTAAATGGGCTGGAGAAATGACTTAGTGATTAAGGCCCTTGCCTGTTAAGCCTAAGGACCCACCTAAGCCAGATGTACATTGCAGCACATGCATCTAGAGTTACTTTGCAGTGGCTAGACGCCCTGGTTCATCCATTCTCTTTCTCTCTCAAAAAAATAATAAAAATTATGATTTTTTTAAATCTGTGAGTGGCCACACACACCTTCAGCCCTAGTTCTGGATTGTAGGTGGGGAGCACAGATGAGAGGATTGCCAGTCTGGCAGATAAAATGACAGCTCCAGGTTCAGTGAGAGGCCCTGTCTCAAGGAAACAATGTGGAAGAGCAATAGAAGATGACACCCAATGTTCTTTTCACACACATCTGCACACATGTACATACACTATACATAAGTTTGAAAAAGAACGTTTGGGTGTGGCCACACACACCTGTAACCCCAGTCCAGTGAAAAGCCGAGATGAGAGAATCACAAAGGCTCACAGGTTATTCAGTCTGACTACAGAATGGTAGCTCTATATCCAGTGAGAGATTCTTTCTCAAGATAGCAGCACAGATGAGCAAATCAGGAACACCCAGTATCTTCCCCTAGCCTCTAAATCTTCACACACACGAGCATATACCACACATGCACAGCACCATACAACCACACATACTATGGAAACACACACCTGTAAAAAGTAACAAGTGGAAAACATTTAATTTTTATTAAAAAGTTAATTATAATTATAATTAAAAAATTGCCCTCAAACCCTCCAACAACACACAGTTGTATGTGTACACTTGGTGAAAAATCATTGTATTATATTTTAATGTGTGTGTGTGTTGTTGTTATTCTCAACTGTACCCATTACTTTGCTACTTTCTGGAAATCTAAAACTTAAAAGAAATGGTAGGACAAACTATGCTTTAATAATTTTTAAATCAGAAAATTTAAAGGAAATTGGAGACAAAGTTTAAATGCACTTGAAATGATGCCTAAATTTGCCTAGAAGGATATGTGAGTGAAGTTTAGATTGAGTTATCATAAACAAAACTAAAAGTCAACCTTTACTTTTGCTATATATTTACATATCTGTTAATGTAATTTGTTAGCTTCTCTGAGAAACAGACTCTTGCATTTGGTCGATGGATGCTTGGTGTTGTGTGACCTTTCCTGGTGAGACAAGAACAAGCATTCACCTCAGATAAGGCACTGAACCCACAAAACAAAATATCAATTCTATACAAGTTTTTTTTCTTGATTAACCAATGAATTTGCCAGTTGTTACCAAAAAGATGAAGAGTGATAGGTCACAAACAGGGGTATGGATGACCCAAAGGCAACTGTATAACCGAAAGGCCACTCCAGTATGGGTGACAACTGACGAAAGCTGACTCCTAGGAATTCCCTGTCTGTCTGGTAGGTAGTTCTAAAAAGGGGTCTTCTCTTCCTAACAACTGCTTACTGCTTGTAACTTAAAACTTACAACTATCTGAACTTCCTGACTCTTGTAATTTTTGTATGTTTTATTAGCAAACTGGGAGCATTCCCTGTGAGGAAATAAACAGTCAATATGGGTCTGTGTGTTACCAACTCATATTTGTCCTTCCTAGCTGGTCCTGTATTTGGCTCTGACAAAAAAGGAAACTGAAAAGAGATGCTAAAGCTGGAGGAAGAAAAGGGCATAATTTCTTCCTTTTTATATCCATTCTGGTACCATCACCTCAGTGTTTCTTCTTCAGATTCCTTCTAACAGCTCTATGTAGGAGCAAAAACTTTAACTCAGATTCCACTTTTTGTAAAACTTCCAGATCCATTTCTTACCATGCCTCATCAGATGCATCATTTCCAGGACAGACTGTGTTTAGAGGAGCCCCTCCTGGTTCATCTGAACTCTCTTTCAGCCTCGTGGCTCCAACCCCATATCTGCAAAGTTTCTACCTCAAGTCTGTTTTACTCCTTGAAACCAACCAGTGTTCAAGACGCTTTTAAGGAGAGTGGCAGACTCTTGACAGTGCTGTAATGTGATGTCTTATAAGTTCCCTTTAATCTTCTCCAGGGTCCAGCTAACAACTTTATACCTGTTCAAATAATGGGTGTGGTTTATAGCTCTCAATGGGGTTCTTATTAACATAAATGATTAGAGAAATAAATGTGAACTCTTTCTTAAAAACTATTTTTTCTAAAAAAGTATTTGTATTGTTCATTTTGACAGTTCATTTGTTCTAATATCTGTTGAATACCTATAATGTACCATGAAGTGTGTTAAATGCTGGAAATACCAAGAAGTATGAAACTGAGTTTCTCTCTCCAGAGTTTACTTTGCCATGGGGAGACAGAAATGCAAACATTTAACTGCAATCACACACTGCAAGTGCTATAGTAAGAAATATAAAGATAGATCACATTAGGGGGTGATAAATATTCACAGGGCTGAGAACAGAGAATAGGATTCATCTAAGTATATAAAGAATATAAAGATTTGTTTTTTTCTTACAGAGAGCTAGAAAAAGGAAGGCCACTCCAAAACAAGCAAACAGACAAAAAACATAGAATTCCTTGGCATTAGCTAAATAAAATTAAATTGCAAAGAAGGCATCAATAAGAAAACCACAAATATAAGCTGAAAAGTATGATGATATAAATGATTTTTATTCATTAAATTGATGACATCTCATGTTTAAAATTCCTATAGGACATCTAGTCAAACCTCAGCTATGCCTTTTCATGATATAAGCTTGGTTTTATTTGAGATAAAAAGTCAATAAATTGTATTACTAGATATTATAAAGGCCTTTCAATACTATAACATTAACAGTAACTATAATAAGGAAGGCAGTTTTGAAGACTATCAGTAAGAGAGACCAATACTGATCTCTTATGTCCGTGGGGAAGTCTTCCTCATGGGAAGGGTAACAAGTACACAAACTATTTAAAAAAAAAAAATTACCTAAAATGGCTGTTGTAAAATACAAAAACTTGTGGGCTAGGAAGATGGGCCAATGGTGAAAGGCTCTTTCTTGCAAAGGACAATGACATCAATTCAGTTCCCCAGGTACCTACCCAAAGTGGTATAAGGCTTTGACATTCGATTACAGAAGTAGGAGATCCATGTATCCCCCCCACACACACACATACACACATGTGCAAATGAGTGAATAAATAAATAAATAAATGGTATATTTTAATAGTTCGAGCTTAAGGGAGAAAGACAACCTAAGAAATCAAAATAAGTAGATATACTAAAAGACTTCATAATGTAGGTGACAAATAAATCAAATATCTCCAAAGCCTATTAACTGAAAATGTGAGTATTTATTGAGTTCAGAAGTGTGTGGCTTTTCTGGCTCATTCTGTTGTTCTGGATGTCTGAGGTCTTGGTGATCTGATTTTGTAGTCAGTTGGTGGCTTAGTTCAAGTCTACTTATGACCATACCCATGCTAGAGATAGCTTGTCTCTCCTGTATGTGAGCTCTCACATCCATTTAGTATGTAAGTCCAGATAAGTTTACATAGCAAGTATAGAACTTTGTGAGGAGACATGGCAGATAGAAAAGGAACACCCAAGGTTTCTATGAGCATTAACTTAGAATTGACTCACAATCTTTCTGTCATATTTTGTCTACTATAGAAGTCATCAGAATAGCCCATACTCAATGCAAAAAGCAATAGACTTCACTTACTATTAAAGGAACTGCAAGGTCACATGATAAAATGTGAATTTAGGAAATTGTGTTCTCTCATCTCTTGTGGTTTATACTGTTGGTGAGCATGTGTTCAATGCCCGCCAAAATTATCTTCATTTAATAGCTTCCCTTCTTTATGTGCCAGAGCCCTCTGGTAGACATATAACTATGCAATCTGTAGGCTAAACAGTCTCCAGTCATCATGAGGGTCTGCAGATAAAACATTAGTGCTCTATCAGGGTGTTTTCACAAAATGTGTTGGGTGGGGGTGGGCAAAGAAACCACAGACTAAGAACTATATGTATGGAACAGCTATCTTTGGACTTTCTAAATCTGATAAATACTGACCACCCTGTGGGTGGGACATGGTCATAGATTTCAAGGATTACACTGGAGCTTCAGAATTCTCCAAATCAACAGCAGCGAGAGGCTGATGGGTGGATTCTGAGGTGAATCCACCCACTGTCTACATGTTCTTGGCTCTCAGACTCAGTGCCTCAGGTCTGCTTGTGCTCAACAAGAGCAAGGCTCCCTTCCCTGCACACTTTTCTGTTTGAGTAAAGCCTTGTGCTGCCTGTACTTTCCAGCTTGTCAATGTCTGTCCCTCCTGCTATTCACAAGACTGCCATTCACCCTGTGACTACAGTAGGAAAATGTCAGGTTCCCTGCTTGTAGGTTTTTCTTGTTCGTGTCACCAATATAACTCAGTTTTAAACAATAGATTCCTTCTCAAGATTGCACCCATGCATTGGTGTTTTTGAGTCAGTTTCCTCTCTCTTGCTGACCTATCCACTGGTGGGTATGTATGACTAGCTCACTAAAACCTCCTGGTTGATTTGAAGCCTGTAAAACAATGGACTTTTCCTGACAGTGGGACCACCATTCTCTTCCCACAAGGACCAACTGGTTTATCCTTTGGATGAAACCTCTGTTTCTCCTCCGAGTAAGAATGTGCATGGCTGCAGCTGTGTTTGACTTAACTCCTTTTTGATGAGTTGCCTACCTTTCTCTTGGACCTTTTCAGTTGTTTTATTTTTCACTACCTTAGTGAATTTCTGAAGCTTTTTTTCTTTCTTTGAAATAGAATCTTTTCTTTTGTATACTGACTCTTCTTCTCAGCCATGTACAGGAACCATTTAATCCATGATCTTACTCAGAACTCTCAATCAGATTTATATATTATTACAAGACTATCAAAAGAATAGATCTTATGATCATTCTTCTCATCATAATTATAACCAGGATGCTATTAAAGTACGCTAAGAAACACTGGAAGGCAATGAGCAGACGTATGACTTAGGTTGTGTTGATATTTTCATGAGTGTGTACTTATATCCAAATGCAGAAACTTGTATACATTATATACATGTAACCTGTTCAATGGAAAGCATATCCCAAAGTGGATTTAAATATCCATATTTCTATTCATATTTACAATTTGTCTGTAAGTCAGCACTTATCCAAGCAAACATTTAATGGCACAGCTATAAATCTATAAAGTAAACAAAAATATTTCCTGGGAATAAATTATTACCAAACTTGTGAACTTTACATAACTTCTACAAAAACACATTGACACGCTGATTTAAGTAATTAAGAAAAGAAAGTAACAGGATGAATTAGTAGGATAAAACAATTTCTGCAACTGAACATGTGGTTGAAGAGATACTATAAATGTGTAGTATTTTGGTTAAGGATAAAAATATTAAAATACTCAATAGACCCTGCAGTTACTGTCATATCATGGTACAGAAAAGCAGACATAACATTATGTCAACTCCATGTATTTTTATGTAGATTATTTCCTTTTATTTTCCTTTTAAGTATAACATTTTTGTAGCCATATTCAAATGTTTTAAGTAGCTCTGTATTTTCTTAAATGAAATGTAGGAAATTTAACTTCCCTGTGCATGAAGAAAAAAGATTGTAAACTCTGAATACACACTATATATAGCATACACAAATATTATGAGGGGTGTGCATGTTGACTTATTTAACATTGGATACCTCTTGTGTGTCCCATATATGTATGTATATATACATATGAGAGGTATCCAAAGTTAAATCACTCAACAATTGCTTCTGACACCTTGAAGATGATACTTTCTTTTTCTATTCAGTCTTTAAATATTATTAACATGGCATTTTTCTGAGCAACTGGCAAAAAGAAAATGAGAGAAAATCATTGAACAGAAGTCTACATGCTGTCAATTATATTTTAGAGGCAGTGCATTATATAATATAATCTTCTTCATTTACTTCTTAATGGTAATGTCAGTTTTCCTTGAGGTAATAAATGTATTCCTTCAGATTTCTCCCAGTTATGATATCTTTGTCACATTTTATTTTAACTATCTTTTAAATGGTACCTTTCTCACATTGCAATCTTTTATTCAGAATATGTTTAGTAAAGAAGGGACATCAGATTAATTATTCAGAAAACACAGATTAACATGTGTTTGAGCCAGACATTGATCCTTATGTACTTGAGAACTTCAAAACTCACATATAGATATAGATGTAGATAGATATATATCTGGATAGATAGCTCAGTCACTAAGGTACTTGCCATGCAAGCACAAGGACCTGAGTTTGAGTCCCTGAACCCACATAAAATAATAGGTGTGGTGGCACCCATCAGTAATCCCAACAACTACCCAGCCACTTTAGCCTAATGAATGGGATCCAGGCTATTGAGAGACCTTGTCTCAAAGGAGGTTGATGGGTTGTACTGCTGAAGAAATAACCAGAGGTTTGTCCTCTGGCCCCACTTGAAGATACATGCATGTGCTTACACACACACACACACACACACACACACACAGACACTTGTTTAATAAATGTAAATAAAATATCACACACACATATATACTTGTGTAATAAAGGTAAATAAAATATCACAACTTTGTCTTAATAAGTCATTTATAAATTATGCAAAAAAGCAAGAAGAATGAAACATTCCACTGCTCTCATGGGAGCCCAAAACTCAAAGACAGGTACATAAATTTCTTTAGAGGGAGATTTTTGGAGATTCCCCATGAAAAGGAGAAACCCCACTATCTGAAGACTCCTCAAGTTTAGGAGGCTCCCACATGTTGTCTGCACAGAGCTTAAGTGCAGCATGCCGGCCTGTGATAAGGATGCTCTTCATTAGGCTGCAGGGAGCTGAGCTAATTGATCAAGGGGGGATGTGTGTTCTACTTAGAGAAGAAGACCAAGCAATGGAGTCAGATAACTCTTCATCCATATCTAGCCTGATGATGGACCTATCTGTTGCTCATTTCATGTTTTTGAACCTTAGATTCACCTTCAGTTTAAAGTTACTCCTCTACAACACTGTCAAATTTCAGAATTTCCTTAAGAGCCATTTTCCCTTTCCGCATTCAGTAATTGGTATTGGTTAAAAGGCATCACTAGAGCTACCCAGCTGTGGACCCTATGTATTTCGCATTTAACATTCAAGGCAAGATGTGTCCACTGGTGTGATAGTAACAAGATATTTACTGTTTGGTTTTAGAACTGCTCTACAGCATGTCCATTACTGTTAATCTAGCCAAAAGGGTGTGGCTAGAGAACTAGGCCCTAGGACAGAAACAGTGTGGACAGCAGCAGGGTGGTTATGGAAATTGGACAGCATGTCAATCTACTTTCTAAATATCTAGGTTTGTTCGACTTTCGTATTGCTTTCAGCCTTAAACACAGAAGTCATTATGCAAAGAGTAAAGATGAATGCAGAGATCCACAGATAACAATGTTACAGTTTTCAGTCCTCACAGAGTTGCAGTTACACCCTGCTCCATAAAGTGAATGGGTTTTCTGCTTGCTTTAGGGATCATTCTTCATCACTAGTACCCATTGAAAGATATTTCTTGATGGATCAGGAACATCAGGGGGCATCCAGCCTAAACTGGTTTTGGATGGTAAGGCAAACTTTGTACTCTTTTTTTTTTTGGGGGGGTGGGGCGGGGGTTCAAGGTAGGGTCTCACTCTGATCCAGACTAACCTGAAATTAACTATGTAGTCTCAGGGTGGCCTCAAACTCATGGCAATCCTTCTACCTCTGCCTCCCAAGTGCTGGGATTAAAGGTGTGTGCCACCACACCCGGCAAAACTTTGTACTCTTAGTGAACTTTTTTTTTTTTTTTTTGAGAGAGAGACAGAGAGAGACAGACAGAGAGGGAGAGGAAGACAGACAGAGAATGGGCGAGCCAGCAGCCTCGCCACTGTGAACAAACTCCAGATGTGTGTGCCCCCTTGTGGGCAAGTGCGGCATTGTGCCCTTGCATCACTGCATCTGGCTAATCGTGGGACCTGGAGATTCGAACTGTCATTCTTAGGCTTAGCAGGCAGGTGCCTTAACTGCTAAGCCATCTCTCCAGCCCATCTCTTAGTTAACTTTTATGGAGAAGTTCCTGTTCACCATCTTGTGCCTGTGCATCACTGGGCTTATGATGTATGTGCAAAATCAGATGCATCACAGGAAAAAAAAA
The DNA here is from genome assembly GCA_036365145.1 of Orientallactaga sibirica. NCBI lineage: Eukaryota > Metazoa > Chordata > Mammalia > Rodentia > Dipodidae > Orientallactaga > Orientallactaga sibirica. The sequence continues at coordinate 37,984,514 of JAEOAD010000013.1, forward strand.
TATGTGCAGTAGAAAAAAACATTACATAACCCAAACCTATCAACCAAGCCAGAGGACAACTCAAATTACACCCTCAGCAACAAATTCATCCTCCCCTAAAAGTTAAAAAAATAAAATAAAAAGGGGCTATAGAGATGGTTTTAGCAGATAAGGCACTTGCTTGCAAACTGAAAAACCCCCAGTGTGATTTCCCAGGACCTATGTAAGCCATATACACAAGGGGGAGTATGTGTCTAAAGTTCATCTTGAGTGGCTGAAAGCCCTGGTGTGCCCTCTCTTTCTTTCTTTCTTTCTTTCTTTCTTTCTTTCTTTCTTTCTTTCTTTCTTTCTGTCTTTCTTTCTTTCTTCTTTCTCACTCTCTCTGTCTCTTTCTTCTTTTCTGTACCTATTTCTCTCTCTCAAATAAATAAATAAAAATAAAAAAATTAAAAAGAATAAATAAAATATAAAGAGAAGCCCCATCTCTTCTAAGAGCCTGTGGTGGTTTGATTCAGGTGTCCCCCATAAACTTAGGTGTTCTGAATGCTAGGTTCCCAGCTGATGGAAATTTGGGAATTGACACCTCTTGGAGGCAGTGTATTGTTGGAGGCAGGCTTATGGGTATTATAGCCAGTGTCCCCTTGCCAGTGTTTGGCACACTCTCCTGTTTCTGTTGTCCACCTTATGCCAGGGGGTAATGTCCACCCTCTTGCTCATGTTATCATTTTATTCTGCCATCATGGAACTTTCCCCTCAAGCCTGTAAGCCAAAATAAACCTTTTTTTTTTTTTTTTTTTTTTTTTTTTTTTTCCCACAAGCTCCTCTTGGTGGGGTAATTTCTACCAGCAATACAAACCTGACTGGAAAGGAAGGATCGTTAAATTAGTTATGCAGAAAGACATTTCATTAAGACCAAAGCAATAGTTGTAACAGAGCCCTTGAGTACTCTGTTTCCCAGTGGCCCAAGGGCCCTTTGGGTCAAGCCTTTACTATTGCTTTGGTCTTAATAAAACACCTTTCTGCATAACTAATTGCATGAACCTTTATTTCTTTAATTCTTACTGTAACACACCAAGAACCTGGAAATATCCAGTGAGTAACAAAGTATAGCCACTGGAAAGTAAATTGTATTATTCCTTTCTATTTATTTTTCCATTTCAGTGCTTTGGTCTCTTAAAATATAGGTCTAATTCAAGGAGTTCCACTCTCTGCAGGAAAAGTGGCCACGTTGTTTGTAACACTGAACAAAAAGCTGCTAGGATTAATGAGTGTCTCTTTCCTTGGAAGCTGACAGACACCTGGGTTACCAGGCAACCATCCATTTCATATAACCAACAAGTATATCATACCACACATCATAAATTGAAGAGGTATCAATACACTGCTCTCCACAAGGATGAATAAAGATTTACAAAAGACAGTGATAAAAGCTTTGCAAGAGAGGAGGGTGAGGATACCCAGATGAAGGATAATAAATAGACCATCTGGAAGGCAAGTATAAGCAATGCTTGGGAATCTTCTCTCTCTCAAACTGAGGGGCTGTAAACACTGTTTTGTCAACACACCGCAGAGCTCTGCTCTTCACGTTGGCAGCAATGACTGCTGCCAGGCAGTGAACAACACAGCATCAGAATAGCATGAGGAGTTTCCCTGTTGGCTTTGGGTATGTGATTGGCATTCAATGCCAAGTTTGCTAAGTAGTAAGAGAGTGAAGGATAAAAACTGGATATGCCAGGGCCTCTGGCCATACTGTGCATCTGGCTTTAGTTGGGCACTGAGGAATCAAAACCAGACTGGCAGGCTTTGAAAGTAATTGCCTTTAACTGCTGAGCCATCTCTGTAGCCTCAATAGAAATAATTTTAGGGCTGGAGAAATGGTTAGCAGTTAAGGATCTTGCCTGTGAAGCTTAAGGACCCAGGTTTGATTCCCCAGTACCATGTAAGCCAGATGCACAAGGTGGTTTATGTGTCTGGAGTTTATTTGCAGTGGCTGGAGACCCTGGCATGACCATTGCTTCTCTCTCTCTCTCTCTCTCTCTCTCTTTCTCTCTCTCTCCCCCTCTCTCAGCCAGTAAATAAATGAACAAAAATATATTTTCTAAAAGTGAAAGAAATATTTTTAGGGCTGGAGAGATGGCTCAGCAGTTAAGGTGCTTGCCTGCAAAACCTAACTACCACAATTTAATCTCTGAGTACCCACGTAAAGGCAGATGCACAAAGTGGTGCATGTATCTGGAGTTCATTTGCAGTGGCTGAAGACCCTGGCACACACATTTTGTCTGTCTCTCTTCTCTCTATCTCTCTCAGATTGCAAATAAATAAAATATTTAAATAAATTTTAAAAATTAACAATGATTGCCTGGCAGCACACTTGAATCCTCCCTTTCAAATCCTGCCTGACTCTTCCATTGGTAGAATCCACTGGAAGTTCAAACACAGTTAATACTGTCTGCAGAGTTGGGCCTTCTTAAGCATGGATCCTCAGAGGGAGAGTTACAGGGCTGAAGAGATGGCTCAGATACTAATATCACTCCTTTGTTTAATACTTTATTTATTTATTTATCTATTTATTTATTTACCTATTTATTTATTTATCTATTTATTTAAGAGAGAGGGGTAGATAAAGATAGATAGAGACAAAGAGAGAGAGACAGTATGGGCAAGCCAAGGCCTCTAGCCACTGCAAACGAACTCCCACACATGCACCACCTTGTTCATCTGGCTTTATGTGGGTAGTGGGGAATTGAACCTGGGTCCTTCGGCTTTGTAGGCATGTACCTTAACCACTAAACCATCTCTCCACCCCTGTTTCTCCTTTGCATTGTATAATAATTGTGTCTAAAATACAAGAATATAGCTCTTGTACAATTTTAAAGTAATTTTTATTAACTTGGGCATTTATTTTGTTTTTGCTGTGTGTGTGTGTGTGTGTGTGTGTCTGTGTGTGCACACATAGATTATGTGTGTCATATGGTGTGCATAGGTATGTGCATGTGTGTGTGCAGAGATACACACCCCATGCATGTGCATGTAGAGGCCAAAGGAGAACATAAGGTGCCCTTTTCTTATATCCATCCATGTCCTCTAAACAGGCTTCTCCCTCACCTCAAGAGCTGTGGTGTGACAGTGAGTCCCAGCCATTTTTGAACACTCCCCCGCCCCGTGGACTGGGGTTACATACATGAGGGCCCACACTTGGCATTTTATATGGGCTCTAGGGAGTCAAATTCGGCAATGTCTGGCCAAGAGGCCCTCCTTTCTTAAGCTGCACACATTTTTAACTAGTGAACCATCTTTCCAGTCCCCATCATATTCATTTCTAAGAATTCAACCTGAGGAAATAAAATTCTGAGTGTACATAAAAGGTCATTAATCATTTACTTTTATGTTGTGTGGGTGGGTGGGTGGTCATGCATACACCGCAGTGAGCAGGTCGAAATCAGAGGACAACTGTGTGTTCAGCCTCTCCTTCCACCTTACTTAAGAAAGGGCTTCTCTTGCTGCTGAGAATGCCAGTCTAGCTGGCTAGTGAGCCCTGGAACTCTCCTGTCTTCTATTGCTATAGAGACACTAGGATAGTATATGTGTGTTCCACTTTGCAACTGGCTTTATGTGAATGCTGGGGACCTAAACTCTCTCTGCAGGTTTGCAGAGCAAGTACCTTTAACTGCTGAGCCATCAATCCAGTACCGGTATCATTTATTTTAAACATTGATAAACTTGCAACTGTAATATATTCTGAAATTATCACGTTTATTTATGAATTTAAAAAATTAGGAAAGCCGGGCATGGTGGTGCACACCTTTAATCCTAGCACTCGGGAGGCAGAGGTAGGAGGATTGCAAAGAGTTCAAATCCAAGCTGAGACTACATAGTGAATTCCAGGTCAGCCTGGGCTAGAGTGAGACCTTACCTCAAAAAACCCCAAAAATAAAAAAAAAAAAAAACCTTAGAATTCAGGGCTGGAGAGATGGCTTAGTGGTTAAGGCACATGCCTGCAAAGCCTAAGGACCCCAGTTTGATTCTCCAGGTCCCACATAAACCAGATCCACATGGTTGCACATGCGTCTGGAGTTTGTTTGCAGTGGCTAGAGGCCCTGGCACACCCATTCTCACTCACTCTTTCTCTCTCTTCCTCTCCCCCTCTCTGTCCATAATAAATAAATAAATAAAAATAAAAAATAATCTGTAAATACAAAAAATTGGGCTGTAGAGATGGTTTAGCAGTTAAGGTACTTGAGTGCAAAGCCAAAAGATCCAGGTTGGATTCCCCAGGAACTACATTAGCCAGATGCACAAAGTGGTGCTTGTGTCTGAAGTTTGTTTGCACTGGCTGAATGTCCTGGCACACCCATTCTCTCTTCCTCTCTCTCCCTCTCTCTGTCTCTTTCTCTCTCTCTCTCAAATAAATAAATAAAAATAAAAATATTTTTAATAATTAAAAAAATAACACAAAAATGCTTTAAGAGAGGGGAATGATGGCTGGAGAAATGGCTTAGTGGTTAAGCACTTGCCTGTGAAGCCTAAGGACCCAGTTCAAGGCTCGAATCCCGAAGACCCACGTAAGCCAAATGCACAAGGTGGCATATGCATCTGGAGTTCATTTGCACTGGCTGGAGGCCCTTATGTGCCCATTCTCTATCTATCTCTCTCTATATTTCTCTATCTGTCACCCTCAAAAAAATAAATTAATATTTTTAAAGAGAGGGAAATGATTGACTGGAGTGTGTTACATCTTTTTAATGAAATCGTAAGTAGCCATTAAAAGTCTTCTCAGACAAAAGCAATTACCCCAGCAAAAATGTCTTATGTATGCAAACACATACATACATGCAAAGAGAAATAGTAAAGTAACAAAGAAACACATACACAATGAAATTGATTTTAATCACCTATGTGCTTTGGCAGCTTTCCTATTTATGTAATTGTAGTTTCTATTTTTAATACATGTTACATAAAAAAAACCATAAACCTATGTGCAAAGCACTAAAGGAAACAAGATTTCCTTCAAATATACACTTCTATCAGGCAGCACATAGGCAGCACTCATCCTGAACACAAGTCCTAAAATTCCCTCTCTTGAGCAATGTGAAATTAGATTGTGAAACATTTGACATTGTAGAAATAGTATAAATGAAAAACTTGCAAGTGGGAATAGCAATAATTTTCCCCAGAAGTACCTTTTTCCTATTTCTGTGACGACTACCCCCTTTCTGAAGCTTACTTTTGCTTTTTGGTCCAACTGTTTTGTCCCAGGTTGATGCACTATTCAGGTCAGATATGCATCAAACATTCTATTTTGCAGATTTCATGTTTTATTTATGATTATTGTTTTAGATGTTATTTCTCCTATCTTGCTGCTGAGTCCCTGCCAAAAGAAGGCTCTTTAAAATAAAAATAAAAAGGTGAACAATAGCAATTGAAGTTAGAATATTTCCCTCCATATAACTGACACTGTTGACAGGAAGTGAGAATTCTGACTTGGTATGAAGGCTTAATGTAATAAAAATATAAATGACGCAGGATTTTATTAATGAGCTCTATCTCTGATAGAATTCTTTGTCACCTCAACCTCCACAGGAAGAAGCTGACACAGGCACCATTCAGTGCCAGAATATTCAATTAACTGTGTACCAAGGTGACCCTTCTGTCCAATCCTGCCAAGCCTGACAATTAAAAAAAAATTCCATTATTTTTCCAGGTGTATGTATTAGATAACCTTGCTGGTCAATGCATCCTTTCTAATTGTCTAATTGTTGGTGTGTGATTTTATAAATGCTACCTTCCTTGGCTGGGTATGCAGGACAGTTACAAAAACCAATAAGAGTAATATTTATGGGAGACTTGAGAGTTCACAATATAATCTCATGTATCTTGCATCTCATAACAACTCACAATACTTTAAGATAAATTATATTATTATCTGCAATTTATAGACAATAAACTGATTTAATTTAGTTGGAGGGTTTGCTCAGAGCTATTAGGTAATAAAGGGACTTGATTATTAAATATGATCTTCTCACTTTTATGGTGACACAGACATTTTATAATTACGTGTTAGACAGTTTCATAGCTCACATTTGTAAATTCCTGTGGTTCAAATTATTTCATCATTTCTAATAAATGAAAATCAGTAAGTGACATAATTTTCTGCATTAGCTGAAAATTGAGGCTTTCACACTTTTAATTTTTTATTTATTGATTTGGTGTGTGTATGTATGTTTGCATGTGGGTATGTGCATAGAGGTCTTGAGGACAACTTTTGGGCATGGGTCCTGGCCTTCCACCTACATTTGAGGTAGGGTGTCTCATTCTCACTTGAGGTTCCCCACTATATTTGCCAGGCTAGCCTGCCTACCCCACATACTCCTGAGAAATCCTCCTGATTCCATAGCCCTTCTTACCCTAGATTCACTGTGATTATAGCAGCTTATTGACATAGCTCTCAGGTCTTCACATGGGGTCTCAAGATCTGTACTCAGCTTCTCAGAGTTACAAAGCAAGTGCTTTATCCAGTTAGACATCTCCATAGTCCCCTGATACTTTTAATTTTATAATTCCAGGCCTATATTGTGACTTTAATTAGCTCAGAGTCTGACATATTTTCCTTATCTGTCTTAGACATCTATCCATATTTCATGTCATCTATTTCACAGATGTGTTTTTAGAAAAGAAAGTCTCAAATATACTCAATAGTGTGTTCTTTTATAGGAAAATTACCTTTGATAAGAAAATATTGTGATGTTTTTTGTAATGTGGATAGTGATAGTTCCTTTGTCATGTCTTGTAAGATTAGATTTTTTTTTTTTTTTTTAGCAAGGGTTCTTGAAATCTATTTGCTTATTTTATTCAAGCTTAGAAGAGATGGTTTGGAACATGAGTGGCTGAAGTTGAAGAGCACGTGGGACTTACTAGAACACAAGTAAGGGGTGTGTTCCTTTAATGCCAATTTAGAAGAGAAGTAAACAGTTTGCATAGGAGAGAATATTTCCTTCCTTTTTTTTGTTCATGCGTTCATTTCAGACCTCATAAAAGAGTACGATTTTTACATTCCCACAACACCACAGTCCTCTCCTATGTGGTCTATAGCACAGTGACTGATGCTTCTCTTTCTGGACTATAGCAACTCACTTCTACTTGCTTCTCATATCATTATCACCTCTGTCATCATGCTGCATCCTTATTCTTCCTCTACTTCCTACACATCACATAGGAAAGAGTGGCTTTCATTTTTGGAAAATTCAGTTAACTAAGTGCACCTCTCTCTGCCTGAAAGTTCAATCACATTCCCATCTTCTTCTTGTTCTAAGACATATACAGCCATCTTGGTAAAACTGTTTCTGACCACTTCTAAGATTAGTGTGTCTTACTCAACCTCCTCCAAGAAAGGTTCTATCAATTACACTCTTTTTTTCTGAGAAGTGTTGTAAGGAACTCGTATTTCATGTTTCCCTTAATTAGTCTAATCTAATATACTAAAATGGTGTCTTTATTTGAGTGTAGTGATAATTTAGAAGGGTGTTTTCCTTTCCTTAAATTAATAATCAGTGTTTTTCTTATTGTTTGATAAAACATCTTAAGTTGATTTTCAGGTTATATTATGATCATAAAATTTCAGCAAGATAATGGCATTCATTCTCAACTTCAGTTTTGTTTTATTTTTAAGGAATGTGTTAGAAACTTTTCTCCTCACTTTAATAAAATACTTGACAGAAAAATCACATTAGAATTTATGGTGGCAGGGCTGGAGATATGGCTCAGCAGTTAAGGTGCTTGCCTACAAAGACAGGATCCAGGTTTGATTCCTCAGTACCCACATAAGCCAGATGCACAAGGTGGCACATAAGTCTGGAATTTGTTTGTAGTGGTCAGGAGGCCCTGGTACACTCTCTCTCTCTCTCTCTCTCTCTCTCTCTCTCTCTCTCCCATGGTCCTTCCCTCCCTTTCTCTCTCAAAATAAGTAAAATATATTTTTTAAAATATTTTTTTACAAAAGAGAATTTATGGTGGCAGGAACATGGAGCTTGGTTTCTCACATCCTGGCAGACCAGGAGGCAGAAAGAGATCTAATACAATGGTAAGCAGGCTATCACCATGAAGATCTACCCCTAGAAACTAGCTTCCTCCAACTATATCCCAATCCTTAAGGGTTCTAAATCTTCTCAAAATATTACTTTCAGCTGAGAACCAAGGCTTTAAACACATGAGGTTGGGTGGAACTGTCCACATCCCAAAACCATCAAAGGACAGTCCAAATTTAATTTTATAGTTAGCACATTACTCTTAGGATAAAGTATATGTTTACAGGAAGAAGTCAATATTTTTATCTTCATCTTTATTAATTACATTATTCAGCTCCTTTATAACTTGAATTTGTTTTGCTTAACATGGAAAAGTAGTAACACACTAAACACTTAAACATTGTCTACATGTTAGGCTGGAGAGATGGCTTAGCGGTTAAGGCACCTGCCTCCTAAGCCTAAGAACGCTGGTTCTAATTTCCAGCGGATCCAGTCTCCATGTCCCACGTTTAGCCAGATGCAAAGTGACACAAGGGCGCAATGCCACACTTGACCACAAGAGGGCACACGCATCTGGATTTTGTTCACAGCAGCTGAGATGCTGCTGGTGCACCCATCTCTATCTGTCTTCCTCTCCCTTTCTCTCTGTCTCTCTCTCCAAAAAAAAAAAAAAAAAAAAATTGTCTACATGTTAATAGTGTTTGTACATTTATTTTATTTTAGCACTGTCTATCTAACCACACTTTGGCTACAGAGTATATCTTATAGCAGAATAAAGTATTTTGAACTGCAATTTATTTAGTCTGATATCAATTTCTAAGGCCTTTTCAAAATGTATATTAATCATTTATTTTTTTTAATTTTTAATTTTTATTTTTGAGGCACAATATCACTATTATAGCTCAGGATAGCCTTGAACTTACAGTGTTCTATGCTATATTAGTTATTTTCTCAGGATCATATTTTTTATATTCTTTGTATACTATATTATTGATGCTAATACCCCTTATTCCCTGGTAGCAGCCTTTTGGGACTCAGTGATAACTATGACAGAGTCCTATGTTGCTCAGAGCAGCCACGGGACCTGTTGTTGATTTCCTACTGTGCACATCAATTTTATGTGTGGCTAAGTATATTGCTATTGTAGGAATAAATAGTGCTTAGATGATGCTAATATAAATGAATGTGAGTAATTCTGTAACAAAATACAACATTTTTGACTCTCTTCAAAAAAATCAGAATGTAGAAATTAATACCTACTTTTCTTTTGTCAATATCAATCTGAAGATGATGTGAAATGCCTCTTTAAATAGGGTAGGTACTTACAAGTAGAAATTGTGTTACCTATTTGTTTTCTATCTGACCTTAAGATATTTACTTAAATCTTTGCTTGTACACTTGGTTTAGACCCTGCTTTTACATAATATGAATCCCTTGGTATGCACAGGTCTTTCTGTCTGCCCATATCCTTAAACATGTACTAGCAGTGCCTTTCCTATCTTTGCACAACAGAGAAGCACAAGAGGAGAACTATCTAAGATCACGGATCAGGGAACACGGTCCTGTGTCCTGACTCCTCTGCTTCAAGCTTGAACCATCACTGACGTAGGGACTGGAGTTACACACAAATCATTCTCTTGTTCTGAATACTTTACCCTCATCTGCCTTCTTGAACTTGTCCTATCCCTTTGTCAAATGAACTCTATTGATCTGGATTTTGATCTCTCTTCAACAGCTAGCACTTCTCTACCAATCAACAGAAAATTTATGAACCTTTAAACTCAACTTTCAGCAAAAAAAATCCATTGCTTTCCTCAAGGGCCTGTATTTACTCTAACTTCCCATAAGATTTCTCTTCTGCTTCTGAATTTATGAGCCACTGGATCAGGAAGGGGGAATATTTTGTCTCCATGCTTGAAAAAGAAAGCATTTCTGTCTCTCAGTGAACATGTACTACTTTCTGTTAAAGTTCCCATAGAGAAATCAAACCACCCAAAAGAAACCCTATAACAACAACAAAAAAAAAAAAAATGCCTAGAAAGGGAGTCTATTCTCTCTCTCATGCATTTAGACAGAGTTCTTACAAAAACAATCATGGCAAAAGCAAGATACCTGAAACTTTCAGGCCTTAGTTTTTAAGGACATAATGAGAACTCATGCAGAGCTGTTGGATACAGTGTTATTCCTCATAATGCTACCACAGATTCTCATGTTCCTGTAGCTTATTTTATATAGCTGTCATGTTGGGATTTATTCTGCCAACCACTCACTTACCCTTACACTCTATTGTTCTATGTATCTTACTAAATATCCATATCTTCATCTTTTTTACCTTAGTCATTCTTCAACCATTTATCTTCTCACTGTGACATATATCTTGATTGCACTTTTATGTCTCCATTGTTTATCTGGAGCTAGACTGCTACATTCTTTTCAAAGACTGCTGGTGCTTTTACAAAGAATGCCAGTTGAATCTACTTGTTGTCACAAGCTCCCCTTTTCATTTTGACATGACAAGTTATTTTAAAGTACAATGTACATTTCTCTCTAATGACAGTTATATATATACAAGCTTCACAGAATTTTATAATCTGAGATGACACACTTGAAATAAATTAATAGTTTATTTATGCCTAGGCATATTATAAATGTGTATGGCACGATATGTGTAGATTAGCACTTATGTCACTAATTGGGTCATTTGGTATGTTGATTTAAGGTATATACCATGAAGATTTTGAATATGTTTCACTTTAAGATATCTTTATGTTATTATTTTTCCTATCTCTCTGTGTGTCTATCTCACACTGGCTCTTTCTTCTGTGAAAAGCCCAGAACTGGGTTGCTTTTGTTAAAGGATCAGAAGTTATTTAACTATGAACCAGTGGTCATGGTTTATTAACACTTAATTGGTGTTTCTCCAAGAAAAATTAAAAGATCATAGAAAAAGGAAGAACATTGATGATAAATGTAGGCAGCCTTTGAGCACAAATACTTGCTGATCCAGATTGTAGATTTCCTTGCTTCTTTGTCTTTTAACCTTGCTTTATGTTAGCTACCTAGTCAGCTACACATCACTTAGTCCGCTGATGTTATTAAAGAGAAATAAGCTTTGATTTGGCTTTAAGAGTATGGTTTATCTTGATAGATGGATTTTTAAAGAAATATATTATCTTTGATTCATGCATTAATTGTACATACCAATGGGGCTCAGCATGATATTTTAACCTAGACATATTGTGCACACTGATGAAATCAGGATAATTAGCATTAACTTATCATTATTTCTTTGTGAGTGTGGAGCCTTTCAGCACCTATCTCCTCAGTCTTGATAAAATGTATCATAGGTAATTATGAACTACTCTTATATCACTGCTCTTTCGCACACCAGGACTTATTCCTCATGTCTAATTGTGTTTTGTAATTGTTATTCTTATTTTAACACTTTTGACAGCTAATGCTACAGCATTAGCATAAAAAGATGACCAATATAGTTAATATTCACCAGTTTCAAAAAAGTGAACATCCATGTATCCTATAGCAATTCCCTCTGTTTCAGATGTTTTCTCATTGTTAGGTCAACAATAACAACAACAATGACAACAACACAACTAAAAGCAACTTCTGGGAGGAAAGTGTTTATGTCACCTGGCAGTCTTGAGGAGAAGAAACTTCATGTGGCAAAGCAAAGGCTGGACATCACATCTGTTGCAGTCAGTTCACATTGTTGGCAGAAAACACCCGACCACCTGACCAAGAGCAGATTGTGAGGAAAAAAAAAAAAAGTGTTTGGTTTTTTTTTTTTTTTTCCTTACACACTCAAGGGGAAGTTCCATGATGGCATGAGCAGAGGGTGGACATCACCTACTGAGCAACATCAGACAGACAATAGGAGAATATGCCAAACACTGGCAAGAGGAAGCTGGCTATAACACTCATGAGCCACCCCCCCCCAACAATACACTGCCTCTAGGAGGGGCTAATTCCCAAATTGCAATAGGTTGGGAATCTAGTATTCAGAATACATGTTTATGGGGGACACCTGAATCAAATCACCGCAACATCTTAACACATCATCTGGGAGGAAGCAACATGAGTGAGCTAGCTAGTGTACACCCAGTAGGGCTGGGCTAATAAGCCTCAGTGACATACCTACTTAAGCAAGGCTTCACTTCAAGTCTCCACCAGCTGAGCATTTTGTGTGAGTCACAGACACATGAGGCTATGGAAGACATTTCCCATTCAAATTATTACACCCTCATTTCTGTTGCAGAAATTGCTTTGCCAAATACTGTACATGGTCTTTGAGTTGATAAATTGAGGAACTTCCCTCTGTCAGTGGAAGAATCCTCTTCTCTGCCTGGCATGTACAGGTATAGGTAGCTAGTATAGGTATGGCTGCATGCTGCTCGCCATGAGGAAACAGAATCATGAGGAAATGATGTAGGGAGAGTGTTAGGTACTGATTCTAGTCACAGTGGGTGCTTAGGAACTTTCAGAAGACTGTTGCTGTTGTCTCTGAGTTCTAGATATTTGAGATTCATGTAAGTCCACAATCATCCCACTGTAGAACACACATTCTCGGGAATTATCATAGTGTATATATGGGTATACACACATAAGGTTTATAGTTATGAGCATTGGAGCCAAACTCCACTGTTCATATCTGGTTTTCTAACTAGTTGTATGCTTTTGGGCATAGTGTTTTGTTTTGTTGTTTTCTCTTCACTCTTTCATTCGTTATCCTAAAAATAAGTATAAAAAGCAATTCTTACCTCATGGTTCTATACATATATGAAGCACTTAGAGTAGAGGATAATAAAGGTCATGCTGATAAGGCTTAAAATATCTATCATCTTAAGATCATCAATAACTCTTACTTCATTCTCTCTCTCTCTCTCTCTTGCCCTCTCTCATAATTATCTTAATATTATTACAAAGGTCTGCATCACCTTGCTTATAACTATTTTGCAACTCTGCCTCAAAATAAGTTAACTGTCACTAAAATTAGGAAAGTCAAAATGGTCAAGTTTCCTATTAAGTGAGCAAACATGCATGCACATTGTTCTCATGTACACAGTGAACATCATTTAACAAATTTTATACTGTGGTGAATGTAATTCATTGTTCCTCCAGGTAACATCCTTAAGAAACTTCTGCTATCATGATTACTGACAGAAGTCACCATGAAAGACCATCACAAAGCCCTTATTAACTGTTGCTTTATCGAAAACTCACTGTTTCTCTTTCTGGGGTCATTATATAGTCTAAGGTGATTGACTCCAGTGGCAAACACTAGACTAGACATTAGGATACAAACAGAAAAAAAATCGAAACACCTCTAAGCTAGTTGACATGTTTCAGGACATCATATACATGACTATTTATGAGTAAGGTAAAGGGAAAAAGTTGCAGTGATCTAAAAACCTATATCAGGGCTGGAGCGATGGCTTAATGGTTAAGGCACCTGCCTCCTAAGCCTAAGAACGCTGTTTCCAATCTCCAGCGGTTCTAATCTCCAGGTCCCATTTTTAGCCAGATACAGTGACACAAGGGCGCAATGCCGCACTTGACCACAAGGAGGTGAACACATCTGGATTTCATTTGCAGCAGCTGAGAGGCTGCTGGCGCACACATCTCTATCTTCCTATCTCTCTGTCTCTCTCTCTCAAAAAAAAAATTTAAAAAAAAAAAAAAAAAAACTATATCAATTCTGTTGGAGTCCTAACACTTGAAAGAAATATTTGGCCATGCTCATTGTTTTTATATATTTTTATATTTTGGTAATAGAGTAATATACACAAAATTGTTTTGGAAGAGCAAAGAAAATGCCTTAAAATGATAACTACTTGGAAGCAATTTAAATAGCTGGCCAGCTCTGATATCTGTCTACAAATAACACTAATAGCCTGCAATTCACTCAGAGTTCATTTGTAAGATAAATGGTACTAGATAGGATATTTTATGATCTTACTCTGTTTACCAACATGATATCAGTCAGAATGAAAATGGTTTTGAAAGTGATAAAAGTGCCATTGTGTTCATGATTGAGAATATTTTAAGGCAGGTCTATAATATTAGCATGTTTCAGCCCAAATTCACTGTTCTAAGATGATTTCTATACTATAAAATATATATGGACCTGGCATGGTGGCACATGACTTTAATCCCAGCACTCGGGAGGCAGAGGTAGGAGGATCGCTGTGAGGTTGAGGCCACCCTGAGACTATAGAATGAATTTCAGATCAGCCTGGGCTACAGTGAGACCCTACCTCGAAAAGCAGCCCCCCCCAAAAAAAAATATATATGTATGGATAAAATGACAAGTTCAGAATGGAAGGAAACTCAAAAAACTTTACTATAGGCTCTTTTACTCAAGAGAAATGTTAGCTGTACCTTTCTTTATCTGAAATGTGGGTCATGGATCTCATAGTTGCTAGGTTTTACTTAGACCTAATCTTCCTATTTTTCTTCATGTAGCATAGATAAATTAGGAAGATATCTAACTATGAATGCATTTTGATGACTAATGTAAACATAAAGAAGATATTCAGTAATTCTGATGGAATTACTTTACTGCTAAGATCTGGCTGTAGTAGTTTATGCCTATTACCTTAGCATTTAGCAGAGGGGCAGGAGGATCATAAGTTTGAGGTCACACTGAACTACATAGCCAGACATTTCTGTTGTTTCAGGATAAACATAAAACAATCACCATCCAGAGCAGAACAAAAATATGATAGATTTTTCATACATTTATGCCAGAACACTAGATTGTTATTTGACTCAATGTGGTTCTCATTTATTGAAAAAAATAAAGGAACAGTGTTTATGAATTTTTGCATAAGCATAGAGCTTGGTACACTTTGGCATCAATACATCAGCAAAGATATCTTTTTTAAAAAATTAATGCTTAATAGTTTTATTAAAACCAATATAATTTCCAATATGTTCTTTTAAGTACATATTGTTTCCATAAAATTTACTGAATGACTAATAAAATTGGATAAAGATATTTTATGAGAAACTTATTATGAGCACAGAATGAGTAAATATAGGCTATAAGGCATGCTACTAAAATGCTATTTTTAACAAATCTTCACATTACTTTCAGAGAGACCTTGAACTAAAGCTGACATATTGAGAAGAAATCATGTAATAAAGAAATATCTATGAAGACTTTGGGAATATAAAAAGGTTCTGATGGAAAGGATGAAATGTATGTATCAATTGCAATATTTTGATTAGGTTGGTACATATATAATTTTATTAATCTCTGCATCAGCTTGTTTCATGAACATATCTCTATTAATTACTTCTTTCTCCAATCCAACTAAAATTCTATCACAAAAGGATTCCAAATTCCTTGTTTGTTCTTTTCTATCCTCACAATTCACTATGCCCCATGTGTCTTTATCATTTCACAATAATGAACAAAACATTTTTATTAGGCATGAATGAAAATCGCAGGAACACCCAGCTTCTAACTGACTAAGTGAATAGGAAATAATTTTATTACCAACCAGCTAGCTGGGATTCACTTTTTTTTCTTGCAAATTTTAATAAAGGAATGCATTGCTGGTATTTGATTATAATCTCCTCCCATTAACCCCTTATGCCCCTCCTACATCTCTATTCCTCTGGAGTCCCTCTTCTATCCAAGCTGTCCTTCTATTCTGATGTCTCATTCCATTTGTCCTCCTCCATAATCTGTGTCATAATATTGATGGGCTTACTACTGTGCAAGTCTTATGGAGGTAATGGCATTCACCGTGAGGTTATGAATGCATCAGTTATGTCAGGTCTGAAAGGAAAGTTACTTGCTATGGTCCTTTTGTTCTGCCCAGAGAGGAGTCATAGGTAGGTGGCAGCTGGGAGTACCAGCAGTTGATGGCCAGCTCTTAACAACCACTGGCATTATACTGTCCAGGTCTAGCTAGGTCTCAGTGTATCTCAGGCCTTGGCACTTGCTAGTGTTATAGATCCTGATTTCTGAGACAATTGGTCTTTCATATCTGGCACCTCTTTAGACCCGCCCCTGTGACAAAGATGTACAAGTTCTCTTCTGTGACTCTTGAGACAGCTTTGGCCTCAGCACCCTCCATTCTTTCTGCCATTTACTGCCAGCATCTCTTATCATGTCTACTTTGACCATTTCTCATGCTATTGTCACAGTCACTGCTGCTGCTGCATGACAGCCATAGCCACATTTTCCCACTGCTGCTACATCTGCCATTGTTATTCCCATTACCCAAATGCTGACACTGATGTGTCTGCTCCATGACATCCACCAGCACTGTTGTCACAGACACTACTGTGCTTCCATAGCCTCTGCAGTTCTCTTCTCCTGTGATGGTGTCCTCCCACACTCCTCCAAGCAAACAACCTTCTTAAATGGCCGGAAAAGAGATGTGTGAAGCAACACAAGCTGACTTTATACCATGAAGTATCGTGTTCACTCCAACAATTGCATTTTTCAGTCTTGCATTAGTCATAGCGATCCTTCTGCTGGGCTACTGAGGGAAGTGATTTGTTTCTGACCTGGGTTGAAATGACTACAGATGTAGTCTGGTGCTGACATAGCTGGGGCTGCACTTTTAGTTTTAACAGCAAATAGCTGTGATTGTTGTGTAGATTTGACAAGCAGTCCATGAAATATTAAAAACAGCCAGTACTACTATAAGGGTAGTTTGACTGGCTGTTTGTATGACAATCCTCTCCTTTCACCAACCAGAACATCAGGAAAGGCTGTTACCAGTTGTCATTTGAGGGGTTTCATTGGTCTAAGCCTCAATATGTTGGCTTATTTGTAGGAAAAATAAACAACAAAAATAATACTTAAAATAAGGACTTGCTATTAACATTGAGATTTACACTTTTTTATTGTGTATGTGCATGTGTGTGTGCAATGTGGTGTGTGTGTGTGTGTGGCACACACATGAATATGTGCCCTAGCAGCACCCTACACACTCACCACTGACAGGATATACTCACCTATGGGGTCGTGAGTGTAGAGTTGAGTGTCTAGCTCCATTGCTCTTCCACACATTCTCAATTGAGCCAGAGTCTCTTACTGATCTTGGAGCTTGTCATTAATTTTTATGAGCTCCAGTAGTTCTTGGGTCTCTGCTCCCTAATGTGACTGTGGTTACAGATGTACATGGACACACCCAGCTGATTATTTGGGTCATGGGGATCTAACTTAAGCAGTTTCTCAGGCCTTCTCATGCCCTCAGGCTTGTACAAGAAGTACACTTAACCACTCAGTCATCTCTGCAGTCTATGGTTTTCATGGCATTTAATAGTGTTTAAGCAATGATTTAACAGTGCTCTAACAATATTTATGTGTCCCAGGGTCCTCCTAAATCTAACTTCCAGAAGCAACTAACTGGGAAATCAAGGGAAAGAGAAGAAAATCTTGGGCCATGTCATATCGAGAAACCCAAGTTGTGCAGTGTGTGTATATGTTCCAGAAAGGCAGTTAAAATAGGCTAAGTTGGCACTCAGGAGCTTTGTATTTTAGTTTTCCATTTGGTGTATTCCACAACTATCTATCTAATCAGTAATAAGGATGGCTGGACTTTGTTGGATTAAGACCTCAATGTGTACACTATGTGTAGTCCATAGGAAGAGATAAGAAATGAAGGGTGTGGAAGATGCAGAAAAGAGCTCTCTCTGCTTTCCAGTATCCAAGTGAAAATCTGGACATGACTTGGCACACCTGCATACCTGTAACCCCAATCCTGTAGGGAATGGCGATAGGGAGAATCACTGGAGCTTGCTGTCAGCCAATATGACTGAGAACAGAATTCCAGGTTCAGTGACAGACTCCTAAAGTAAATACATGGAAAAGCAACAGAGAGGGACAACTGACCTCCTCTTCTGGCCTCCCCAGTATCTGCTCAGGGAAACACATCTGTATTCATACATGCATTTACCACTTATACTACACTGCTACACACACACACACACACACGTGTGTGTGTGTGTGTGTGTGTGTGTGTGCACCCTAAACAACACCCCATAGTACTACATAAACAAAAACACACATGGTTAAAAAATGAAGATAAATATACAGGCAAAGGTACTTTAGAAGTAGTACCTTTGGGATAAGTGCAAGCACCACCACAGCATGTGAGAAGGGAAAAATAACACTGATAACTCTAAGGCAAAGAGCAAAGCCTTTCCAGAGGAGACAACACCTTACCTGAGACAAGGGTAAGTAAACCATGCACTAACAGAAGGTAAGAAAGTGGTGGCATCTTAGTGTGATAATGCTCTCCCAAACAGAAGAAACCAATGTCCAGAGAGGGACAAGATCACACAGCACACTTTGATAGCAGTGTATGCTCATTACATTGAAGAATTTATTTCTAGAGGGTTGAAGATGAGAAATGTTTTGTTTCCATGGGAATTACTTTGGCATCCTGGGAAAGACCTCAGTTAAAAATACCCAGGAAAGATTTGGGAAACCATTTGAAAGTAGAAATGGAGGTACCAAGAAGAATAACTGAGAAGGAAAAGCAGATATCTGCTACTTCCAAATTGCTTCCATGTTCCCTGAAAGTTCCTTGGCAGGAGTTGCAACATGGATGGTTGCCTCTTTGCTTAGAAGCCAACTCTGATTACCTTCAAAATTAAGATAGTTTATTAGAAGAAAGCTGGTATATAATACAACTTTATATCATGAAAATGATATTAAATGGATATAAACAATATTTATATTGAATATAAGCAACATTCAGCAACTTCTACATGGATTCTTGTGTCTAGATTTTGTTCACTGCCATTTTTCTATAATTTACCTTTTCTGCTTTCCCTTTTTGCCCTTTGTTGTGAATAGTGGACACAGGGTTTTAAATGGATCTTTATGTGCATTTAGTTTTATCACAATTCTATCACCCTCAACCATACACAAAGGAACTGAAAATCATTAGGCAAATCATACACTCAGCATGACATATCCATTGGAAAAAGTTGTTGAGATTCAAACACGGGCCTTCAGATGAACTAATTTAAGCCTCATTTTCTCTGTGGCATTGACCATATATGATTAAATCCATATAATCATGATGGTAAAGTTTTGTTGTCAACTTGATCTGTTTAGGAATCCACAGACATTCTCAGATGGGTCTCTGAGGTTGCTTCCAGGAAGGACAGGAAGGACCAACTGAAGGAAGAAGTCCTTCACCCAGAGTAAGTCCTTCCGCCAGAGAGGATGGATTCTCTGTGGGGCTGGGGAGGGGGCACTTTCAGGAAGCTCTGAGAGAAAAGATCCCTTCCTCCCACCTGGCAGCCCATGCTGTTTGTTGCCTTCCAGAGTGGACTGAAGACCAGCAGGAACTGCAGACCAGTGCAGATTGAAAACCAGTTGCTCTGCTCAAAGGTATCACTTAAAACTGATCATATTGAGGCTTGATATGGGTGGACAAAACATGTATATAAGAGGTCTGTTTTGTGGCGACAAGGAAAATGAACATAAAAATGCAGATGGTGTTCTCAACGTTATGACATACTATGTCAGTGCACAACAAATCATGATCAGCCCAGCCTGGACCGGTTCATGAAACATCACTGTGCAGAGCTTTACAGAAAAGAACCAAAACCTGAGGTAAGACTTGAAGGAAAATTTCATGTTAATTCTGAAATTTAAAACAGAATTCTAAGCTGAGGGACTTTTATATGATGATCTCACAAAAGAGAAGAGACCAAGGGTTTCAAATATTTATGTTACTTAGAATGTCATGTACAGAGAAGATAATTGTGAGGAGATTAGCTTTGAAAGATAAGGAAAAGCCATGTCTTGGAGGATCCTATAACACACACACACACACACACACACACACACACACACACACACACACACAGAGAGAGAGAGAGAGAGAGAGAGAGGAGATCTTGAACCCATGAAATATTTTAATTTTTAATTTATTTGAGAGAGAGGAAAGGATGGTCATGCCTGAGCCTCCTGCCACTGAGAGTGAACTCCAGATGCATGTACCACTTTGTGCATGTGGCTTTATGTGGGTATTGAACCTTGGCTGAAAGACTTTGCAACCAAGTACCTTTAACTACTGAGCCATCTCCCCAGCCCCTTCTCTTCATTTTAGACAACAAAAGAAATCATACTTAAAGTCTTTTGAGATCTGATGATTATATATAAAATTTGTAAGTTTGTGAGCTGGAGAGATTGCTCAGTGGTTTAGGCATATGCTTGCAAAACCTAACAACACAGGTTTGATTCCCCAGCATCCACATAAGCCAGATGCACAGTAGCATATGTGTCTAGAGTTTGTTTGCAGTGGCTAGAGGCCCTAAAATATTTGAATTATTTCCCAAATCCATTTGCAGGTTTTATTAAAAGGCAGTGTAAAATCAGGTTTACACTTTGCAAAAGCCACTAAGAAAGTTCCATGGAGAAAGAAATGGAAAAACTATAGGTAGGAGATAAAGTGTCTTCCCGTCTTGTTAAAAAGTTGGCAACAGGTCTAGGCATATGTATTGTCCTCCATGCACACCACAGCAAGGGACTTCCCACTGTGAAATAGGAAACAGGTAGGGACTTGCTTTTTAAGAGCCTGAGCAAGTGATGAGGCCACTGTGCATTGAACCCCAACTCTATTTGAACAGAAAGGTTTTTTTTTTTGGTTTTTTGAGGTAGAGTCTCACTCTAGCTCAGGCTTCAAGCTGACCTGGAATTCACTATGTAGTCTCAGGGTGGCCTCGAACCCGCTGCGATCCTCCTATCTCTGCCTCCCAAGTGCTGGGATTAAAGGCATGCGCTACCACGCCCAGCTGGTCAGAAAGGTTTTTTATTTTTCTTGTTTTAAATGTCCTTCTAATTAAAATCATAAATCTTCTTATGCTTTAGGGACATTTTGCTAAAGAGGCAAAAAATATCAATCTAGTTATATAAAGAAAGGTACCACAGTGAAGGACTTCAAGCACTCAGGAATCTAGTTCTCAGACAATCATGACATTCTGAGAAGGGATGTTCATGCTATAAACTACACAGAGGGCGTTGAGAAGTAGATATCACCAGAGATGTTTGAGAAAACTGTGACCAGTCAGATACAGAAAAAAACTGTAACAAGTCAGTACTGTATGTAATGTTTCTTACATGGGTTGAAGGGGTATGAAAAAGAATCCTTTAAAATGATTAAAATTCCAGGTTATGTTCCAGAATTCTTCAGATCTATATGTGATTTGAAAACAAATCAACATTTGATTTGGCATTGTGATTCTGAATGTGATATTTAAAGCCAGGAAAATATAATGTGTGTTCAAAATTAGAAAGCTAGCAATTTCTGAAACACCACCAATTGAACTATGCAATTGAACGTATGGTACTAACACTTTGTCTATCTACTGAGCCAAAATAATGATTTCAGTGACTTCTACTTTATAATACAGAATACTACATGAATAGTTATAATTAGGCAATTAGTTCTATTGCTCATGGCTTAGATTCAGAGAAGCACAAAGCCTCAAAGTAAGTCATCAATATGAATACGACTGCATGCAATCAGTTGAATTTAGGCTAAAATGAGAGGAAGTATTCTGATATGATTAAAGCATACTGTGTACAGATTTATAAAAAAATATTTGAACAAAAATATCCATTACTTCCAGGATAAACTAATCCTACCTCTAAGACACTCTTCATTTATACATTCAGTCTACAATTACATGCAGCACCTTTAACTGCTGAGGCATCTTCCTAGCCCTTAGTCTACAATTACAGAGAAATGAAGAGCAGAAAATTATACTAGTATGTACTATGGTTGCCATAGTATGAAACAATGTATCTGGCTTTTGTACATCACAGGAAGAGATGATTGAACAGTAAACACAAAATTCTCTAATTACAAACTGTGATTGGAAAAAAAAAAGTATGTCTTTCAAAAATTCTTACATCTTAATCCCCCAAACCTAAGAACCTGTTAACTTACATAACAAATGTGACTTTGCAGATGTAATTGGGTTAAGGTTCTTGAAAAAAGATTATCTATATTGTCCCAATATAACTTTAAGTGGGAGGCAGGAGGGTTGGAGTCAGAGAAGGAGATGTGATGGAAGTAGATAGTCAGTCTTAGACAAGGTGGGAAGGGCAGATGCTACACTGCTGGCTGGAAGATGGAAGAAGGGATCTTGTGCTAAAGACACAGGGAAATCCTAAATTTAGAAAAGGAAAATCCCACCTTCCACCACCACACCAATTGCTGCTGGCACCTTTAGTGAACTCCTTTTTTGGTTTAAGACCCCCTCCAAGGACTATAAGGTAGTAAATTTATACTATTTTCAGACACTGATCTTATGGCAAAATGTGTGAGCATTTTCAGGAAACCACAACAAAATGTTTAAGGAAGAATATAGAAACTACTCAGCCAGAAAGGCAGCACTAATAGCTCAAGGAACGTCTCATTTAAATGATGATATTAAAATGTTTGTGTGAGTGTACTCATCACCTTGAAATGTTTCCAGGGTTTTCTTTTGCTCTTAGTGGAATGAAAAATAATAAACAAATAAATAAACAAACTACCCACATTACCTACACACCTGAGTGATCTGCATATGACCAATTCTTCAGTCTCACAAAATGCAGGGTGGCCTTACGTTTCAACATCCCAGGTGTGATACTCTTTCTCCACCTCTTTAAAAAGAGCCATGTTCTTTACCTTTGAAGGGCCCTTTGGTTGTAGATCAGCAATGTTTCCCCAACAGCCCCCTAGCCACTTCATCCAAACTCACCCTTCTGATATGTTTTCAAATATTAATTCGCTAGACCTTAGGATGGAATGTAAACCAGTGGGGATTTCTCTATTGAAAGTGAACACCAAGTAGAAAGAAAAATGTGGCAGTTACAAGAAAGCATATACTAGTGTATCATAGAAAGTCAAGAAAATGAGGAGCAAAAATGATGATCAAACGAGATGATGCATGTCTGGGGCTTTTCCTTCTGTTTTCCTTATTCTTCTTCATCTTCGCCTTCTTAAATTTGAAGATGCTTCAAGTCTTCATACTGGGAACTCTGAATTATTTCCAAATCCAATGTTTCTCTTTAGTACATCTCAGTCCCAGTTGGTGTGAGGGGAAGTGCAAGAGGAACTAAAAGAAACTTATCTTCAGTTTTCAATAAACACAGAGTTAAAAGAAAACACTGAGAGAAAGGATGATGAAATTGAAAGCCCTAATTGAGTTAACACAAGTACAAATGTGGCTTAGGCAGGATGACAAAGTTTTCCATGAGAAATAAGGAATTGAATCCAGCATACTTCAGAAAACCACCAGGCATGAAACAAACAAATAAAATAAAAAGAAAAATTAAAACAAAAGGATTATAGGCCAAAGTGCACACTGAATAGAATTTTCTAAAAGATTATGCTGGAATGTGCATTTATTGATTAAAGGATTAAGGAAAAATGTTAATATAAAAGGAAATGGGTTTAATTGGAATGCAAACTACACACAAATCCCATAAATTACATACTCTATGAATTTGACCAGTTTTTTAATGAAATATTTCTCTATTTCTTATAATATGCCTTGTAATAAAATCTACCTTACACATTAAATTCCTTAGGAAATGTGTTTTCCAACTACTTTTACATAGTTTTATATTTTACATATACAAATATTATATTTTTTGTAATTTGCAAATATCTCTAGTATA
Source organism: Orientallactaga sibirica (assembly GCA_036365145.1). Classification (NCBI taxonomy): domain Eukaryota; kingdom Metazoa; phylum Chordata; class Mammalia; order Rodentia; family Dipodidae; genus Orientallactaga; species Orientallactaga sibirica. The sequence continues at coordinate 38,008,187 of JAEOAD010000013.1, forward strand.
TGGCTTGTAATTAGATCATTTAACATATTCCCATTTCAGGACAGTATTGATAGGCTTGGGACTTCTATTTTGCCATTTTATTCCTATATGTTTCATCTGTTGTTAATTTCCTTATTCCTCCTCTTTTGCTTTCTAGTAGGTCAACTAAGCCTTTTAAATATCTGCTAGGGTTTAAAGTAAATAGCATACTTTAAAACAGGGCTTCTACAATGAAATCAATTGGATTATAATCCAGAGAACTTTATAGCATATATTGTGATGGAGGAGATAAAAGTGAGAAAACTCTGGAAGTTTATTAGGTGGTCTAAACATTCAGGGAAAAGCTAAGATGTTTAGAAACACTTCAGATGTTGAACTAATCTTTAAAAACCCTTGTGACTGAAATCCATTTATTGTGCATGGTGATGGACTTCATAAAAACTCCTGCCTGAAAGTACATCATGTACTTTATTTGCCCCCATACCATTTGTATTTGCCTCCTTCCCCCAATAGTCTTCTTCTTTTATGAAGATAATCTCACTTATTATATTTTACACACACACACACACACACACACACACACACACACACACACACACAATCTTATGAGTACAGAGAATTCTCAGATCCATAGAATACATGTGATATTTGTTGTTCTGAGTCTACCTTACATCCTTTAATATGATAAATTCTTTTTTCTTCCATTTTCTTGCAAATGACATAATTTCAAGTTTCCTTCAAAAATATTTTTTATTTATTTATGAAGAAAGAAAGAAAATGGTCACAATAAGTTCTCCAGCCACTGCAAGCAAACTTGTGCATCTGGCTTACATGAGTGCTTGGAAATTGAATCTGGGTCCTTACCCTTCTGAGGCAAGCACCTTAACTGCTAAGCCATCTCTCCAGTCCAATTTCTCATTTCTTTATAACTAAATAAGACTCCATTGTGTGTGTGTCTGTATGTGTGTCTGGGTGTGTGTGTGTGTGTGTGTGTGTGTGTGTGTGTGTGTGTGTGTAATCACATTTTCTGTAGCTACTTATTTGTTGGTGGACAACTAGTTAATTCTATAGGCCATCCTTTATGAATAGTGCTGCAGTAAACATGGCTGTGCAGGTGTCTGTGTAGTAAGCTAATAGACTGATCAGAGAATATTCTCAGAAGGAAAACTCTGGATTGTGCAATCATGCAGCAGTTCCTGTTTTCATTGTTTTTTGTCTGTTTGTTTGTTTGTTGTTGTTTTTCTTTTGAGGAACTTCTGTGTTAATTTCCATAGTGGCTGGAATAATTTAACTTCCCAACAGCAGTATAGAAGAGCTTTCTTTTCCAATATCCATGTCAATATTTGTTTTTATTTGTTTTCCTGATTGGCATTCTGTTTGGAGTGAGATAGATCCTAAATATAATTTTGAGTTGCATTTCCCTGATGGGTAAGGAGGTTGAACACTTTTTTGTCATGTTTATTTGTTATTACACTTCTTATTTTGAGAATTGTTTATTCATTTCACGTGCTCATTAATTAGATTGCAAAGATTTTCTGAACAGTACTAAAATAGCTTATGAAATAATAGCATAATCTGAAAAACTGAATAAACTTAAAAATCTTTAGCATACTTGGGCATGTGGTACACACCTTTAATTCTAGCATCCAGGAGAAGTACAGTGAGTTTGAGGCCAGCCAGGGATTACATAGTGAATTCCAGTTCAGCCTGGGCTAGAGTCAGAACCTATCTTTCAAAACAATAACAAAAAGTCTTTAGTGTAGTGATAGAAACAAGTATGTGAAGAGATAGACCACCTAGAGAATGAGAGAAAAATCTCTTTGCTAGCTACATATTTGAAAAAGGACTAATACCTACAATGCTGGAGAGAATACACACACACACACGCACACACGCACACGCACCTACCAAAACATCAAACAATCCAACAAATATGTTTTTGAGACCACTATTTTCCAACTATTTCTGAGGAAAACAGATTAACTAACATAGTCCTGCAAGCAAGGGAAGGGTAAGTCCATTGGAAACTTACAGATTTTGATAAATTTCAAAAGTCCATACTGGGGCTGGAGATATGGCTTTGAAGTTTAGGTACTCGCCTGCAAAGCCTAACAACTCAGGTTCAATTCCCTAGTACCCATGTGAAGCCAGATGCAGAAAGTGGCACATGCATCTGGAGTTCATTGGCAGTGGCTTGCAATTAAATAAAATTATTTTAAAAAGAGTAGATCATGAAGTAAATTTGAAATAAAAATCTCATCAATTTGTGAACAACTTTAAAAGAAATAGGATATATAATATGCAAACAAAACTCAAATAAAAACATTATTTTTTCAGATCTACTTAGAATTTTTATGCAGCCTTAGGTCAAAAAGAGAACATGACTCCAGAACATGGATGTCTTTACAAATAAAAAATCAAGTTCCCATCCAGTAGGAAATGTCTTCTTTAAGGCACTCATGTATACCATAAGTAAGTATGACATTGGTGAAAAATATACAGTTATCAATGTTTAACAATATAAAGGGGAAATATGTAATAAAACAAGGCATCTTAAGAGGGAAATCAAATCTTCAACTTTTAAATTTTTATCAGAACTTACAAAAATGAATCTTGATGTTAAAGGACAATCTTGAAATTTTTAACATGATGTTCTGTGTACTTTTATAACTACTTCCAAGTCAACAAACAGTTCAGCTGGTAGTTATCCCTAATAATCATCAGACACTCACATACTCATATTTAACCAATGATGCTTTCAAAAATATACTTCCTAATTTACATATACTAATTTCCTTTGAAGTAGATAATACTATTATATTCATTTTTACAGTATGTCCAGGGAGTTTACATAATTAATAAAAGAAATTAAAACTAATACCCAGAAAAAATATTGATCTTCTGGTGGTTGGTTATCAGAGGAAAGAAGATAGATGAGAATGAAGTGGACATGGTGAGACAGCCTTAACAATGAATTATTTAAAATAATCAAACAAGCTGAGCACTGAGGAGGCAGAAGTAGGAAGACTGCCATGAGTTTGAGGCCACCCTGAGAGTGTATAATGAATTTCAGGTCAGCCTTGGACTGGAGAGAGATACTGCCTCAAAAACAAAAACAACAAATACATACATAAAATAAAGAAATTTAAAGAAAAACACTAGTAGGGCAAGAGATCCAAAGTTAATATAGTGAAATGCTATAAACTGCTTTAGTTCTGGAAAGTTCCTAGTTGTTGATTAGTTTATATTTTATGCTTTTCTCAATAGGTGATAGTGCCTCATTTTTTTTTAGTTTTAAAAGCAAAGACAACTGTATTTCTTTGAGAATCACTCCCTCCTAAGTTCCCTGCCTCTTTCTTCTAACAGGTATCAGTCTTTAAGTGATCTTCAAAGTCCTTCATAACAGCCCTTGATAATAACAACTGACACTTACATGCCAGAAAAGTATCTGTAAGAAGTACAAAGAAAAAGGGCTTTGACAAAAGAAAAGGAAACTTTTCTTCCACAAAATGTTTATTTCATCACTGCAAGTACTTTGGGAACTGCTCAAGAATATTTTAGTGTTCCAAAAATCACAGAAGTACTTAGCTCTCTGCATATGAAAGATAATTTCTTTTTGAAATTATTTCAACTAAAGGAGCAGAGCCGAACAGACATCTCAGGGAAAGCAAACCAAGCATTTGGACATAATCAATTAACTCAAAATCCAAAAATATATTTGGGAAAAGATACTTCCAAATTAGAAAAAATATCAGACTGGTTTTCCTGATAATAATTTGTTTTTCAATATGAAAATTTGATTTAGGATCAAAGGAGAAAGGTATGGCAACTATTTGGTGTTGAGTTCTTTAGAGTAAGACTTGTAAGTGTGAATCATTTGAAAGGAGGACAGAGATATTTTACTACCTATCATGACAATGTTTGGAATTCTGTGTTGAGGACAGTCATTGAAGACCCAGGTTCCTCAGCAAGCACCATATCTTTCAGGACAATTTTCCTCCAATGAGGCTGAAAGGAAGCAGCTAAGGTCAGTACTCTCTCTTGGTGATGTTCTCACATGCACTATTTGTTTCTATTGGATATTTGAAAGTGTGGTTTCTTTAGCTGTATATTAATCCTAACAGTGACCTGGCTGAGCTTTATTTTCCCCTCTGACTATTCTCCCTGAAAAGATAAATTAAGACCAGAGGCTAATCATGTAAGTAGAGTGAGGCTGGGATAGATGTTCTCAATCACAAGGGAAATGTGCTTTTGTTTTCTGTTAGTACCATCTGTTAGGAAAGGAATCCATGACCTGGGGCATTATTAGTCAAGGAGAGGATAATGATCAGGTGGTTTCTTGAAGAATTTGGAAGACCCATTTCCCCATGCTTCTGTCACCATTCTACTGACCATGGTGGCTCCATCTTGGGAGCCTCTTCCAACCTAACATTCCAGCCTTTTGTTGATGATAAGGGGTGGTGGTCTAGCTTCTGTAATGTCTTCAAGCTAACTGTGGGGGCAATGAATTCTTATGGGATAGGCGGGATAAAATATTAGATAGGTATCCTTTCAGGGCAGGTGATGAGGAGGCAGTTCCATGGTGGCCAGAGGCTGGTAGGAGATAGAGGAGGAACAGGTCAGTAAAAGTTGGTTGAATTTTCAGTGGGTGAATTTGTCCACCTGATTTTGGAAAAATCTCAGAAGGCAGGAGGCAGAAGTAGTAGCAAGCATAGCCCAGTAATAGGCCCTAGCAGAGGCAGGGCCAGAGAGTCCCAGAGATGTCTCTTGCTTAGGATCTAGGAGTACAATAGGGTTTCCCTTACCTTTGTTGTAAAGGGATTTTTGCCAAGAGGACAAAGTTCGGAATCCATATTCTGAGGAACCCAGAAAAACCAAGAAAAGGAAGAATTTTTTCCTTAGAGGTAGATGGGGAAAGGTACTGAAGATGTCTTTGAGGTCTAGGGTGAGTTGTCATGAGGTGGGGCTAAGGAGAAAGCCAAGATATCTAACTTGAGTTAAATAAAGTTGAGTCTTTTGGGGGAAACTTGGTCTCTCTTAGATCTGAGAACGTTGAAAAGTTTGTTGGTATGTGGTTTGGATAGAGAAAGTGAGGGTGAACAGAGAAAAAGATCATGTACATATTGTAAAAGTGTACTGGGCGACAGATCCAGGGACAAAAGAGCAGTGGGGACAACTTGGATAAATAGATGGGGGGCTGTCTCCAAAACCATGGGGAAGATAGCACAGATGAGTTGAGAGGCAGTATGAATATTAGGGTCCTCCCAGGTGAAGTCAAAGAGATAGTAGGAATTGGGGTGTAGGGGGTGGAGAAGAAGTCATCTTTGTGGTCAAGAACTGAAAAATGAGTAGTGGAGGAGAGAATATGAGAGGGGAGAGTATAAGTGTCAAAGTAGGCTGGCTTGGAGCAAGAGAAATAATGGGTTTGAGTCCTTGATGATGTTTAGGTGAGAGTGAGTATTGTGCATGGCAGGGAAAGGATGCTGGGTTTTTGTTTCTGATGAGGACAGACATGTGACGAGAGGCTAGTGCCAGTGAGGAAATGTCCCATACCCTCGAATCAACCTCTGAGATAGGGTAGGGAAAACTTAGATCTTTTGTAAGGGAGGAGGCTGGTATGAGGAGGAAGACAGATTGTGAAAGATAAGTGAGAGAAAGAGAGAGTTTTTGTATAAGATCTCCCCCCAGGAAGGGAACAGGGAAAGAGGGCATTGCGAGAAATGAATGGAAGAGGGGAGTGTCCCAGATTACACAGGGTAAGGAGGGGTGATGTGTGGGGAGTGTTGTCAGCCATCAATACCTGACACGGAGATCTGCAAGGGAAAAGGCTTTCCAGAGTAGGATGCCAGGATGGAGCATCTGGCTTCCATATCTATAACAAAAGTGCCAGGCCTACCTGCCAGCTGGACTGTAACCTTGGGCTCCTCCACTGTGATATGGAGAGTGTTAGTGAGGGCTCAGGTCACAGGGTACCATCATTCTTTGGCTCTCAGGCCCAGAGGATCAGCAATTGGCTCTTGTGGGGCATTAGGGAAAGGGACTGGCCTACCTTGTCAAGGCAAAGGAGGATATTCAACCTTCCAGAGTGTCTGGCAAGTCTGCAACGGGGACAGGGTCCTGTCAGTGGGAACAGGTTGGGGAAGGCTCTTGTCCAGTGACCAGTGTGGCAACACTTGAAGCAAGGTCCCAATGGTGAGCATTGAGGCCCTGTCATCACCTTTGGAGAAGGCCTCAGGACCACAGCCAGGAACCATAACTGCCATCTGTCCCTGCCCACCCTGTCAGTCCATTACTGGTCCTCTCTGTTCTTGAAAATTTTAAATGCCATGTCAAGTAGATATCCCTGAGGGAATTGAGGGTCCTTTTCTAGGCATTTACGGGTTTTTTTTTTTTTTTGTTGTTGTTGTTTCCTGATGTCAGGAGCAAATCAGGACAGGAAATGGGTGTTGAGACCTATCGTGCCCTCTTGGAAATGAGGTTGAGGTGAGTATATTGGGTGAGGCCCTCAGTTAGGCTTGAACTCAGCTGGATTTTTATCAGGCCTCTGGGTAAGCATACAGAGTTTGTCAAAATTGACAAACTTATGGAATGCTTTCGGAGGCCAGTGAGGAGGCAAAGAACCATCCTATCACAGGCCACCCATCCAGGGGGAGTTAGCTGGAGAATGGTATTCCCAGTCAGGGTCCTTCCTGGAGATAGTGAGGGTCCCTACTGGGAAAATGTTATCAGTTAAGTAAGCCTCATCAGCAGGGCCTGAGTGGCCACCCAAACACATTCTCATTCATCAGGAGTGAGAGTGGAGGAAAGAACTACAAAGAGATCATACCAGGTTAGGTCATAGGCCTGGGTAAGGTAGCAAAATTCTTTGCTATAGTAGGCTGGATCAGTGGAGAAAGACCCTAGATGTTTCTCAATCTGAGATAAATCAGATATGGAAAAAGGAATACAAATTGAATGATTCCTTCAGTGCCTGAAACCTCACATGAAGGGTACGTTCTATTTGTACAAGAATGAGTACATTGGGAGGGGAGGGGGAGAGGAGGAAAGGAGATGGGAGATAAGGATGAGGGGGCATGGAGGCAGAGCAGGAAGCAGATGAGGGGAAGGAAAAGGAGTGTGGGGTTTAGGCATGGGATCAGGAGAGGCTGGGGGAACTGGAGGAGCTGTTGAAGCTGGGTCATATTGGGCATCTGGATCAAAAGTAGAGGGTGAAGAAGAGTGTGGGAGAGGGGTTGAATTAGTTTGCATTCCGGAGACCTTGGCTAGAAGGAGCTGTGTAGAGAGCTGCGAGGTGCCGCGCCTTAAAGATGGCGCTGGCTTCCGCCTTCCGCCTTCCCGATGGCGAGTGCTCTCCTGGATAAACAAGTCCTTATTTGGCTTGGGCCGTGATCTATGCTTGCTTCCGTATATGTGGACCTATCTGCATTCACCACGTGGCTTACCAGGGTTGGCTGTTCAAAGGCTTCTTAAGCTTTGGGCGGGCTTGTCCAGGGGGCAGGCAGTCAGGCAGTGAGTGAGTGAGTGAGTGAGTGAGTGAGTGAGTCAGTCAGTCAGTCAGTCAGTCAGTCAGTGAGTCAGTCAGTGAGTCAGTCAGAAAATTGTTTAAGGGGTCAGAAGATTGTTCAAGGTTCCTGAATAAACTGCTGAAAGAAGAGTCCGAGCGTTGCATCTTTCTTGCTGGTCGAGGCGGACGCGACAGAGCTGGTGAGAAGAGCAAGCAGAAAAAGGCCTGTGAATGCAGAGAAAAAAAAAAAAAAAAAAAAAAAACATGAATATAGGTTTTCTTGGACAATTTTCCTGTGCAGTGGCAGTTTTCTAAATCAGTGAAAATTTGGAAATCAAAAGTACCATTTTAGGACCATTTGGACTCATTGTCCAACTTATATTGTGGTCAGGTAATGTTGTGTAAGAAGATCAGATGAAGAGGGTTGACATTGTCTAAGATTTGTAGAGACTTTAAGTTCTTACAGGTGGGTGGGGAGGGAGGTAACAGAAATTGGCTTAGAAGTTTTATTCCCCACGGAAGCATGGGGGTATAGTAAAAAGGGCTAGTGAGAAGAGATAGAGAAAGGGAAACAAGGGTGAGAGAAAGGAACCAGGTCCTAAGCTGGGTTTACACAGAACCCTGGCCTGTTAAGGTGAATGGTACTGGCATCTCCCATGTCAGCAGGGGCCATGCAGGCTGTGACTGACAGCTGTTTAGCCTGTTAGTGGGCAACGTGGGTGTCTGTGCTCCTGATGGAGTAAGCAACTGGCAGTGAATGAAGAGACCTCAGGAGGTGGAGGAAAGAAGGAAGGGGACAGAAGTGTCCAGAGACCAGTGGAACCAAAACAAAAGGCGCCTCTTAGGGTGAGGTAGAATGGAGAATGAGAGACTTGAGCTGTCAAGAGGGCATCTTTCTTTAGACCTTGGGTGGAACCCAAAACAGGGAGAAGGGTGTAACCTGGCATGCCAGCACAGCTTAGATGAGAAGGGAATAAATCTGAGAGCAGGCCAACCTGAGAGGGACTCTTACCAAGAAGAAGGGAGAAGAAGAATGTAGCTGAATGGTGGTGAGTGGAAGAGCCAGCACGAGGCAGACACTCTGGAGCTTTCAGAGGTTCATTGGCAGTTTGGTGGTCTGGTCAGGAAAAGGGTGCCTGGCTGTGGGTGGGGGCAGGGCTGGGAAATGGGGGCCTCCTATTCGAATCATGGCACTGGATGTAAGGTTTGGGAGTGACCAAGAGCACACAAAACACTCTGAGGTAAAGATGAAAAAGGTTTTGTTTAGGAAAAGCACAAGCTGCCAGAGCTGACTCACAAGACAAGAGCACAGCCAATCTGAGTATTGTTAGGCAAGGAGGGGATAATGACCAGGTAGTTTCCTGAAAATGTGGACTGTCCACTTCCGCATGCCTCTGTCACCATTCTGCCAACCATGGTGACTCCATATTGGGAGACTGTCCCAACCTAACAAGTTCAAAACCTACTACAAGTAAAATAATAGTAATGATATTCTCATAATGCTAGTATTATATTATAATTTTCACAATTTACCATCTTGTTACATTTGGTATAACAGTAGATAGTCGAATTATATAAATTTTTATTATGAAATTATTAAATAATTTATACATATTAAATAAACATATTTCTATATAAATATAATACTATGAATGATATTGTATACTAAAGAATATTAATATCTAATTATTTTTGTATCCATCTCTAAAGGTTTAGTAATAACAGTAAGCTAAGATATTTATAATTGTGCTGACATTCAAAGATAATTCTATAATTTAAATTTAAACTTAATACAAGCAATAAAATAATTAGATTGTGATGGCTGAACTCAAAGATGAGATATATATATTTCAAACACTTTAAAATTGTTATATGTATATGTGCATATAGCCACCATATATATATATATTTTTAGTTTAACCTCAGGGACAAATTGGTAAAATTCTTACCAATGTGGTTAAAAATAGAATATTCTCACAAAATGTCACATTTTTGCTGTTATTTACTTTGTGTTTCAGCCTCTCTATAGCTGAAGATGCCAATAGTTTAGATAAGGTGTGCTTTTTCTTTTATCTACTTAATCTACTGATGCTAATAATAATGGAAAACTTGAATAAATTTTTAATTAACTTGAAGTTTCAATGGTGTTTGTGATAAACTCAGACAATAAAGCAGCATTCTTACTCCTGCCAATTTTACATTTCTGTATATCTTTCCCCATAGGGGAGATACTGATAGAGAAATACCATTTTTTGGCTATTTTCACAATCATTAGTGACAAATTCATAACCAAAACTAAAGAATGTTTCCTGTCTGGGAAGAGCATGCTGGGAAATGCATACCTATGACTTAACCATTTATATGAATCTCATAATAAAAAATCATTTACATCCTCTAATGAAATGACATTTTAAAACCTTAGTGTTGTATATATTACATTTGATTTTAAAAATCCATCAGCAAAAAAATTGAATTCACAAGGTTTAAAGAGAACAGGTCAATTCCTAAGACAAGAAATCTAATTCCCTAGCATAGTGCTGGATTTCAGAGAGGATACTCCAGCTTTTCAAAATGGAATTCTTCACAGGCCATTGGAGAAGTGCTTGAATGACACCAACAGAATTACATGTCAGAAAAATTACTCTGATTCTAGTCACTATACCCAAGGGCAAAACAAGAGAAAGACTCATACTAACCTTTTAGCTTGATACTCATTAACTTCTAAAGCAGAGTGAATGTAAGATAATAGGTACCATACAGTGGTCACTGCAAGAATGATCAAATTCTGGGTATGCATTGAGCTGGGTATGGAGCAGGCCATTCTGTTGAGGACTAGTCACTAGCCTGAGTGAAATAATCATCTGGAATACAAGGTTAGACTTGGAGATTTAAATATTTAAGTTATGTAGCAGAAGAATTGGAAAATAATTAATTATTTATAAGTAGATTATTTTTTCTCTTGCAAAGAAACTGTAATGAGCTACACATGCATTTGAATGCTAGACTATATGTTTAAAGGTGTTCTATTTCCTTGATTTTGCTATTCTTCTTAAAGAATTTTTAACTTACTTCATTGAAAGAGGCTGTGGTTCTACATAATTTTTTTTTTCTGAAATTGTCTACATGAGTTAACTGGTTTGGAGTTATATTAATGGAGTGATTTTAAAGTTGAAAGTAAATTAGATTAAAACAGGTGCACTTCTCCTCTGGAAAAGCCAAAATTCCAAGCAAGCATTGGTAAGTTTTTGTCATAATGGAATGCATCGCCACATGTCCTTGGCTGCACTTCTCTGTGGTGCCTTGCAGAGTTGGATAACAGGTCCTCACACCCACCAAAATGTCCTCCCCATGTTAAAGCAAAGATATTGGCAAGGAATTCACCAAACTTTTAAGGTTTCCCCTGCCTTCCTGTATCTTCTAGGAATCTCTTCTAACAGGTTAGATTGTCTACCCTGGCTTATAAATGAGTTGACATTGTCTTATGCTTTGTAATAATAATTAACAAAAAAAGCTCACTTGGAAGAAATACTCTTTTCAAATTTTTGTGACCCAAGGTACTTTCGCTTTTCCTCTTCACTCAACAAATATTCATCATGCATGATGTACTAATTTCACAAAACTCTGTCATGCTTCCTCCCATGCCACTTTTATGCCAAGCCCTAAGAATACAGAAAAGAAAGATAGAGCTCCACCTCAAGGTGTCCCCCATCTAAGGAACAATACCTAGTGTAATCACATAGAGTGTGCCTCTGCCCTGGATCATTTGAGTGGAGGGCACAGCACTGGAGAGGCCCTCAGAGTGCTCATGTTAGTCTCTCCCCGATGAGACAGTCAATGGTGTGCATTTGACTGAGCTATCCAGTGACCTAACTTGCACTCCATTCAAGCTGAATGCCTAAAGCCTGAAAGAACAGTCAAACCTGGCTCACAGATTTTGTGTTGGATTTGAAAAGTGCTTAGTAGCCCTAAAGTGAATGCTCTGACTAAATTTGCATTTAAGGATTTAGAACATCTGTCCATTTGTTCCAGTAAAAAACCCACTTCATGAAACCAAACTGTTTCTCTTAATGTCCTATATACTAAATTAAACACATGTCAAAGCAAAGGACACTTTAGAAGTGGACAAAACAAAAGCTAATGATTGAATAACAATATATTGGAAATGTTTTGACAACTGGATTAAAGTGATTTTACATGGGTAAAAATAATGTTTACATTAAAAAAGAGACAATGTCAAATCTTCTTATAGATTGAAATAAAAGAGCCCAGTTAAATTCAAATAATGCATTGAAGTTCCATGCAAGTATGTTTGGGAGTTGTGGCCATTGGTGAGTGACTGAGATGCTGTGAGAAATAAATATGCATGTGGATGGTTTCCATTTTTCATATGTTTGAGGAAGCAACCTGAGTTTCACCTAATGGCATCTCATTTACTGTCTGTTATGCGTGGAGGTAGGGAGCAACCTCAGGGAAGAGAGTGTCTTTTTCAAGAAAATCCCATTGGGACGCAGAATCCTGGGGAATGACAGTTCCTAAGAGAAGGAAGGCAGGAAAAAAAAAAATCCATGTTGCTTGAGTAAAGAATGTTTCAGTGCATTTAAATCACTTATCTAAATTTATTATGATGCCATCATGAATTATGTTCACTCCACATTTGCAATTAGCCTGCAGAACAGATGGCAAAGATTTACAGAAACATTAACATTCTGGATAAGAAAGGTTTGATAAATTTGTTGATGGGTGTCTCTGGGGCTAAGGGAAAATGTTTACATGCCAAATAAGATAGGCAGTTAGGTTTGTAAGGAGGCATGAAGTAGAAGAGGAAGGATTTTGTGTTTCCACTATGGAATTCCTAATCCTGAATTTGCAAAGGTTTTTATTGTTATGAGGACTCTAGACAGTTTCAAATTTTGTTTTCCTGACGCTCACACATGATGTTAAAAGCACATTCACCGGAAAGTGTATCCAAGAGAAAAACTACAGAACATCTGCCTGAACAGTCCCCCAAACCCAGGAACATCAGCTCATCTGGGATTTAAATTCTCTCTGAAACACAAGTAGTAACTTTCTCAAGTCAGGACTATCCTCACTCTCAGCTTTCATAATCTTTGCAGGCTTAACAATTATAAACCTTAAGAGGGTGTTGTGGTGTGGGTCTGAAGAATTCCACACAGGTTCATGTGATACTTTGGGGAGGCTGTAGAACTTTTTGCGAATTAGAGACTAACTGGTTCATATAGGCCAGTAGGGGTGAGACTTTGAAGTTTATATCCTGAGTTTGTTTCCAGTTGCATTCTCATCTCTCTGATGTTCCAGTATATCAGTATCTATGTGTATGCTCCTGCTGACAGGGACTGATCTGTACCTCCAGCCATGCCTTCCATCCATGATAAATTGATATCCCCTGATACCATGGTTCAAGGTAAGTCCTTACTCCTTAAGTTGTATCTATTGGATATTTTGTCACAGCAATGAGAAAAGTAATGCACAAGTCATTAACATTTATTCTTTCAATCAAAAAGAAAAACATTTACTCAGTATTTTTACTTAAATAAGATAATAGCAAATATTGTTATGTACATTAGAAAAGGTCAAGTCTCCATGTATTGCATTGGAAATTGAAAGAATCAAAGATCTTCTAAAGAATGATGTTAGTTTAGTTGATAAAACCTCTGTCTTAAACTAACTTTGATTGAATATCAATGAAAAGTAGACAATAGGACATTATCAATATGCTTTGATATATTCACCTACATACTATCAAGTCAAACTCATGTGAAACAATATAATCCTGTTTATCAATAATTCTGCAATAATTGAACTTTTATTGTAAAAATAGAATAAAATTTAGAAAGAATCAAAACAAATAAGGGAAAATGGACCATAAATCTCCAGGTAAAGCAAAGAGATGGCCCAGCAGTCAAAGACAGAAGCCTTTGCAAAGTTAAAAAACTTTTTACAAAGTTTTATCTTTTTACAAAGTCAAAAGTCTACAGTTTGCACTTATAAAGCCTGCCAAACCAGGTTCCATTACCTAGCCACCCATACAAAGCTAATGGTCATTCATTTGAATCTGCAAGGAACTCTTGTAGGCACATACAAACACTGCCAATGAATAAATAATTATTAAAAAGTTTAAAAAGTAAAACCATAGAATTTATGTAGGAGGATAAGAAAAAAATCTAGATGATCTTGGGTTTATTAATGGCTTTAGGTCCAATAATAATGGTATTACACATGAAAGGGGCGGGGGAAGCTGGCAAGCTTTATTTCATTAAAATTAAAAACTTTTTTGTGAAAAACACTGCCATGAGAATAGAAATACAAGTTTATATCTGGGGGAAATGTTTGTGAAGCACAGAATTTATGACAATTCCACCAAATATTCAAAGAACTCAAAACTCCACTAGAAGAAACTGAACACCTTTCTGATAAACTGTGAAACAATCTGAACAAACACCTCATCAAAGATAATACATATACAAGGAAATAGAACACCTTTAAACATATAGCCCAGAATTCAAATGCATGTGTAGGTTATTACAGTTTCTTTGCAAGAGAAAAAAATAATAACCTACTTATAAATAGTTAATTATTTTCCAATTCTTCTGCTAAATAATATTATTTGAATGGCCAAAAAAAAAAAAAAAACTGATAATGCCAAATGCTGTTGAGAACACGCAGCATTTATAACTCATGGTAACAACAACAGCAAAGTACGCAGCTCCTTTCAACGAGTTTTCTAATGTAAACACACAGCATGTGATTGACCAATCACCAATCATTATAGTTAGAATTTACCTAAATGCTTTAATATTCACCTGTGGATATTTGTAGAAAATTTAGAAGCAGTTTTCTGAGGAAGTAGAAACTCAGGTGTCCTACAGTAGATACATGGGAAAACTGCTGAAAGTCCAGATGATGGAGGATTATTTGGCATTGAGAGGAAATAAGATGCAAGTCCAGAAAAAATCATGGAAGACACTTAAGTGCATATTTCTAAATAAAAAGAGAGCCCACCTGAAAAGGCTACATGTGTATGCTTCTAACTAGGCAAAGTGCAATTTAGATAACAGCAAAATGATCAGCAGTTTGATGGGGTTGAAAAGGAAGAGGAATTGAGATAGATTTTTATAGGAATGAAACTATTTTGTATGGTGTTACAATGGTGAATGCATGTCACCATGAATTTGATTAAACCCACAGGATATGTAAAACTAAAAATCAACCTTAATGTAAGGCTTGAGCACTGGGTTCTACTGACATCTCAGTGAATGGTAGTGTTTTCTCTGATAGGAGAATCTAGCAATAAGGAGGTTTTGCATGACAGGAAGGGGTGGGAGGCATATCAAATAGCAAATATTCTAAATATATATTTTATTCATTTACTTTATTTACTTATTTATTTGAGATAGAGTGTGTGTGTGTGTGAGAGAGAGAGAGAGAGAGAGAGAGACTGCACCAGGGCCTCCAGCCACTACAAACGAACTCTAGAATATGTACCACTTTGTGCATCTGGCTTACATGGGTCCTGGGGAATTGAATCTGGGTGCTTTGGCTTTGCAGGCAAGTGCCTTAACTGCTAAGCCATCCCTCCAGCCCTTAAATAACAAGTATTCTACCAGAAGCCTTTTTAAATAATCATATATCAGTTCAACATGGTATATAATGGCATAAAAGGAAATCCAAGGATGGGTTTCTAACATATCCATATCTAATTTATATCATAATAGATCCAGGAGTATTAGTAAAATTTATAAATTGTAAGTAACTGGAGCCCAGATGCATTCTCTCAGCCAAAGACAGGAATCTACTGTTGAAAGATCCTCAATCCGGGGACTCCCTGGGCTCTGTCTCGGGAAAGGCGGCACCCCAAATCACTCACGAGAAATGGTCTTGATGCAAACAGCAAGAGGATTTTTATTCCAAGTGTGCTGGGGCCCACAGTCGTACGCCACACAGGGGTAGAGGACTGAAGGCCCCGAGTGCGGAATCAGGACAGTTTTTATAGGATTATAACAAAGCCCATGCATTGTGAACCAATCATTTCACATCATCAGAAGCCTGCGCAATGCTAACCAATTCTTTCGTGACACTCTATAGTTCTTGGGCCAATCATTTCAAATTGTTCTAGCCTGTGCACTGTGGACCAATTAATTTGTAACACAGCATGATCTTCTTCCTATAGTCTCAGAGGTCCGTATTTGCGTGGGCTCTTGGGTAGGGGTGACAAACTGCAGTTAAGTTAGGTCACTAGGGCTTAAGTTCAACCAGGGGTCTCTGTGTGTAATCTTTCCTTTTATGGTGCAAGCAGTTCACAGAAGCCAGATAAGCAGTTAGTTAGCTCATTTTCCGTTATCTCACTAGGCCAGAATCACGTACTCAAAGCCTGTTCTTTTTACTTAGGTTCATGCAGGAAGCAGGCTCTGAACCAGCAAGAAGGGTGACCTTTTACCTATTTGTTGGCAGAGAGCTGGGTCTGGAATTTGATGCATTTATAGCTTTTTCCATCCTTTCACTGTTACCATGCTTAGACTTCAAAGCCTTATTCTAAATAATTCTGCTCTACTTTCTTAATGTGTGTTCCCATTCTATCTCACCTACTTATGTCTGGGCCAGTACCTCTTAATCAATTATTTCACTTCAGTATTGATATCTACAAAACTGCAGATTCTACAATATTCTAGAATACATTTTTACTTATTTCCATTTTTGGATATTGATATTTTGCTTGTCTTAACCTTGGCACTATGACTCAGATAAAAGTTTTGAAGTTATATTTCTCCAGCATCATTAGGGCTGAACAGTTGGCACCAACACACCTCTAATGCTTATACTTGGGTCTCTGGTGTCCCTGTTAATAGATTACCCATCTGTTATTCTGTCATATCATTGCTGTGTAAATATATCTCTTCATGTATCAATGGACTAAGTCAATACATATTGGATATCTAGCAACACTTCACAGGGTATTTTGTTAGACACCTGCCTCATTCTGTATCTGACATTCTATATGTTTATTACAGGAAAAAAAAGAAAATAAGTTTTCAAACATTAAGACTATATAAAATACAAGTTGCAAGGAACCAGTTGGTTTCATTTAAAATTGAAAAATTCCAAGTATTATATCACCAAAAATACTACTATTTTTATTGTCTAAAGAAAGAATATTTAAAAATGGACTACAAAGTCTATTTGGGTCATTTACTGTGACAAAGACACAGACAAACACATATACACACACGAGAGAGGGGTGAGAGAGGAAGAGAGACAGAGGGAGAGAGGAGAATATGCTAAAATATATTAATGCAAATTTGGTGATTATTTTCTATGACAGTTTTAAGCAAAAATTAGATGAGGGTGAGGGAGATGGTGCAAAGATAAAGCACCACCTGCTGTGAACTGGAGTGCCTGAATTCAATCTCCAGGGTTTCTGTAATCCCAGCATAGTGATGCTGAGGGAGATTTAGAGCTTTTCCAGAAGCTTGAAAGCTCATGGAGAGTGCAGCAAAGAGCAGTGGAGCGAGAATCCAGAGTGGCAAATCCTGCTTCAGAGAGTGAACAAAAGAGGCCTAACTCAAAAATTGTCTTGTGAACACGCATGCACACACACACACACACACACACACACACACACGGGGGGGGCACAATTAATAATTGTAAACAGTTTCTAAAATGTCAAACAATAACCAGATCTATGATGAGAGTGAACCTACAGTAAGAAATAAAGGTATTCAAGTTAAACTATAGTGTTAATAGTAAGTTAACATTTAATAATGCTTATTTTATTTTTATTTTATTTTATTTTACTTTTTTTATTTTGAGGCAGGGACTCAATCATGTAAAGCCTGACCTATAACTCACTCTGCAGTCCAGCTCATCTCAAACACCCAGAAAATCTCCTACCTCAGCCTCCTGAGAGCTGAGATTAAAGGCATCAGCAACCACACCCAGCTTCCATGCTTGTTTGTAAAAGGGAAAATAAATTTAGGTGTAGATAGCACAGTCAAATATAAGATATATTTTCAAAGAAAAAAGGCAGGGGTGAAGAGACACAGAATTTGACTATATAAAAATTTATAGTATATAGCAAAACACAATCCTTCAATAAATGTACCAAGGAAAAGCTATTATTTGTTTTTACTTTAAGAGAGAAATTTCTCATGTAAACTACACAGAACAATTAAAACAAAAATAATTCTAATTAATAAGACAAATAACATTTGTCTAAAATTATTATAATGGCAGTACAACATAAAGAAGATAACTAAGCTTTTTAATTTACAAGTATTCCTGCCAAAATATTTGTCTCCAAATCTCACAAAAAATAAAAACTCCGCAAAATAAATTCAGAAATTAATTAAAGCAATAAAACACTACAATGAAGTGCATTAATTCCTACAATGAAGGGGTGCTTGTTATCTGAAATTATTATATCTTGTCAATGGATCGATGGTCAAAGTTTCAGCTTGCAAATGCTATGATTGTCCTGTAAAATAACTCTTCCTACTTCTAATAACTTAGCTTTGAGAAAACAAATATTTCTATTAACTAATGAAAATATCCACCTTAAGATAGTATTCACTATTTAAATGTGAGCAAACAGAAAAGAGAATCAATCTTATTGTTTTCATTGTAGAGAATGCAGTTCTTTTCAATAAAAATGGCATATGACATAGGGTAGTTTCTTTATTTTATAGTGAATTAATTTGCAATACCTCAGGTTTAGCTCATATAATGATAAATATTGATAGATGTAGTCAGCATTTCATGAACAAAAAATCATATCTTCAATAATATCTAAGGATATAAACAAATCCTAAGTTCAAAAAGCCTCAGTTTCTCATATACCAACATGGAGTCACCTCCAAAGTCATGATGCATAGCTTTAACCTCCAAGAAGCATCTTCCAGGTTGATGGTCAGTTTCTAGCTAACTACTCCTGTGACTTCAATCACAACATGAGCTTGCTGCTTTCTCTTGGACTTTGAGAAAAAAATACAGCATTAAATCACCCAAGACCTGCATAATATGTAGCTCATCAAGATGTTATTATGGATGACAAAAATGTATATATGAAAATAAAACAGAGATTCATTAGAACAAAAAGGGGTTCAGTGGAATGTGGGAAGAAAAGAAAGTAATCAGAGGGTATTATGATCAAAATGCATTATGTACATGTTTTACAATTGTCCATAAAAGAAGTTATAAAACATGACATATTTCACTTATACATTGATAGCTTATACCATCCCGTGTTTATAATGGTATGAATAAAATGTGTTAAGGAATCATTTTCAGGTACTAAACTATACCTACATTCTTGGGATTAGGTTCATTTTGGTATTTTTAAAAAAATTATTGTTTTAACTAATTTCTTGGCAAACTAAAATCTCTATATTTCTCGAGATTGGGATGGCATGATTTTTTTTTATTTTATTTGTAAATTATTTGCTATTATCATTTATTTTTACTCCATTTATAATTATTCATTAAAATACTCTGTAACTCCTTTTTCTGTTTGCACTTATCCTCTGAAGATAATCAATGCTATAACCTCTTGATCATACTCTCCTACTCTTGCAAGGTAGACCTTAGCTGTATAAATGCACCATGATTGTTTTTCTTGTTCTCCTGTTAAGGTCCTTGGGGTTTTATTTCAGACTGGTCATTTCAGTCTGCGATAATTACTACACATAGGCTGTGATGATTAGTCTCTTCACTTATTTTTGTGGATGTGTCCACTTACCTTGAAGAAGACCGTTAGTGTTAAATTACAGGAAAAGGGTGTGTTTAACTTTATAGAGAGTAATTTTCCAAGGTGGTATACTATGTACAATAGCAATGAACAAAGTTCCTTTTGACTTTAACTTTCTGTCCATTACTTTGTTGGCTTCATAATAACATGCTATTCTGGTTTTAATTTTTTTCTTCCTAGGGTAATTTATAATGTTGAACATATAGTTCATTTAGATTGCTTCTCTAGTAAATTGTCTCTTTAATATTTTTTCATTCTTTTTTGATTTTAGAGAAGAGATGTACAAGATTATTTTTCTTATTCAATTTCAACCATTGTTTTAATCTGGATGAAAAGAAAAAGAAATTTTGAGGGAGGGTCTCACTCTAGCCCAGGCTGCCCTGGAACTCATTCTGTAGTTCTAGATTAGCCTCAAATTCTCAGAGATCCTCAAACCTCTGTTTCCTGAGTGCTGGGATCAAAGGCATGTGCACCCATACCTGGCTTACAATAAACTTTTAAGTCTAATAAATAGACTCACCATTAGAAACATAGTGCAATATATGGGTTTTAAGATACACTCATGTTCTCTGTTATATAAATTAGCCATGTTTTCCCATGTAGCTAGAGTTTCTGTATCCAACATTCACAGGCTATCCCCTGTTAGTTGCTTGGCTCAGCTATGTAATGCATCCTGGTCAGTGACATATTAGAAATCATGGTATCAGTGAGGTTTGAACAATTGCTCAAGCCTCTCCCTCTCTCTATCACTCTCTCTCCCCTCTTCCAAGAATGGTGTTTAGAAAAGTCTTTGGACACATGAGATATACAGCAGAACTTTCAGTGAAGTAGTCACCACACCTGATCAGGTTAACTAGCACACCACCGTCAGCCATGGAGACAGCACAGTCACGATTACCAACATTGCTTTACTGGGTACAGTGACTGCAGATGCCTGAGCAATCCATGGATAACAGCTCACTCATTCAACCACCCAGAAGTGAGAGGAAAATAAATGACAGTTTCTTTATCCTACTGGGTAGATGGTTGCTTGTTATAGATCACAGTTGTTGCAATAAATAATGGATACACGTGGACCAATGATGAATTTAAAAGGGTTTATACAAAAAGTAAATTCAATCAATAATGATATAATGTTGCTCACTCAGCAGATTGGTAGTCATTTCAAGTGTGGCAATGTACAAGGTGGACAAAGAAGTGAATGCAATAGTGATATAACAGCTTCTTTTAAGATTCCTAGAAAGTAATTAGTCAATATCTTTCATATTTAAAAAGAGGCATGTTATTTGTCAAAGGAATTCCAATTCTAAGAATGTAATTAAAAGACGTGTGTGTGTGTGTGTGTGTGTGTGTGTGTGTGTTAATTGGATAATGTCACATAGGGGAAGCAAATCACTTTAACAAAACCAAATTAAAACAGTCTAAATACCCATCAATTTATTGTATACATTTAGTAATATATGTACTTAATTGTGTATTTTAATTATTAAGTTATATTCCCAGTTAAACATAATACATAAAAATGACAACAATTTGTTTCCCATAATAGGGAACTACATCTAAAATTGTTGTTTGGGGCCAGAAAGATGGCTTAGTTAAGGCACTTTGCTGCAAAGCCAAAGGACCTCAGTTCAATTCCCCAGGACCCACATAAGCCAGATGCACAAGGTGGGCCATGTGTCTGAAGTTCATTTGCAGTGGCTGAAGCTCCTGGCACACCCATTCTCTCTCTCTCTCTCTCTCTCTCTCTTTCTATCTCAAATAAATACATACATAAATAAATAAATAAATAAATAAATAAATAAATAAATAAATATAAAATTGTTGTTTAGAAGGAAGGAATGAAACAATGTCTTCTAATTCACATAAGTGAAAAAGTATGAACATGCATATATGTAGAAATGTTTAGAAAATATAATTATTGAGTACAACAACATTTTAACTGTTATCCAGAAGGAAAAATAAAAGTGTTGCAAGAAGCAAACAGAATCTCATTTTTTCAAAAGCTTAGTTTTTTAAAGTTATTCATTTACTATCTGTGTAATAACTATGTATATATGCAAAATAATTAACTTTATAAATAAGACTACAAAAATATCTAATTGCCCAACATCTAAACAATCAGTGTATTTGAGAATGTGGTCACCCATTTAAAATGATTAGAAAAAATCATTAGATAATTATTATTAAGTCTGAAGAATTTCCTATGTAAAAAAACAATGAAAGAATTTTAAATGTAATCAGCAAAGGTATTTTAAAAGCATTGTTAATGATGGTATTAATACCCTTCACATATAAATAGATCTTACAAAATAGAATAAAATACTTACACTTATTTTAATAGGTAGAATACACAAAACTTTCCTAAAATGAGAAAACTGTCAATAATAATTAAGACATTCAACTTTGATAATAAACAAAATATATATTGCAATACTTAACAAGGTGATAATTTCACATTTTACATTGTGAAAGAGTAAGTTATGATTTTTTTTAAAAGAGCTATGTTTTAAAGTGTGTTATATCTCTTTGTCAAAGTTTATTAAAATGAAGACTTCTGAAGTTTGCTTCTGTTGGGATTATGGGTCCCAGTCATTGACAGTAAGGACAAGATTGAATAATTTGTTGAGCCTGACATGTTATAATTGAAACTACTTTGCAAGGTTTATACTCTGGTGGGAAAAAATGAAAGAAAAGTGTTGCTTGATGAAAGAGAGAGATAGCTTCTTGGTCTGAGAAAAAACTGTACTCTGTAAAAGGGCCATGGAATTTAAAAGATGAATTTTAACAGAGCTCGAGGGAGACAGATGGTCTGAGTGGTTTTGGTAGGAATGTATACTGATGGAACAGTGAGGCAAAGATATAGGCAGACCACCACAAAGGCATGTATCAATAGGCCAACAGTGGTTACAGTCGATACAAGACAGGAACAATCCAACTTTGTTACCTCCACTTATAAAAATGTGTTTGTAGTGGGTTGAATGTGAGTGTTACTCTCACTGCTAGCCAGAGAACTTTCTCTAGGGAGAAGATGGTAGACACTGGGAAGACAAAAATGTCATCAAAGCAGAAAATATGAGGTGGAGATCTCAACACTAAAGGATGTTTCTAACATGCCTTCTAAGACTCGGGAAACATTGCAGAAAAAAGTGCAGAAAGAATGTAAGACCCACAAGACGGAAAGGTATGCTGTGGGTCACTGTCCTCCTGACGTGAATCTACTAGTGCTTTCATGGCCCACAATGATTATGGATACCAGCACAAGACTTGCACTGTTCTGAGACCATAAGCATTTTGACATGCAGGGCAAAAGTGGACAAAAGGAATAAGGAAACAAAACAGAGGTAGGGCTACCTTGGAAGAGGAGGGCTCTCAGAGGATGAGGGGTGGAGGACAGGAAACAAAAGAGGGTGACATGGGCTGGAGAGATGGCTTAGCGGTTAAAGTGTTTGCCTATAAAGCCTAAGGAACCAGGTGTGATTACCCAGGATGAACATAAGCCAGATTTACATGGTGGTGCATGCATCTTGAGTTTGTTTGCAGCGGCTGGAGGCCCTGGCATGTCTGCTCTCTCTCTCTCTCTCTCTCTCTCTCTCTCTCTCTCTCTCTCTCTGTCTTCCTCTCTCTTTGTCTCTCTTCCTCAAATAAATAAATAAAAATAAAAATATTAAAATAGAAGGTGAGGGCTGGAGGGATTGCTTAGTGGTTAAGGCACTTGCCTGCAAAGCCAAAGGACTCAGGTTCCATTTCCCAGGACCCACGTAAGTTAGATGCACAAAGTGGCAATGTGTCTGGAGTTCGTTTGCAGCACCTGAAGGCCCCAATATACCCATTCTCTCCCTCACTGCCTCTCTCTCTCTCTCTCTACTACTACTACTACTACTACTACTTTTTTTCTCTATCTCTCTAAGATAAATAAATAAATAAATAAAATTTTAAGAGGGTGATGGGATGACAACACAGCCAAATTATAGTATGTCCATATATTAAAATTCCCTATAAAATATTTAAAAAATATTAATACTACTATATGGAATATGATGAAACTCTGAAATCACTTGACAAAGTTTCTTATTATTAATGTGTATTTTCTTGTGTGTGTACATGCACATGTGTGTCAGCCAGAGTTTGATGTCAAATTTTTGTTGCCAACTTTTTTTTTTCCTTTGGGAGAGAGACACACAGAAAGAGAGAGAGAGAAACAGGGAGAGAAGGAGAGGAAGACAGATCGAGATGGGCGCACCAGCATCCTCTCAGCTGCTGTGAACAAAATCCAGATGAGTGCGCCCCCTTGTGGTCAAGTGCAGCATTGCACCTTTTTGCATCTGGCTAAATGTGGGACCTAGAGATTGGAACTGCTGGAGATTGGAACCAGTGTTCTTGGGCTTAGGAGGCAGGTGCCTTAACCGCTAAGCCATCTCCCCAACCCGATGTCAACTTATTTTTTGAGACAGACTCTCTCATTGAACACGGAGCTCACTAACTCACCTAGAACAACAAGCTAGTGAGCTACATGAGTCCTCCTGTGAGGACTACATGAGTCCAACTGGGTTGTGGAGATGGAACTCGGGTCCTCAAGTGTGCAAAGCAAGCACTTTACTGACTGAGCTATCTCTCCAACCCCTGTATGTGCTTTTATGATACTGTAGAACACTGAACTCAGCTTGGAACATCATCCCAAGCAATTAACTCAGCATTCAAAAGACAACTGGAGAGCTAGCCATGGTAGTCCATGCCTATAATGCCAGCATTGAGGAGACTGAAGAAGGAAGACAGTGAAGTTTAAGATCAGCCTTGGTTATAGAGTGAGACCATATATCAAACAAACTCCAAAAAAAAAAAAAAAAAAAAAAAGAGAGGAGGAGGAGGAGGAGGAGGAGGAAGAGGAGGTTAAGGGAGCAGGGAGGGAGAAGACTGGTGACCATCAGCATTGGTCTCTCAGTAAAAAGAATACTAGAAATATTTTACCTTATCTGCACTTTCAAAAAGTCCTAAGTTGCCAAAACAAATCTTTCTTATATTTATATAAGAATGTATACATAGCTAAGATTAGATGTTTCTTTGAAGGAAGGGATTATACTCAATCCTATGGCTTATGATTGCTTGAAATTCTAGCTCATATGTTAAATTTTCATTGTTTTATGTGCAAGATTTCTAATATTTCTTCTTTCATCTTTTTTAAAGATCTAGTATCAAGGGACCAGTCATACTCAGCATACATTTTTCTTTTATTAATGTCTTCCCCTGGCCTTTGAAAGCTAATTTCAAAAGCTCAAAGAAGTCAAACTTTCTATTGACTTTTTAAAGCAGTAAAGGTTTTGGCTTCTTAAATAACTTTAATCTTAATTATTTCTGCTTTTTAAAAGATACTTTCTTGCAAATCAGCCAGTTTGTTCCTCTTTTTCCTGCATGCTGCCTACAGAAATCCAACTTTAATTATACCACTGTTGAAACTTCAAAAGAAAGACTCAACACTGTAGATGCATTCTTCTTTTGGTTTAATTTTGCCAGATAAAAGTTTTCTTTACCTGTCAGGTTAACAAATATAGAGCTGAGTTGTATTGAACCTTGTCTGAAAGCAAGGCATCACTTCAAACCCGGCATGATAGAAAGTAGTCACTACTCTTTAAGTCAAAGCACACCACTCACTCTCCCAGTGTTTACTCTTCTATTGAACATCTTTATGTATGGGAACATATATTGTACTCTCCCAATAGACCATGCCACTCTAAAAATCCTTTAAATGGACATAAACACATATATCCATTAGCTTAATTAAAAAAAAAAAAAAAGTCAGAGGGCTGACGAGATGACTTAGCAGTTAAGGCACTCACCTGCAAAGTCTAAGGAGCAAGGTTTGATTCCCCAGTACCCACACAAGCCAGATGCACAAAGTGCCTCTTGCATATGGAGTTTGTTTGCAGTGGTCAGAGGCCCTAGTGTGCCCATTCTCTCTCTTTCTCTCTCTCTCTCTTTCTCTCTCTCTCTCTCTCTCTGTGTGTGTTTCTCTCTCTTTATCTCTCTACTATTTGTCTCTGTCTCTCTCTCTTTCTCAAATAAATAAATTTATTAATTAAATAAAATTTATAAAAACATGTCAGGGGAAGGGCTAGGGAGATGGCTGAGCAGGTAAAGGTACTTGCTTGCAAATCCTGTGCACTTGAAGCCAGATGCAAAGTGATACATGCCTCTGTGATCCCAATGTGTCAATAACAAAGAGAGCTGGCACCAGGAAAATCCAAAGCTAGAGGACCAGCTAGTCTGGCATTCCTTTGCAGTCTGACATTTAATTTGCATGGCCAAAATATCCTGTCTCTAAGAAGGTGGAGCACAGATGCCTTGGAGTTGGAAATTGTTCCACACATAAACAAATAAAAAATACATTTTAAAAAATAGTTTGAGCTGAGTGTGGTGGCTGAGGCAGAGATAAGACAATTACCATGAGTTCAAGGCCACCCCAAGACTACATACTGAGTTCCAGGTCAGCCTGGACTAGAGTGAGATCTTACCTTGAAAAAAAAATAGTTGAGAAAAATATTAATCTTCCACCACCAGTAAAGTTCATAAGCTATAAGTAAATAGACATGATCCTTAAAGATTTAATTTTGAAAATGGATATGGTAGGTCACACTTTTAATCCTATTACCAGAAAGGCTGAGCCTAGAAGATTCCTGTAAGTTCAAGTCTAGCTTAGGCTACTGAGTGGAACCTCAACTACAAACATAACAGCAATAATAACAACAGGAATAATAGAAAATGTAAACTCCAAACCACATAAATGTTTTGAATTTTGTTGGAAAAATATTTTCAATTAATTTAAATTTATGAAGTATCTATTTCTAGCTCTGACCCACAGAGCCAAGATCTCGTCCATGGATACCTTTCTAATTCCATCTTCTGCCATAATACACCCTCACTAACCTGGCTACTTTGTAAACCCTAGAATTCACAAGTCTTTCCTGCCTTAAGGTCTTTGAATTGCCAAATCCCTCCACACTGGCAAACTCTTCTCATCTTTTCAGGTATGTTCCACTTTAATATACATTGATCTTGTTTAATCCATTTGTCAGTTGCTGTAAAAAGTTTGTATCTTTCTCATCAGAATTTGTTGTTACATATTTAATTACTATGTTTTTGTATTTTATTTTGGTTTACTTTATTTTTGTTTTAAATGGACAATATTTCTCTATGTAATCCTGGCTATGCAGATAAGGCTGGACTTGAACGATAACAACCCTTCGGTCTCTTCCTCCCAAGTGCTGGATGGCAGGTGTGTCTCCTCACTTGACTTATTTGGCTACTTAATGTCTCTTTCCCTCTAGGTCCGCTAAGAACTAAGAAGGGAAGCATAGTTCCAATAGGTCAATAAACATTGAGGAGAAAGTTAGCATTTTGTGCCCTGGCAATAAACATCTGGTAAGTGACTGTCCCAAAACAAACAAGCAAACTTATAATGAGAGCACACTGCAATGAATCATGACCTAAAAGTTTTCACAGAAAGATTTCCCTTTTCTTCCTTCCTTCCTTCCTTCCTTCTTTCCTTCCTTCCTTCCTTCATTCCTTCCTTCCTTCTCTCTCCTCCTTCTTTCTTTGTCTGTTTCTCTGCCTGTCTTTGTCTCTCCCTCTTCGCTCTCTCTCTCTCTCTCTCTCTCTCTCTCTCTCTCATTCTTGAACCAATGTTATTATGGTGCCCTGATTAACCTCAAACTCTATCCTCCAGCCTCAGCCTTCTGAATTTCAAGCAAAAGTTCAGTTTAATTTAAGCCATCCCCTTTTGTTGTTAAATGTGTATATTTATATACATTTATAATGATAAGTGAAGTCTAAATGGACCTATAGCCAGAGAATAGTAAAATAAAATGGGGACTGGGAGATGGTTCAGTAGTTATAAAGGTGCTTGCTAGCAAAGCCTGATAGCCTGGTTTCTATTCCCTAGTACCCACATAAATCCAGATGAATAAATTGATGCATGCATTTGGAGTTCATTTGCACTGGTAAGAGGCCATGGCATGTCCATACTCCCCTTCCCTCCACCCTTTTTCTAAATAAGTAAATAAATGCAATATTGAAAAATAAAAATAGCCTGAAGTATCTCTGTCCAATCTTATACTTTTCCATATCTCAGTAAAAAGTAGTTCTGGCAACATTCAACCTTAAATAAGGCAGATATTATGCATCTTCATATAATAGTCCTATAAAAATAACTACATTCAGAAAAGAAAGACTACAGAATGTTTCCCAGAAGGGTATCAAAGACAAAAAGGGACACTAAATATAATTATGTCCTGAAAATTAGCAAGTAATTCTGAAATATTGTCCTGGAACTACATCCCATCCATCTATAGCTCATTGCACCCCTGCTAGTTCATTGAATTCCATCGATACAAGCATTTTCTCCCTTAGTTTGGGGAGGCAAGTTCTTTCTGTCTCGAAGAATTTGTGCATGGTATTCCCTCTCCCTAGGATGGTTTTTGTTTTATTTAGCCAGGTGTAAATTTCATATGACTCCTATGTTGTTCTCTTTGAAAAACAATCAGGTATCGTGATTTACTCTGTGATATTGCCATCATTTCCTTCTATTCTATGCCAGTGTTTACCTAGGAAGTCTTCCTGTTTCCATTTCTAATACCCATCCTTTATCCTTTGTATCAGCTTATGTGGACTGAGAGGTTTGAACTTGAATTTTTCCTAGTTCTGGATGCACACATGCAGAGATAGTCAGGGACCATTTCTTCCCATTGTGTGAATACACTGCCTTTTTGTGTCTTTGGCCTCATTCTGGCCATTTGTGTTGCAAGTTTTTCCTCATATAAGTATACTAGCCACATAAGAATTGAGCATATGGGATGGAGAGATGGCTTAGTGGTTAAGTGCTTGCTTGCAAAGCCTATGGACCCTGGATTGAGGCTTGGTTCCCCAGTACCCATGTAAGCCAGATGCACAAAGTGGTGCATGTATCTGGTTTGCAGTGGCTGGAGGCCCTGGTGTGCCCATTCTCTCTCTCACTCTCTGCCTCTTTCTTTCTCTGTCTGTTGCTCTCACATAAATAAATAAAAATAACAGTAAAACAAAACAAAACAAAAAAAAAAACAAATTGAGCCTGGTTTTTTAATTCAGTTGGCTAAAAAAGACTTCATTTCTAAGCACAGTTGTGTTCTGATGTTCTGGAAGTTATAATATCAGCAGAAAAATTTGTGAGAGAGAAGGAAAATACAAGTTTCCTTATATTCTTAATGCCTCCTTCAGAGCTTTGCACAAGGTAGGTGTTTTTTTTTTACTATATGCTTACAAAAGAAATCACAGTGTATTATAATATTTCTTTGTTCAATTATAAGGAATGAGAAACAGGCCAGTTTTTACCAACACCTTTAAATCATTTTGAGAAAGTAACCACCAAAGACAATACACTAACCTTGGCTTTTAAATGTTAAACAGTCAAAATGTATCTGAAAGATTCAAGTATGTATCTTTCAAATGAATATGTCAGGAAGTGATAAACCAAGACATGTTTCAGCCAGAGAGGCCAAAAGAGAAGTCTTGAGGTTAAAAATCTATGCTCAAATGCAAAGACTTAGATGTTTTGAAATACACTGTTGAACTTCAGTGATGCCCAGTACATGGTGTTTAAAAATTGTTTCTTCCTGATAAATTAAGTCATCCCTGTTCAATCTGTGAAGAAGATGCAGTTGGAGTTCATTCTTGTTACATCAATAATCAGAAAATACCTTCATGCCTTTTCCTCTATGTTTTAGAATAATTATAAGAATTAACCATAAATATTAATTCCTGTTCAATATGTATGTACTCTGGAGTCCCAAGGTGTGAATAGCAATATCTTATTACACAAGCCAGAGTATTCATTAAGTGCTTTGGGGTAATCTTTAGAGAGTATATTAAAATTCAAATGTTACTATGCATATGAGCTGTCTGCAAAACTTAAAGAAGTGTTTCAGAAATAACTGGTGAATGCTTTCCTAGAGCAAAAACTTATTAATCAAAACATCTAAATGAGAATTAACATAAAAGAAAAGAAAGTTAAGTGATTACATGGAGCCAAGTTTCTTACCAATTAACCCAAGGAGGTGTGTGTGTGTGTGTGTGTGTGTGTGTGTGTGTGTCTGCCTTCGTTTTTCTCCAAATTATTTCAGATGTTGAGGATGCCTTATCTTTCCACGCAAATTTGACAACCATTCGATGAATATACACTAAAACAATGAATGGGATTTTGGTTGATGTTATATAAAATGTATGGATTAATTTGAAGATAATGTATTTACTACATTGAGTATTAAATCCATGAAAGTGGTACGTTTCTGCTAGTTCCTGTCTGACTTCATTCATCTGAATTTTCTATTTTTAGTATATAGATTCTTTATGAATTTTGTTAAATATATAAAAGTTGAAGAATTTAATCTTTTATTACTATCATAATTATTTTTATTTCTTTAAAATTTTGATTCCTAATCATTCATTACTAGTAGACATAAATGTAATAGGTTTTTTTTTTTTGTATGAGCATGTGTATATCCTAGGACCTTGCTAAAGTTATTACTTCTATAAAGTTTCTTTCCTCTATAGATTACCTATATGTATAATCATGTTCATTGCAATATAAATAACATTTCTTCAGTTACACTTTGAATATCTTTTAATTCTTTTAGTTGCCTGATTGAAGTACTTCAGATTCCCCAATATGGTGTTGAAGAGACATTTTGGAAGTGAATAACCTGTCTTTTCTTCAGTCTTTCATAGAAAAAAATGAGATCCTTCTTGATAAGCCAGACACTGTTAATGTACCAGCGTGTACAAGACAGCCAGCAGAGGTTTTATCTCATTCTTCCAAGTAAGTACGCTCTAGCTCTGTCTACAAACTAGGGATGCTCTAGTCAATATAATTTCTCTCTTCAAGATGGCCCTCTGAGGGCTGGGGAGATGATTCAGCAGGCAAAGCACTTGTTGCAAGCATGAGAGCCTGAGAGAACCTGAGACTGCCTGAATTCAATTCCCCAGAAATCATGCAAATAGCTGAGGCATGGACACACACACTCTCCAAGCTCAGTCCTGTGAGAAGGAGAGTGGGGAAGGACAAGAGAATTGCCAGGGGTTGTGAAAACCACATCTCCACGTTCAGAAAGAGTCTCATCTCAAGGAAATATACAGATGAGTAATATGGTTAGGATATCCAACATTCTCCTCTATGGTAAATGTAACTGTGAACACCTTTGCATATACACATGTAACACACACACACACACACACACACACACAGCACAGCACATACTACACATTAAAAATGTGTACAAGGCCTTGAATTCCATTCCTGGTCTCTAGATTTCTCTGAGAAAGACAATACATTAAATCGACTCTAGTAACTAAAATTCCAGAAGTACCTATTGACTACAACAAAGCACAGCTATTTTCATGGCAAACATGTCCATAATTAAGAGCACTCTAGTCTAGGGTATGTATTGTTTTAATCTAGGGTGTGGGTTTACATTTTCTATACTTTAGTTCACAAACTAAAATGAATACATTAATTCTTTGTTTAAAATATTTTGTTTATTTATATACTTATTTCTTTATTTTAGAAAGAGAAAGAGGCAGAGAGAGAGAGAGAGAATATGGTCTTGCAAGGGCCTCTACCCACTGCAAATCCACTCCAGAAGCACATGCCACCTTGTGCATCTGCATGGGTACTGGAGAATCGAACCTGGGTCCTTAGGCTTTGCAGGCAAGTGCCTTAACTGCTGAGCAATATTCCAGCCCTATACCTTTCCTTTAAAATATCCAATGTGAAAGCCCACTTGATTCTTTCAAACTATTCAGAAGTTTTGAGATAACTCTGATATGATGTGCAAATAAGCTAAAGAAAATAAGTTTTCCACAAATGTCTACAGACCTACAGAATACCTGAATTTTAATAGGTTGTAGGAAAGAATTTTGCCTAGGCTTGACCTGACCATCTGCCATCATGAAGCAGACTATCTTGGGCTACATTCATGCCAACAAAGTTTTTAAAAAGTCAATACAGGGATAGAGAAATAGCTTAGAGATTAAGGTGCTTGCTTGTGAAGCCTAGAGACTCATGTTTGACAATCCATACTCCACATAAGTCAGATCCACAGTGACACAAGTGCACAGAGGGACACACATGTCTGGAGTTCAACTGCAATGGCTGGAGGCCCTGGCACAACAATTCTCTGTCTCTCTCTCTCTCTCTCTCTCTCTGTCTCTCTCTCTCACACACACATAAAAAGCCAGTCTGTTGGGCTTGCCTCAAAAAGAGTCAACACAGTGATAACCAGGACTAATAATAACAGGATAATAATAGCAGGATATTAACATTCCCTTCTAGAGGAAGGAGGAGGATCATATGAGATTCCAGCCTCACCCCAGCCCACCATTAGCTTGCTAGAGAGTACGAGAGGTGAAAGTTTAACTGAATATGGGAATTCCAGTAATAATTTTTTTTTGAATTATCACCCAAGCTCACTAAACATCCCAATCATGAACTTATTGGTTCACCAAGCTAGACTTAGAAGGGATAATTTGTTCTGTCTGTGTTTTATCTCCAATAAAAGGATTTTTATGTGTTTCATATATATATACATGAATACACATATGCATATATATGAAACTATTGACTATAGTTGTAGTCAATACTTCATGTATGTTCACAATAGTATAAACTTATCTTTAAAACCTAGGATCAATTAATACTGCTTAATACTGATAAGTCTCTCAGTTGTACTTCAGGAATGCTCTGGACCTTTTAGAAGAACAAAGAAAGTATTTAATAATATTGACACTGTATCCACACCCAAGAATTGAGTTGAAGACTCAAAAGATAAAAGTTATGGTGACTCATTGAATCCTTTGAGAAAGTTTTATGTAAATAATTTTTGTATTTGCATACTCATATGTATGTTAATAACAATCTTTCTCTGTGGATACCTTTCTGCCAGGGGCACTGTATTTTAAAGGTGATATTAAGTTATGTTTATTTTGTGAGAAAACAAAGCAGCACTGATATATCAAGAGGAATGTCATAAAGCTCAAAAATAAAGACACAGAAGGAAAAATGATGCATTATCTCCATAACACTTTCCATTTTTATTGCAGATTTCATCGTGAAGATCAATGAAGGGCTCCAACTCATAAAAAAATGCTGGAATTACTCAACCTCTTGTCTTAACAAATTATCTCACAAAGATGATAACTATATTTACATTCACTCAGCTACAGAGTTCCATGGCTGAGTATCTAAAGTGAAAAATATCAAGAAAAGTTATATTTCATGTGTCATGTCAATCAGCACATAGGAGATCAGACCAAAGAATGTAATCAAAATCCACATACAAAATTTTTGCATCTGTGGCTGGAAAGATAGCTCCATGGGTAAAGACACCTATTTCAAAGCTTGGTGGTGTGAGTTCATTTCTGCATTACCCACATAAAGCAAGACACGCAAGTGGCACATGTGTCTACACTTCATTTGCAGTGTCAGGTGGTCCTGGAGTGTCCATTCTCTCTCTCTCTCTCTTTCAGTCTATGTGTGTATCTCTGTCTTTCTCTTTCTCATATTCTTTCTCTCTAATAAATAAATAAACATATTTAAAATTTTGCATCTAGAAATATGCATAATTTTAATAAATGGAAGCAAAATTTACATACAAGTTATTTGCTCACAGTTTTGTTCTTTGTTCCTCTAGGGAAGTGATCAGAAATATCTCAATAGTATGGGCAGAAAAGCAAAGGAAAGATAACTGATGTCTGTTCCATAGTTATTTCTAACTTTGTCAGTTAGTGGGTGAGTTTTTTCTTGAGACCGCCCAGCTCTTGATGAACGTGAATCTTACACAGTCCATCAATCACAGAGCTATCCATCTCTAGTGAAATAACAACCTCCATCAGGCATGTTGTTGCTAGGTTACTATTAAATAGAATTACTGTAGTGTAATGCATTCATAATATATTCATAAAGGAAGAGTCTGGAGAAAAGTAAGAAAATAATTATAACAACTTTGTCATGTTTATGTAACTTGATGCACTAATATATATCTAGAGGCATTATCCAGGGAGGAGGAAGGGAGGGTAGATTTATTTTCCATTTTGAGTATTCTAAGTGATTCATTGAATATTTCTCATACATTCTAAACACTTGAAAGCATTTCAATTAAAGAGGATGATTAATCCTTAAGTCTGGGTTCCTGGATTTCTCATAAATCGGTACTGCAGCTGATTGGCCCAAATACTAAAGTTTGACAGAGGGAAATTGCACATGTTACATTTACAAGGGACCTGAGTTATATTTACTCTAGCTTATAACTGTGAGAAATAAGTGCAAAAATATCTCAGTTGAGATATTATGCACTTCATTTTTGAATTGTTACAAAAAAAGGTTCATCTACAAATTGCTGGAAGTAGTTCATTTGCTTGTTGCATAACCTGAAAACACATAGATGGACCTAATGTCTATATAATTCATCTATATATTGTGAAAGCTCCATGGGTAAATTGGATTACCTACCAGACTAGAGAGCTGCAGGTCCATAGGCCACTGAAGAGCACAACTAGCAGGTTTGTAAATGGAAGAGCCAGGGTGTTTAAACCTCCAGAATCGTGTATATTAGCTGTATTAGAACTAGCAGATAGCACTCCTAATGTATAAATTATATTCCAGAGAAACCATTTAACTCTTATGTGGTACAATTTATACCTTAGGCCAGGGTCCTTCAAATAATTCTCAGTTATACTCCAGAATGGACACTGATTTAGAGAAAATAAATGAGTAACATGAGCAACTAACTTAGTATGTAAATTTTTCAAAATAAATCTAGAATCAAAAATTGTACCACTGAGGGTGAATTTTGATTTGGACATTTTTGCAAGTAAAGAGCAAAAAATATTAAACTTTCTAGGAAGTGAAAAAAATATATTTTTACCACATACCATCTTATGAAAATGACTGTAAAGTATGTGAAATCACCATTCATAACCAGGCAATTCTAAAAATAATGTGTTTGAATAGAATTGAGGATTAAATATGAATTAAGCCAAGTGAAATATGCATGACTAAAATTATAATCCGAATGGATATAGAATACATTGATAATTTTTAATTGTAGTTTCCTAAGTCAATGGTCCAATAACCATGAACAAACGTTTACAATTTTTTCTCATTTCACATATAAACACATATACATGCACAAAGGATGTCAATTCTTGCCTTATCATAGACATTCAGGTTAAGTAAGGTATTTAAATATTTTTAATGAAAATTCAAACAACTGGAAAGCTGTCAGGATTTCCAATCATTGAAAAGAGAAACATTTTGAATTCCTAGTTATGTGTCAACCCTTTTCCCTCCAGGCTTAAACATAGCCAGGTAAATATCAAGCTTCTTCTCGAACTCTTAGATGGGAACCACCGCTGTTATCTTTTCCTGACTTTTTTCTACTGTGAGCCAGAGGCAGGGTAGCAGCCTGTTCGGAGCCTCTGGGACAAGACTGAATCCTCTAGACCTCAGGCAAGGCCTTTGAAGGCCAGAGCTAAGCTTTAGACTGGCCTTTTTGATATACTGTTTTCAAACATTTTTTTCCAATAGTCAATATATATATGTATAAAAATGCCAATAAAATTTAAATATTATACAGTGAAATTTTAGCAAAATTCAGTAGGTAGGAGAATATTGGAAAATATGTGTGTTAGGTTGGTAACAGTTCTAACAAGGAATCATCTGAATTGTTATATATGTTGAATACATGGAACATACCAGAAGGGTAATGAAGATAACCTTGGAAAAGGAGTGGGGTTGGGGTTGGTGGTTAAAGAAACTTTGTTTTGTTCTATAGTATTTTATTTTTGTATTAATAATTAATAACTTAAAATTATGAGAGTGTAATTGCATCTATACACTAGTAAATAAAGTTAAGTGTATGCATAACATTTAAAAATAATTAAAATGTTCTAAGAACTATGGTATAAAGACATTAATGCTGGGCTCTTGACCAATGAAGGGGAGATATCTCCTACTTAAGATTAGGGATATCCCCAAACCATTACTGATTATAGAAAGAAATCTGTTTATTTTGTTGCCTATGAACCCAAAGAGACTAGATGTTGAATTACTGCTCTTATAAAGCTATTAAGCAATTGAAAGGACAAGGGTGACAGTATGCTGAGTGACCTTTTTTTTTTTCCATAACCAATATAGAGGTCTCTGAGCTTTCAGAAACCTGCTGCTTCAAACAGTGCTATGGAGGGCCACTGTCAATCAATCTGGTGTGGCTTCATACTACTTTCCAGTATTTATTTCTTTATTTATGTGTGTATGAGAGAGAGAGAGAGAGAGGGAGGCAGATAGAGAGAGAAAATGAGTGTACCAGGGCCTTTAGCCACTGTAAGTGAACTTTAGATGTATGTGCCACCCTGTGTATCTCATTTACAAGGGTTCTGGGGAATTGAACCTCGGTCCTTAGGCATTATAGCACACATGTACCATCATGCCTAGCTAAC
Source organism: Orientallactaga sibirica (assembly GCA_036365145.1). Classification (NCBI taxonomy): domain Eukaryota; kingdom Metazoa; phylum Chordata; class Mammalia; order Rodentia; family Dipodidae; genus Orientallactaga; species Orientallactaga sibirica. Next base: position 38,043,946 of record JAEOAD010000013.1, read on the forward strand.
AATGGCTTCTGAATGTAGCCTGCACTGAAGCTCTTTACCAGAACTCCTTAACCGGAAGGTTCATGTAAATGATTTAAAGATATTCCCAATTGACACTCACTCAGCTGCCAACACTGGAAAATTTGATTCTGTAGAAGTTAATGGATATTTAAAAAATATTTTCCTTTATTATTTATTTATTTAATTATTTATTTATTAATTTGAAAGCAGAGAGAGACACAGCAATAAAACAGAGCAGAGGAGGAGAAAGGATGGGTGTGTCAGGGCCTTTAGCTGTTGCAAATGAACTCCAAATGCATGGGCTACCTTGTGTATCTGGCTTTATGTGGCTACTGGAGAATAGAACCTGGGTCATTAGTTTTTTTTTTAATGTTTTTTATTATTTTATTTATTTTTGGAGAGAGACACAGAGAGAGACAGACAGAGAGGGAGAGGGAGACAGACAGAGATGGGCGCGCCAGCAGTCTCTCAGCTGCTGTGAACAAAATCCAGATGACTGTGCCCCCTTGTGGTCAAGTGTGGCATTGCGCCCTTGAGTCACTTTGCATCTGGCTAAACGTGGGACCTGGAGATTGGAACCGGGTTCTTAGGCTTAGCAAGCAGGCGCCTTAACTGCTAAACCATCTCTCCAGCCCATGGGTCATTAGTTTTTGCAGGCAAGTGCCTTAACTGTTGAGCCATCTCAGCCCAAAATTTAATGGATTTTAACATATGCATGTTGAAAACAAAATATTCATCTTTTGTATTGGTTATAAATTTTCAGTGTGAAATGGTTGACATGATCAATGTACAAATATTGATAATAGCATAAATATATCATATATAACTCCAGATACCTTGGGTTCTAATCCTGATCTTAGGGTTTATTATTTGCTGGACCTCGGGTGGGTCTACAAGTGGCTCCAGATTTAGGATTGGCATTGACAAAATGCGATTACAAACTGCCACAATCCATGTCACATGGCATGGCCTTATATATTGGTAAGACTGGATAAATCACTTCATTTTTCAAAATTATATCATATTGTTAGATGAGTTAGTGTTAATCCTAACTTAAAATTGACCCTTCAGGGATAAAATTACTTGGGCAGGAAGTAGAGTATACAGTTAATCAGCAGGAAGACCACTTATCCTTTCCGCCTGTTTCAATTACAGTGTCTTATGTTTCAAAATTGTATATTTATGTGAGATGCTTCTGTATCCAAATATATCTGAGAATGCAAACAAGATGATTCCCGGCCTTACATTCAGCTCATTGTTCTTTCCATTCTAAATCACAGAATTTTTCCGGGCATGGTAGCCCACGCCTTTAATTCCAGCATTCGAGAGGCAAACATAGGAGGATCGCCATGAGTTTGAGGCCATCCTGAGATTACATAGTAAATTCCAAATCAGCCTGGGCTGGAGTAAGACCCTACCTTGAAAACCCAAAAAAATGAAAAAATAAATAAATAAATAAATAAATAAAATAAAATAAAATAAAACAAAAAATAATAAATCACATAATTTTGGGGGTCAAATTAAATGATATTTGTTGGTGTGGTTTTTGAAATGAAAAACTATAAAACTGCCCAGGCTGGAAAATATTCCTGTATGTTCTCAAACTTCTTCAGTTTTTTGGTATCTTAACCTTCATAATATTTCATTGTTAATTTTGACTTAATGCCTTTTGCCCCTGTATATTTATAAATTCGCACATTCCAGAACCTATCCTTTCATGAGAATCTGTTCTACTTCAAATGCAGACACCAGCTGGTCTCAGCAAACATAGGACCTGGGCATGTAGTCATGCCGATTTCTCCCCTTTTCTGTCAGGGCTTTGAAAAGCCCCATGCCTATCTGAAATGTGATGTTCAGAGAAGAGTTTTGTCCTATCAGCTATCTTAACCTCTACTCAGATATCTGAGGCAGTCTGGCCCTGACTGAATAACATAGCAGGGTGAGAATGTTTGTCTCTGTAAAAACTTCTTTTCAACTCAACTTATCTTGTCATGAATCCAAATAGCATTCCCCAATGCGTACCAGTGTTGGTCTTGAATATGAGATTGCCCAGTTTGAATATCAGCATTCTTCACAGAAAGAAATTCATACATGTGACTCAAGAATGACTTTATCCATTGAGAACTATTATTATGTGTCTACTTTATGTGAGGCTTTGAAATCCTCCAGGTAAATAGACAGATTTGTCTTGATTAACATAGAAATTCGATTCATGGAAGCCAGAGAATATTTTGAGTAAAAAACATCAGAACACAATCAAAGTGACTATACTTGCAATATAGTAATAGAAAGTGGTCATGGTGGGGGGACATGCTTAGCTACTTCTGCGCTTCCTGAAAACACATTGAATTGTGGCAATCTTGTCAGGTTTAGCTAAGTAAATAAAAGCGGAAACAATTTTCCCATATAAGAAAATGGCATCCACTACAAAGCAGATAAAATACAGACAAGAGAGTTTGTTATGAATAAAACAGAAAATATAAATCTTTGCAGAGTGACTGGAAACATAGCTGAGGAATAGAGAGTATCTTAGAAGGAATTTGTGCTAATGTTAGAGCGTTTGGAGTTTATGTAAACTAGGAGAGGACCCTTGAAGTATTTTAAGCAGAGAAAGTAACCACTTCCACCAATCCAGTTGATGTTTGCAAAGGTCTTGAAATAGGTTGTTTGGATAAATCTTTACTTCCAAATTACTTTCCCATTTACACATCAAGAGGTGATTTTTATGGAAAAATACATGTAAGTGATAGGACACCAGGGCTGTAAATGAAACTACTTTGAAAACACTTTTCAAAATATTGCTGTAGAGTATTTTTAAGCATATTTGTTTACATTGGAATCCAGATAACTAATTTTAATCTTTTTCTGCATGGCTCCATCACTGGCAAACACATAGTCTATTTAATGACAGTTACATTTTACTGACACTGATTTAACAAAGAAGTAGAGGTTTTAGTTTTCATTTCTCCATAAAATAGTGTGAGAATTGTGCAGCTTTGTTTCTGATGCTACCATGGCCTTACCTAATTGAAATTTACACACTTGCTGAGTATTCTGATTTTTTTTTTCTCAACATATCTTCTGGCTCAAAGAGTTTCAAGGTCTCCTCACACATTTGTAATGTTTTTCAAGCTAGAATCTGAAATGTGTTTGTCAGCTAACTTTTAGGAACTGAGTTGTCAGCAATGAGGTGACCAAGACAAGGTTTCACACTATCACCTAATAGCCTCAGGTACTCTCTTAGACTTTTAAGGACCTCAAATTGGGTTTAACACTGAGAAAGAAATTCAGAAGGAGCGAGCCCATAGGAGGCATCATTAAAGATTTTATTAAAGATGTTTGAATGCATCTTTAAGTATTAGCATTAAAACAAAGCAAAGAACCCTTAGAAAGAGAAGCAGAGCACAACCAAGAGCATGGGTATGGGCTGCTCTAAGAGAATTAGAGTCAAAACTAATGGAAATAACTGTATAGGACTTCAGGATCATTTTGGAATTCTATTGTTCAGGATGACTTTAGAGGGTCCTCCCTCCTCTCTTAAATAAGTAAGACTATCAGGCATCTCTGGAAGTGGCACATTCTGAGATAAAGCCTCTAGATTTACACACAGGAATTAGGATGGGACTTTCATTGTAAATGAGATTTGGGGTGAGATTCCTGGAAAATTGCAGGTTTACAGGTGGACATGGGAGAAGGCGCATAAGAAATTGTTAATTATCCTAGAATCCTTGCTTCCTGCTAGAATGAGGCTATCAATCACAATGTAGGGGGACTCCTTTTTCTTCTCATGTCTGCATATTTTTCCCTGTCTTCCTATCTTGACTCAGACTGGGTTTGTTTTATAATCGGCATTTAAAGACTGAAGTTGTTGCAAACTCAATATCCTCTCTTGTGGACTAGAGGGAAATCCAGGCTTCAGATACTCCTCCACCTTAAGATTCCTCTTTCCTGGCCAATATGGCATCTGTCTAACCATGCCTCACCTGACAGAGAAGGAAAGGCAAGGCACTTAGGGTTCATTAGGATTCATTGGGAGGGCACAGAGGAACAAAGTAGGGAATCCACTGATGCCCATGCTCTCTGGAAGCTCACCAGTCCCCCAATCTGCTCAAGCAGCTGTCCCAGCTGCAGTCCCAGATGCAGGTTCCACCTGCACTAACCCTAAGCTAAGTGGACCCAGGCTTGCAGGCTAGCATCACCCTCCCACCCTAGGCTCCACCACAGAGCTCCAAAAGCAAATTCTGTCCTCACCACCCAACCCCTCAACTGCCATGTGCAGGAGCTCCACAAGTGAGCTCCATCCTCCTCACTACCCCACTGCCATCCTCTGTGCACAGGAACTCCACACAGAACTCTGTCCCACTCACTGCCCCACCACCCCTCCCCCATTCTAATCCCAGGCCAACAGGCTATTTTCACCATTCCCTCTGCTTTCCTGCCATCCCTGGACTGACCCCAATGGCTCTTGCACCTCACCTGACCTGTAGCAGTCCCATATCCCTGCCAGGCCATGGCACAGGACTTGGCAGTCCCAACCATGTTCTTCAACATAGCCTCAATGGACTGGTTGTCCCATCCCCTCAGCATTGTGGAACCACCATGCCTTCCCATCCTCCCTCCCCTCCACAGCCCAGTTGCTACACCAGTTTGCTTTGTCTCATTCCCCTCCCACCCCGTCTCCTTGGGCCACCTGACCATGCATTTTCCTACCCACTGAACAATAAGCCCCTTCATCAGATCCTTGGGCCCTCACCAGAGCCTCACAGGCTCCTGACCTTTGAGCAGGCAGACCCTACTGCCATCAGAAGCCTAGTCAAAGGAAACATAAAAGGGAATAATCATTGAAGACACTTCAAGGGTAAACTATAGCTTCGTCCTAAATTTAATAAGACTCGTTCACTGTGATGGGCAGACTACAACACAAAAGGAACAACATGAAAATTGAAATGCAAGTAAATCCAGTAAGATTGCCCAGTCCCACAATGAGTGTCTCCAATCAAAACATAGAAGAGATAATAGGATCAGAACCCCCAAAATGAACACACAAGCAGTGCAACCCTCGCCAAATAGTAGAGTTTGCAGAAAATCAACAAAAGGCCAATAATTGTATGAGTGCTGTCCTCATCAGATTAGACCTAATAGAAAAGAACCAGGAAGGGTTCCAAAGACAGCTAAATGATCTGAAAGAGAGAGAGAAAAAAAAAAAAAAAAAAGAGAGAGGGCTTCAATAACCAGTGGGCTAAGCCCAATGAAGACATAGATAATTGTAAGGATGAACTGCAAGAAGAAATAAGAAAATTAGAAAATTACTTGAAAAGGGAACTCAACAGAGGAATGGAAACTATACATAAAAAAGTAGAAAATGCAAACCAAATTGAACAAGCCCAAATCTCTATAGAAGCTCTCAAGAATAGAGTTGGCCATGTGAAGGATAGAAACACCTAAATAATAATACTTGATGGGGACAGACTGAAGGAATTCCTATTGAGATCCATAACAAGACAGGGGTGTTCACTCTCTACTCCACTGTTTAACATAGTAGTGGAAGTCCTAGCTCAAGCAATAAGAGAGGAGAAAGACATAAAAGTGATACAAATTAGAAAGGAATAAGTTAAGCGTGGTAGTTTGAATATATGTCCCCCAATATATTCAGTGTTTTATTAGTTATAGTTTGCATCTGCAATCACCTTGCTAGAGGCAATGTCACTGGGGGCTGGTCTTAAGGTGTTGGTGGTGAGTTTGAGATTCCATTGTAAAGATATGCAAGGTGTGCCCAGTAGGAGTTCCTGAAATGTGCTGTGACTTTTTGGGCTGTAGTTTTGCTCTGTGTGCTGTGTGCCTGGTTGGTCTTTTCTCTCTCTGTTCGGCCCTGTGAAGGCAGGCCAGCTTCTTCTGCCAATATGGAACTTCCCCTGGATCTGTAGAGCTTCAATAAATAATATCCCTTCCTCTATAACTGTGCCTGGTCTGGAAGTTCATCTCAGCAAACCTGAAGCTGTCTGCTACATTAAGTTATCCCTATTTATGAATGACATGATTCTATACATAAGTGACCTGAGAACCTCCATCTCAAAAACTCTTAAAGCTGATTAACTCTTTCAGGAAAGTATCAGGATTCAAAGTCAATGCATAAAAATCAGTAGTCTTCCTATATGCAAAAGACAAAGATACAGAGAAAGAAATAAGCAACATTGTACCATTTTCAATAGCAAAAGTAATAAGTAAATAAATAAAATACCTTGGAATAACAATAACCAAGGATGTGAAAGATCTATACAATGAAAAAAAAAAAAAAAACTCAAAAAAGAAATTGAAGAGGACTTGAGAAATATTGAAAGACCTCCCATGCTCCTGGATTTGCAGAATTAACATTGTCAAATGGCAATCTTATCAAAAGCAATATACAGATTTAATGCAATGCCAATAAAGATCCCAAATTCTTTCATCACAGAGATAGAGAAAATGGTCTCAAAATTCACATGGAATGGCAGAAGGTCTCAGAATTTCCAAGCATATCCTTAGCAAAAGAAACACCTCTGGAGGCATCACCATACCTGCTCTAAAGTTATGCTACAAAGCCAGAGTAATAAGAACAACATGGTTATGACAAAAAATAGGATTATAGATCAATGGAACAGAATTGAAGACCTGGACTTTGGGTCAAGTAAGTAGACTGGAAAACAGACAGCATCTTCAACAGTTGGTGCTGGACAAACTGGATAACTATATGCAGAAAAATTAAACTCAATACACATATCTCACCATGAACAAAAATCAAGTCCAAATGGACCAAAGACCTCAATCAACATAAGACTGGAAACTCTGCTACTACTGGAAGAAAAAAAATAGGAGGAATTTTCCATAATATAGGAGTAGGAAAAGTCTTCCTTAACAAAACCCATGTAGTTCAGAAAATTAAATAATCACTCAACCATTGGTATCTCATGAAACTGAAAAGTTTTTTCCACAGACAAACAAACAATATGCAGAACCAACAGGGAATGGGAGACATTTTTGCCAACTATTCAACTGACAGAGGCCTAATTTCTAGAATCTATAAAGAACTGAAAAGCCTAAACAACAGAAAGTCAAACAACCCACTCGCAAAATGGGGCAGAGAACTTCACAGGGAGTTCTCAGAGGAAGAAATACAAATGGCAAACACACACTTCAGAAAATGTTCAACATCCCTAATAATCCAGGAAATGCAAATTAAAACAACTATGAGATTCCAACTTACCCCATCCCAGTAAGGATGGCAAACATTAAAAAATCTAATGCTGGTGAGGTTGTGGAGAAATAGGAACCCTCATTCACTGTTTGTGGGAATGTCAAATGGTACAACCACTGTAGAAAACATTATGGAGACTCCTAAAAAGGAGGACTATAGAGTTACCAATAGACCTAGTTATTCCCTTACTGGACATTTACCCTCAAAGCTCCATGCCTCAGTTCAGAGGGATTTGTTCAACTATGTTTATAGCTGCTCAATTCATAATAGCTAAGAACTGGAATCAACCACGAAGTCCATCATTAGACGAATGGATAACCAAGATGTGGTATATCTACACTATGGAATTCTACACAGCAGTAAGGAAAAATGACAATAAAATTTGAAGAAAAATGGTCAAATTTGGAACAGATCATTGTCAGAAAACTCATCCAATCACAGAAAGATAATGTTGCATAGACTAACTCATCTGTGGCTCCTAACCTGAATCTGCCAGAGATGCTGACATACCTAACAAGCATCTTGAGGACCAGACAATTGGGAGGGTATGACTGGAGGGAGGGTAAGGGTGATGGGTAGTCAAAACAGGACCCAAATGGAAATACTACCATGAAATCCTATATCCTGAAAGACAGACTAAAAGGTTGAACCTTCATCAGGTCCTTAGAGGGAACATGTGAATCACAGTGCCCTGGAGAGAGTATGATGAAGATTAACCTTAATCTTCTCCCATTTCTCTTTTTGTCTCTCCCTCTTCTCTTTCTCCTCTCCTGTTTCTTTTATACTACCTATCTTTTTCTTCCTTCTTTTCCCTTGGCACTAGCTTATAAATCCCAGTACCAGCATGTGGTTAACATCCACATTGAGCTGTTGATCAGAGAGACCTACAAGGTTTCCCAAAAGAAGACAGATTTCTGTCAGAATACTTGATGACCCACCAAAGGTTAATGGTTATACCCTACTGCTGAAGACCCAAGATGCTGGTGGTATGGAAAATGTAGTGATCTTGCCAGAAACTGGAAGAGACAGCTTGTCTAGTATCAGAAGGTGCTACATGAGTGATTGGGGGAAAATGACCAACATCTGTTCAAGCAACTTGTGGTCTAAGCTACTCAGCAGCAAACAATCTGATGTGATGCTCACTCACACAAGTTCAATAGTAGCACATATGCCGGGCGTGGTGGCGCACGCCTTTAATCCCAGCACTCGGGAAGCAGAGGTAGGAGGATCGCCGAGAGTTTGAGGCCACCCTGAGACTACATAATTAATTCCAGGTCAGCCTTGACCAGAGTGAGACCCTACCTCGCAAAACCAAAATAAAATAAAATAAAATAAAATAAAAATAAAATAAAAAAAATAGTAGCACATAGCCATGGTGGGTAACCAACTGCCCTTGATTTGGCTAATGGATACACTCAGTGGAATGGAACTCATGGCTGGAACTGGGAAACAAATCAGAACCATATTAAAAAAATGAGCTCTCCAATAACAAGCTCCCACCAATCTTGGGCTATAAGAGTGCCTACACCTATTAAATTCTCTCTAAAATAATAATGGTTATCCCATTTATCTGGTGCTGACTTCACTCTCTGTTGGAGAATTTGCCTCTCTTTTTCAGATGGACACCAAATCTGAGGAGAGACTCAGCCCATCACACCTCACCAGGGCCCCAGCTTAAACCATAGAATAATTTAGGAAATGAGCAAGAGTGTAGCTTTCTTGGTGAACCTGGCACCAAAACAAGTGTGAAGGAGATAGACACAGAGAACACTCAACTCCTACCAATCCAGATATCCGGAGACACAGAGGCTCCCAATATCTCATCACTGAAGTAGACCTAAAATGAACCCAACTTGGCTCAGGGAAATTTACCGAAGAGGGGGCAGTAAGATTGTTATAGCCATAAATTGGATCATTATGCACAACAACATTGCCTCTTCCCCACAACTGATGGCTATCCCCACATGTACCTCCATAATGAGGAGGGTATTTTCAGAGTGGGAAGGACAGGAAGGAGGCTAACAATAGTACCAATATGAATGTATTCACATTATATACATAACTAATAAAAAATTCCTCTTTCTCACCCTTGCTTTTCCATTTCTACTTTTTTGCTTCTCTTTCCTTTTCACATATTGTAAATTGTAAGGAGAAGGATGACCCAAATTCCACAGTCCATTTCCTTTAAAAGGATAAATCATTCTAATGTTCCAATCACTGTTTAACACTAACTCAGAAAATAGAATTGGTTTCAATCTTGATCTTCAAAGCTGAGAGAATACAACAAATAAAATCTCACTTTTCTAGTTTGAGGCTTTCAAACAAATCTGTGTAGAAATAATCATAACAACAACTAAAGATTAGTAATTGAAGTTGAATTGTTCGTGTAGCCTACATATGACTTACATGAATTATCATATTTTATTTTATAACAGTTTTGTAACATTATCATTACTGTAATCTCCAATTTTCAAAATAGAAAACTACACTTATTCAAATACAAGAAAATTTCCAAGCAGGTAATAAGTAGAAAAGAGAGTATTCAAATAAGAACAAAACATTTTAAAAACCACTGCTGCTCTCAGTTTCAATTGCAGAAGTCCCCCCATGGGCAGTGGTTAATTTCAAGATGCATACTTGTGCAAGTGCTGAGATTAAGTGACTACTGTGTGCTGAGCCCCAAACAGCCCATCAATACCATCTCACCAAGGGTTAGGGAACACCCCAGCAGAGAAAGTGGAAAGAATGTAAGAGCTGGAAGATGGGGAGGAATGGCATGGAATATTGTGTTTCAGACATGACATGGACATTATACTCAAGATCTCACAGCAGCTATAGATTCTTGCAAATGGCTGAGTCTGTCAGCATTCAATTGTGGATGGTGGAAGAGCTCATGAGAACTCACTGTTTATAAAATAAAAGAGCTTTTGCCATAATGGCTGCTGGGGGAAGTGGCATCATGTTCTTCAGTTGTTTAGCTGGTAGTGGGCTGCACACGTTCTAGTAAGTAACCCCTCACCCATGCTCATGCAAGCAATTCTAAATGAACTTCACAACATAGAAAGACATAAGAAAGAAGAAAGAAAGAAGAAAGAGGAGAGAGAAAGAAAAGAAGAATAAAAGAGAGGTATGGAGGGAGGGAGGGAAGGAAGGAAAGAAGGAGAGACATAATAGTGGGAGGAGAATGAAGGTTTAAACAAGAAGTAAAGATATTAAAGGATATAGCAGGTGTGGAAGGGGATAAGAGAGGTTAATCGGGATTCAAACTACATTATAGCCATGTGCAAAATGGTCAAAGATAAAATTAAAATTAAAGCTTTATTGGTTTCAAACAGTCTGACTCATACATTTATTGATTCAAACATCAAAAAAAAAGTTACTAGATAGTTTGCTGTTAATGATACTTAGATTAAATATTCCAAAAGTCAAAGATGGAATAAAACCCTAATTCTGCTCTCAGGATTTATGTACAAGTCACCATACAGTCCAGTTATTAGATTCTAGGGAAAGAAAACATGGAAACACTGAAGAATCGAGTACGTGCAGTCAGTGTTCCAGGGAATGGAAGATTTTGCACCAAGGCATTTGGAAGAGTGCTCAGGTACACAGCCTGTTTAATAACAGAAAAATCAAAACTAGAACTACATACCAACCACTTTGGCAAATGTGTTGAAGTCTACCACCAATAATCATCAAAGATAATAAAACGAGTTCTACAGCTATTTTTTCCTAACATCTAAACAATGCACATATCCTATAAAACAACTATTCCTCTCCTATGATATCCTCGACAGATACTCTCATAAACTCTGCCCAGAGGGACACACAATCATATTTCAATGAAGGACTATCTGTAATACCAAACAAAAATAGGATCAAACAAAAATTGTGGCCAGACGTGTGGTCCCACACCTTTAATCCCAGCATTGGGGAGGTAGAGGTAGGAGGATCACTGTGAGTTCATGGCCACCCTGAGACTACATAGTTAATTCCAGGTCAGCCTGGGCCAGAGTGAGACCCTATCTTGAAAAAACAAACAAACAAAAAAAAAATTGTCATGTATGCAATGACAGTGAATGGACCATAAATTCATGAGCAAGTATCAGTGTAACTCTTGAGCAATACAAAACAAAAGCATCAGATATCAAAATTAGATGAACTATATACATATGTACAGACTTTAAAGTAAAACTACAGCTTGAAGATGCACACTTAGGAACTATTGTTATCAATAAAAACAGAAGAATAATCCGTCAAAGGTCACATCACTGATAATCTGTAAGGCTGGTTGATGTTTGCACAGTGAGCTTATATGCTATGGTAACTGACTATCTCTCTTAACACAGGTGGCCGTGGCAGTAGTGATTTTTAACAGTCTATGTTTTACAATAATATTTTTAAATACTAGCATACTAAAAGTACTTTCCAACATCCCAAATGTGTTTTTTTTTCCAGATGACAGTTATTTTCACTACAGAACAAAGAAAGCCTTCCCAGTTGAAATATTGTATGCATATGAATTAGAAAACAGGATTTTGAATAATAGCAAAGGATAGGATGAGAATTACAGGCAAAACTGCTATATAATTCAGCACTATTGATTTAGGTTGAGATTATTATAGTCTATGAGATGAATAATCAAACTCCTTGAGAAGTGAAAAAGCCTCAGTAATTATGTAAGTGGGTGAGTGTGTGTGTGTGTGTGTGTGTGTGTGTGTGTGCGTGTGTGTATACATTAGTGCAAAAACTTTAGGTTTTAAGCAGAAAACATGGTTTATTGTGAACAATAGTTCCTAAGTTTCACAAGTTAGTTAAAACAGAAGATTAAAGTCAAGCAAATCAGATGTTACTGGGAAAATATCTGGGACTAATGTACCTTGAAGGTTATATCCCTTACTTAATATGAACCACCCTGGAAATGTGGTGGGTAACTCCATTTGAGAGGTGTAATGGTTATAACATGTTGAAAATTCAAAGTGGTGATGGGTAAGATCATGGTTCAGCAGGGAAAGCTGTTTCTCAGCAAGTACAATGACCTGAGTTTGGATTCCCTAATCATGAAGCTGGATGTGGTGGCCCATGTCTGTAATCTCTGTGCACCTCTAGTGAAGTCAGAGGACAAAACAGAAGAATCCTCAGAAGCTCAGAGATCTTGCCTCAAATAAGGTGAAAGATAGAGAGTGGGGTTTGATATGTAGGTTGTCCTTTGACATCATATGTACTCATAAACAATCCAGAGATTAATAAAATTCAAAGCATAGTTTATTCCAGTATTTCTTATATAAAAGAAGAGGTGAGGCTGGGTAGATGGCTCAGTACCCATGTAAATCCAGATGTACAAAGTGTCTCATGCATTTGTTTGCAGTGGCAAGAGGCCTTGCTGTGTCTATACTCAATCTCTCTCTTTCTCTTTCTCTCTCTCTCTCTCTTTTGAGGTAGGGTAACCCAAACTGACCTGGAATTCACTATGTAGTCTCAGGGTGACATCAAACTCATGATGATCCTCTTACCTCTGCTCCCCAAGTGCTGGGATTAAAGGCATGCACCACCACACCTGGCTTCCTATTCTCTCTTTCTTTCTCTCCTCTCTCTGTTTTGTTCTCTCCTCTCTCTCTTTCTTTCTCTCCTGTCTCTCTCTTCTCTCTCTCTTTCTTTCTCTCCTGTCTCTCTCTTCTCTCTCTCTCTTTCTTTCTCTCCTGTCTCTTTCTCTTGCTGTCTTTCTAGCTCTCACAAAAATAAATAAAAATATATTTTTAAGGCAGAGGTAGCAAATACAGTAATGTAGAGAGCACAGCCTTCTTTGAGAAAATCACACACACACACACACACACGGAAATCAAAGAGTGTTCTGACCTTTATTTTTCAAAAAAAAAAAAAAAACTTAAGGAATACATACTTTGGCATGGCCTACAATGTCTTAGAATTGCATGACTGAAAGATATTCAAGTTAGAAACTATCAAACGCTTACAGGTTGGAAATGCTTCCATGAATAAGAAAAGCAGTGGTGGGCAATGTCATTAACCAGAGAGAGCCAGACCACATAGAAGTATTCAGATCACTTAGAAAAGTGAGTCTCCTAAATTCAGTCTTCAGGCCAGCAGACTGTCACTCTCCATGGTTATTTGGCATTGAAAAGCAAAGGGAACTGAACTACTTACTCATAGTGACAGAACCAAGATGTGGCAGTGTGCCATGTAAGTTGGATTGCTCCCAGGTCTTAAGGCTTAGTACTTCACGGTTGTAGCATGCTGTTGAGTTTCAATATTGTGTTGTCAGGGGAGACTATTAGAAAACCAGCATATAAAGGATAGAGCATTTACCTTCTCATTGCTGGGACAAAACACCTGGCCAGAAGCAGGTTATGAGAGGACAGGAATTATTTCACCTACAGTTTTAAGAGGAAATTTCATCATGGTAAAAAAAAAAAATCATGGAGTAAACAGGAAGCTGACTCACATTATCACATATCAACATTAGGAAAGTTGTTTGAGGGATCCATAGCTGAAGGGCCAGTGGGCTGGACTGATAAACTTCAAGACTCACCCCCAGTGACACACTTCCTCTAGCAAGACTCTACCTCCCAAATGTTCCACAAGTTCCCCAATTGCTACCAGCTGAGGACCAAATATTCAAAACATATGAGCCAATGGGACGCATTTCATTCAAACTACCACAAAGTGAGTATTGTGTATTGGAATCCAATTTTTATATTTAAAAGTAGTATCAAATCAAAGTCAACACAGAGGTGTGAATTTTTAAAGTTCATGAAATAAATAACTAAAGTCATTGTATTCAGCATACGTTGACATTTTAATGAAGCATATTACCAAAAATATTAAGTCTGAAGGTCATTTCCGTAAGCTATTACTCTTGTTACACTAAAACATCATTGAATCAGAAAGGAAAATGCCTAATAAAATTATATGATTGTAAAATTATCTATAATAAGCCATCATTACAGTGACAGTAATGACAATATGAGAGACTTCACCCTAAAATATCATACAAAGTAGAAATGGGTGAATATAAATGAGAATTGATTATTTGTGGCTTATAGACAATTATCTGCTTGGTTTTTCAAACTGCTATTTGAGGTAAAAAAAAAAAAACAGGGGATCATATTTTACTTGAGGAAAGGAAAGCTGTATAGTCCTTATTATCTTTTATTGAAGCTATATGTTCTGAGTTACTCAAAAATTTCCATCATCCCAACATTTTTAATATATTGAAAATATTAATGTACACTAAACTTGGATCCACATTAAAAATCAACTGCCTTTCATATTCGTATCCTCAACTGTTTCATTATAGCAGGGGGTGATTTGGGTGACTCTGAGACTCAAGAATCAGATGAATGTCTCTATGCTATGAAGTACTTCTACTACTATTTCTGATTGTTCAAGTCAAATGACTGTTTCAGTGCCTGAGGATATGCACCCATGAAATAAGACAGAAGAAGCATTTGTTCTTCTCACACTGCCAACTTCTAAAGTGGCACTTCCATTCTCTGAAGCTTGCTTCGGTGATGTAGAAAATAGAATATCCCCAGTGAAAGAATAATATACTGAACACTAAAGGGAAGATTGTTTGATCATATTGGCAGAAAAATACTCCTTTCCCAGGGTCATGCCCTGGGAAATTTATATTTTTGACCCAGTCTTCCCAAAGTTCCAGAACTTATCAAGAATAGATGGTTTGTAATAGCAAAAAGATTAAGATCTGGAATACTGAAGCCAGTTCATGTTGGTTATCTACTATGGAAGAGAAATATATCTATACGCATAATATTCCTCACACAGTCCCTCCTTCACAGTAGTGGTAATTGGAAGTAATCTCCCTGCTCTGAAAGAGAATAGTCTATTTTAAGCCAAAAGAGAGTGACATTGTCCAAAGAAAAGGGATCTAAGTTTTCCTGAATGACTTGCTTCACCATGGAAGAGGATACCTATATTTTTTTAGTCACAGAACAAAGGAAGATATTCAGACACATTGGTGGATGTGTTCGCCTCCTTGTGGTCAAGTGCAACATTGCGCCCTTTGCATCTGGCTAAACATGGGACCTGGACATTGGAAGTGCTGGAGATTGGAACCAGCATTCTTAGGCTTAGGAAGCAGGCGCCTTAACCACTAAGCCATCTCTCCAGCCCAATAGAGCCTCTTTTTATGTTGTAGAATGATGGTGCCAGCCTTGGTGAGTCCAACAGCAGTACACAGATAACTCAAATGCTCTATTTTGCTCCCCCTACTTCAATAAGCCAAATGCAATGGGACACCCAAACTCAAGACAGTCCATTGATAAAATTTGCAGAGGTTGGCCTCCCAGGACAAAGATTGGGTAAGCATGTTGGACGTGGGGAGGAAGAAAGATATCCCTGAGGCAACTGTATAACATATACAGGGAAGATCAAGTATGTTATTTTGAGATAGTGACCTTATTATTATCATAAATTAGGAGTTTTGGTGGAGAATGACAAATGGAGCCTAATTTCATTGGAAGAACATGCCATTTAGTGCATTGGTAAGGCAGACTGGTTTTTTTCCAGGAATTTATTTTTATTTTCATTTTTATTTTTTGTGTTTTTGAGGTAAGGTCCCACTATAGCCCAGGCTAACTGGAATTCACCATGTAGTCTCAGGCTGTCCTTACACACAATGATCCTCCTACATCTGTCTCCCAAGAGCTGGGACTAAAAGTGTGCACCACAACTCATGGCCTTCCAGAAATTTTTAATAATCACTAAACTCAGTCTGATTCTAATAACTTAAATGAGTTTGTGCACAATATTTAAAGCAGCAATAACCCTATAAAGGATGTGATACTTTCTAGGT
Source organism: Orientallactaga sibirica (assembly GCA_036365145.1). NCBI lineage: Eukaryota > Metazoa > Chordata > Mammalia > Rodentia > Dipodidae > Orientallactaga > Orientallactaga sibirica. The sequence goes on from JAEOAD010000013.1 coordinate 38,060,007, forward strand.
TCTTAAGTGATATTTGTTGACTATATGTTGGTATTTTAAAGAATATTAATTATGAGATTAGGAGGGAAAAGAACCAAATATAAACAGCCCAGGAGAGGGAAGACAGCAGGTTAGACATACAGCACAGCACACTCTGCATCTCTTGAAATGAGTCTGAATCAAACATCAGATACATGGCTGCAGGAAGAAGAGAGTGGCATGGGAAAGCAGATGAATGCAAGCGTACACGCAAGGCAAACACCAGATGAAATCCAAAGATAGGGAACTTCAAATGCGTGAAAGGAACAAAGGACCCTAATATTGGGCACTAGGTAAAACTGTAGGTGAGGAAGAGATTCCTCTGAAGTGGGCTTAACGAAAAAAAAGAGAAAATGAATGCATTGGTGATCTCCAAAGACCACCTGGCACTCTGCAAAATATAGTTTAAGATGGAAGATTTGCAACATGCCCAGCAAGCAGGCAGTAGAGAAAAGGCCTGGCGCTTCCTACCTCACTCAATCATGCTGTGGTATTGGTCAGAGAAAGCAGACTCTCCAGCATTTTTATTCCAAGTTTCAAAGGCCTCTCCTCTCCCCAGGATAAATGAATGACCATTCTGAAAGTAGGTATGAGCCCAGAAAAGTGGTTGGAACTTGGACATAGCCATGTGACTAGTTCCTCTGGCCATAAGCCTCAGTCCTGAGTTTACCAGGGAGCCCACAACCACCAGTCATCTCATTAGCACACAAACTGAGTATCACTTCTGAGACTCCAAGGACTTTAGGAGCTGTATACCAAGAAATAGAGACAGAGAGCAAATATGTATTTCTCATTATCTGATATTTAGAAACTGATTTGATATCCACAAGTAAAATGCAATGTTATTACAAACAGATCTGATGCTTATAACTGAATTGTATTCAGGTCTTTTATCAGACAAGAACAATCTCAAAAATATCTACCTCAGACAGATAGCACCAGTATGGTACACAAACCAACAAGCATCCTACTCTTGCTTAATGAGTGACTACTATTCATTAATAATTATAACTTTATCCCATTTTCATCTATTTCCCTGTGGGTAAGATTTATTATATCTAATCCTGGAATTCTCTCTACTTTCTGATCCAGGGTGAATTTCTGCTTCCCTATATCCTATCTTCCAAATTACTCAGGCAAATACCAAATTCTATAATCAGTCACTCTAATATCCTCCTAGCAATATGTTCTATATTTGTGAGCTGGATAGATTGCTTAGTGGTTAAAGCACTTGCCTATGAAACCTAAGGACACAGGTTCAATTCCCCAGTACCCACATAAGCCAGATGCACATGGTGGTGCATGATTCTGGAGTTCATTGTGGTGGCTGGAGGCCCTGATGCAACCATTCTCTCTCTCCCTACCTCTCTCATAAATAAATAAATAAAAACATAAAAATTCTATATTTCTTAATGGTGCATATTCTCATTGTCTTCAAAAAGTAATAAATTGAACTCATTCAAGTATACAAGTATAATACATCTATATCAATCTAATGCCTTAGGCTGGAGAGATAGCTTAGCAGTTAAGGGGCCTGCCTGCTAAGCCTAAGAATGCCCAATCGATCTCCAGGTCCCACATTTAGCCAGATGCAAAGTGATGCAATGCCGCAATGCTGAACTTGCCCACAAGGGGGTGCACGTGTCTGGAGTTTGTTCACAGAGGATGAGACGTGACTGGCATGCCCATTCTCTATCTCTCTCTCTGAATCTCTCCAAAAAAAAAAAAAAACAAAACAAAACAAGAATAGCTAATGCCTCTATGATATGTGTGTGTGTTAAATAAATGTAAATATATATACACATATTCTTATAAACCCTTATCATTGAACCTTCTAAATATATACCTTTGTGCCCATGTCTGCAAATTCAACCAATTGAGTACTAATAATATATTTTTTAAACTTCTCCTGTACAGAATACATACAGATAGGATTTGACCTTACACAACCATGAACGCTAGTGAAATCATCTCTGTAAAGTGGTTACCTGCTAATATGTTGGGGAACCTTGAATCACACAGGTCAGGGAGTTGTAAAGAGACACAGAGACTTCCATAACCTCATCACTGAAATAGACCTAAAATGAACCCAACATGGCTTAGGGAGATTCGTGGAAGAGGGTGCAGAAAGATTGTTAGAGCCATAAGTTGGGTCACTATGCACAGAGACATTGTCTCTCCCCCATAACTGATGGTTATCCACACAATGCAAGACCCACAATCCCCAAGGGGGGGAGGGCAGGGAGAAGGCTAACGATGGTACCTTCATGGCTCTATGCACATTATATAGATAACTAATAATAAAGAAATAAAAAGCAAAAAAAAAAAACCAATAAGGTACCTTATGAGAGACAGCAGAGACATATGTTTAGCTAAATATAGATGGACAACTACATGGAATATATCTATAGGTATTTATTTATAAGCATGTGAGTGTACACACAAACATATTCTGCTCAAAGAGCTAAGGAAGCCAAGAGGCAATGACCACACCTACTTCCCAGATCATAGTTTCCAGTGTTCTTCTCCTTTTAAAGAAACCCAAAATCTTTGGAGAACTATTTAGTTATATGACTGAGGTAGGCAGCAGATAAGAAGAACCTGGGCTGAAGAGATGGCTTAGTGGTTAAGGCGCTTTCCTCTTAAGCCTAAGAATGCAAGTTCCAATCTCTACTTCCCAGATCATAGTTTCCAGTGTTCTTCTCCTTTTAAAGAAACCCAAAATCTTTGGAGAACTATTTAGTTATATGACTGAGGTAGGCAGCAGATAAGAAGAACCTGGGCTGGAGAGATGGCTTAGTGGTTAAGGTGCTTGCCTCTTAAGCCTAAGAATGCAAGTTCCAATCTCCAGTGGTTCCAATCTCCAGTTCCCACGTTTAGCCAGATGCAAAGTGACTCAAGGGTGTAATGTCGCACTTGACCACAAGGGGGCACAATCATCTGGATTTTGTTCACAGCACCTGAGATGCTGCTGGTGCACCCATTTCTGTCTGTCTGTCTTCTCTCTCCTTTCTCTCTCTCTCTCTCTCTCTCTGTGTCTCTCTCAAAAAAAAAAAAAAAAGAAAAAAAAAAAAAAGAAAAAAGAGGAACCTGAAACTTCTTGTAGTACCAGAAAGTTAAAAAAAAAATGCTAAAACCCAAATAAAACACCATGATAAATATCATCAAGAGCTATAGGAGCCAGCTGAGAGAGTTTCAAATGTTAATAGTGTGCATAACTTGAGAAACAAAATACAGTTTTATTAGAGTATAATACAATATAATACAATAAAATTTCTTGGGCTTATATTGAGTCAAATGAATAATCAGACAAATTAATTACCAGTGATGAAGGCAGATATTCCACATAGAAGAATTTCAATAATATAAAAATATCCTTTCCTTAAAGAGGTAGATCATTATACCAAAGTGTGAGCTAAAGAAAATGGTTTTCTTCCATGCAGTAACAGTATAGAAGGGAAGAAGATAACAGATTCGTATATAATGGACACACCTGACTGACACTAATGGACATGGTGACTGTCACTGACATTAATTAATTAACCATTAACTTTTTAGCAAAAATTGATAGTATTTTCAGACTCTTAGTTGACATCTGAGATTTGGTGATACAGAACTCTCAACAAAAATGTTCAATTTCAGGGGCAAAGAAGCACATATAATTAGTTTTAATCTCTCTATTTCCAGAATATTGAAAAGTTTTCCTCACTTAGTAGGGCACAGCATTTGTTGAAATAATGATTTAATAATATGGATGAACTTACAAATAAAAAAGAAAATAGTTCAATAGATATTACAAAATGTATGGTAGGCACATGCCTGATGGAAAGCCCATAAACTTGGGAGTCAGATAAATCTACCACTTGGGTCTGAGATGAGCTAGTAACATCTAAAATGCATATGCAGATAATATACACACAAATAATTTGGTTTCTGCCTGTAGTTCAGATTCCTTTTCTAAACCACAGTTGCATATCCAATGTCCAGCCTGAAAGTTCCAATGGAAATGTAATATATTTAGCAGACATGGTGCTTTCAAAATTCAGTTCAGGTTGAGGTCCTCTCTATAAACAAAGATTTGTATAGACTGTTGCACATTTTTGTTAAATCCAACTCCATTGTTCTAGTTGTTGAGATCACACATTATTTCCTTTAATATTGCACTTTCTCGTCATGAAATTTTGTCAACCTTACTTTCAAAATACTTGTAAATTGGATCACTTCTACCACAGTACTTATTTTATGCACATTTATGTGTCTGCATTATGTACATGAGTGTATGTGTATTCATATGTATGTGAGTGTATCACATGCATGTATGTGTATGCATTTAAGGGCTAAAGGTTGATGCTGCATGTCTGCCTCAATTTTCCCCTTTATCTTCATGAGGCAGGGTCTTGCTCTAGCCCGGGCTGACATGGAATTCATTCTAGTCTCAGGGTGTTCTTGATCTCACAGCAATCCTCCTTCCTCTGCCTCCCAAGAGCTGGGATTAAAGTTGTGCACCACTACATCTGGCTCCTCCATCTTTTTAATTAAGATATAGTCTTTCACTGAACCCAGAGCTTGCCAATAGGTAGCCAGTGAACCCTGGGTGTTTGCCTGTCTCTGTCTTCTGGAATCACAAATAAATACCACCACGCTTGACATTTACATAGGTGTTGAAAAGACAAACTCAGATCGCTATAGTTTACTGACAAGTACTTTACCTACTTAACCACCTCCCTAGACCCACAATCTCTACTTCTGTCTCTGGTCTAAACCATGATCATTTCTCACCAGAATTATTGGAATAAAGTCTTGTTATTTTGTACCCTGCTTTTGTTATCAGTTCAATACATACTTCAAAGATAAATCAATGTTTTCTTCCTTTAAAGTATGTCATATTTTTGTTGGTATTCAGTGAATGCCAAAGTCCTTACTATGAGCTACAATGTTCTATACAGTTATTGTATACCATTGTTCTCTGCTAGTACACCCCTCTTTTACTTTCTCTGGCCACATTGCCCTCTGTCGGATTTAAGAGTATTTGCAATATGGCCAATCCAAGTTAGAATCTCACTTCTGGGAAGCATTTCATCTATGTGAACAGTGGCTACTAAGACTTCTGAGTCCATTATCTTCGTCACTATTAATTCTAAGGGGAGCATGCTTTAGAGGTTCTTTACCTTGATCAATGTCCTCTTTAATCTTATCCCTCAAGATTCTTTGGACTGCTTTCCAAAATTCACTTTATCTTCCAAAGCTATATGATCCCCATGGATTATAATATACTTCTTTTTATACAGACCTTAGAAAGACTACCAAAGTGCAAGTTTAAAATTATTTTGAAATTCAGAAAAAAAAGATACAAAACACTGTTTGGCTGTTTAACACTCAATCGATTGTATTAAACTCCATATTTTTTTAAAGTCAGATCTATGACTGTAGTCATGCTTCATATAGCAGATGGAATAATACATTATGATTCACATTTAAATAATACAAGCAGAGTCGCAATAAATATGATTTAAATTTAGGTTATGTGATTGCTTTATTTCCGAGAAGTTTTATAAAGAATGAACAAGGAGTTTTCAATAACACTTTACTGTTTTTGCTATTATTGGTTTGCCTGAGTTTAAGTTTCCCTGTGTGTCCCAGTTTCAAAACTTGCAAAGAAATGGCATAGTTGATCTTTTTTTTAATATTTTATTTTTACTTATTTATTTGACCAACAGAGGAAGAAGCAGAGAGTGAGAGGGAGATAGAGAGAGAATAGGTGTGTCAGGATCTCCAGCCATTACAAATGAACTCCAGATGCATGCACTACTTTGTTTATCTGGCTTATGTGGGTCGTGGGGAATCGAACTTATGTCCTTTGGCTTTGCATGAAGGCACCTTAACCAATAAGCAATTTCTCCTTTATATATCTTTATATATCTTCAACAATTTATTGAAAAGCAAAGCCTGGACTTAAGTCACTGTGGCTTTTGGCATAATTCCAAACCATGTGAGACACTGAGAAATTTCAACTAATATAACTTGAAGGAAGCCATAAATCTTTATCCATTTGAAATCGTATTATTATTGACAACTTACTTACTTGTTAATAGAAGTGCAAATATATCTATTGAATGTTGAATGAAGACAATAAGTCCAATTTAGATAAAATTTCGACTACTTGACTCAGAAGTCCATCACCATAAATAAGATTAGTGTCAAAAACTTTGAACTCAAGCCGGGCGTGGTGGTGCACGCCTTTAGTCCCAGCACTCAGGAGGCAGAGGTAGGAGGATCGATGAGAGTTCGAGGCCACCCTGAGACTACATAGTTAATTCCAGGTCAGCCTAGACCAGAGACCCTACCTTGCAAAACCAAAAACAACAAAAAAAAAAAACCTTGAACTCTTGCAATTAATAGTCCAAATTTTAATTTCCTGATGATTTTGCTGAGTTATTTTGCTGTAATGACTTCCTAAGGAAAAAGCAGCCCTTTACTACTTCATTCATGCCGTTCAGAGGCCCTGTCCATGTTAGGCTAGTTGTGTCTTTCAACATGCCTTCTTTTTTTAAATATATTTTATTTATTTATTTTATTTTTGAGAAAGAGGCAGAGAAAGAGAGAGAGAGAATGGACACGCCAGGGCCTCCAGCCACTGCAAATGAACTCCAGACACATGTCCGCCTTGTGTATCTAGCTGACGTGGGTACTGGGGAATCGAACTGAGATTCTTTGGCTTTGCAGGCAAACACCTTAATTGCTAAGCCATCTCTCCAGCCTGGTACATGCCTGCTTTAGTGCAACGGCTCCACATTCCACTCACAGATATGTACTCAGTCAATCATAGTGTCAGCAAGAGATTTATCATAGCACAACATATCCCCAAGAACTTAGTTTTCACATACCAGTTTTAAAATTCTAAAATTAATTTACATTTCCTTTTAAACAATTTTAATATTAGAAAAAGTTTTTTGATTGGTGCCATAGAAACCTTCATTCTGAAAGACAGATTAAAAGGATGAACCCTTAACAGGAGTTTGGGTGAGCACCTGAAAAGAAGGGCCCTGGAGAGGGTGGGATGAAACCTAAACTTATATTTCTCTTGTTTCTTTTTTCTTTTCCTTTGCCTCTGGTTTGTAACTCCCAATACCAGTATACAGTTAACCCACAATGAACTGTTGTTTGGAGAGACCTATAGGGTCCACTAAAGCAAGACATAGTTCTGTCAAACCATTTGATTACTCCCCTGAGGATAATGTAAGAACCTTTTTTTTTTTTCCCTTTGGTTTTTCAAGGTAGGGTCTCAGGCTGACCTGGATTTCACTCTGTAGTCTCAGGGTGGCCTCTAACTCATGAACTCATGGCAATCCTCCTACCTCTGCCTCCTGAGTGCTGGGATTAAAGACGCACCTACTTCTGAAGACACCACATGCTACTGGCAGGGAACATGGAGAGACCTGGCTGGAATCCGGAAGAGAGCCAAACCCTAGATAGTTAGGTCCTCTAGAGCTACTGGGGGAAATTGGCCAAGATCTGTCGGAGCAACCCTGGGTCTAAGCTACTCAGAAACAAACGACCTGATGTGATGCTCATCCAAGTGAAACAGTGGCACACAGCCTTGCGGGGTAACCAACTGTTTTCTGCTTGACTAAAAAATCTGCTCAGTGGACAGGAACCCATATCTGGAACTGGAAAACAAGTCAGAATCATATTCAGACAATGATTTTGCTCTCCAATATCAAGCTCCTAATCTTGGGCTTAAAGAGGAATGACACCCATTAAATTCACTCTAAATGCTTATCCAATTTAACCTGTGCTGACTTCAGTCTCTGTTGGAGAATCTGCTTCTCTTTTTCAGATGGGAGAGGGACCAGAGGAGATAAATGACCCACCACACTTCAGCCTAGCCCCAGCTGAAGAACAGAGGAATGAAGCAGATGAGCAAGAGTGCTGCTTTCTTGGTGTTCCTGACAATCAGCACAGGGGAGAAGGAGGCAGACACGGAGGACGCTCAACACCTACCAAACCATGGATACAGAGGATCCGAAGAGCCCATCACTGAAGTAGACTTGAAACACACCCAACATGGCTCAGGGAATTTTACGGAAAGGAGCAGAAAGATTGTTAGAGCCACAACCTTATGCCCAGAGGCGTTGCCTCTCCCCAATAACTGACTACTGCTCCCACAATGGACAACTCACAATACCCAGGGGGATAACCTGCATTCCCCACAAGGAGGGCCCCTTAGGAAAAGTGGCAGGCATGAGGGAAAAGATGGTACAAACACGTACTGTTTCTCTACTCTGTATGTCCATGACCAACAAAAAAAGAGGGAAAAAGGTGTTTTTTTTTTTTTTTAGTAGCTGCCAAATATGCCACAAGGAATTTCTTTTTCCCTTTGTTTAAAAGTTTATTGGCATATTGTAATTTCATAATAATTTGGAGATATTACATAGCCAGTCCAGTTTATAGAATCTATGGTAAAAATGCATTTTATCTTCATATCATCTTATGTTATCATACACCAGTCAAATGTATGCTGTGAGGCTCACTATTAAGTGTGGGAGAGCAGTGATGGCCTGAGCCAGGCCTGAAACTAGGACATGTTCCCTCTCCTGCATGCAGCTCTGATGAAAAAATTAGGGATGAGGATACAGGAGATATACTGTTAGAATGCACTGTGTGCACAGCAGGCAGGCAGGCAGGCCCTATGGTTCTCTTTAGGTAATATTAACCTCACTCTTACTCCCTCTGTCACTGAGAGCCTATTAGGAAGGTCATGTATGTCTCTTACTAGTCCTGACGATGTGACACCCACTTTCTCAGACTGCTGTCATTCGGGGAAAGTAATATATTTTTTAGGGAGTATATCAGACTTTTCAGGTTCTTGCCTATAGCCTCCAAAGGTTCAATTCTTAAAAATTGTTTTATCAATGTTCTTTCTTTAGGCACAATTATTTATCAAGCATCCTTTCCATGATGCAGTTCACCTTCAGAAGTCTCAAGTCTGGTTTTCCCCAACACAAACAGAAATACAACTGTGCATGCCTTTACCGTGATGTTCAGTATTATGCTGCTGGTTCGTCTGACCTGTTGGAGGAGTTAACTTTCTTTTTTCAAGAGAAAAATATTTTATCCATATTTGAATTATACAAATATGCCATTTTCGTGGAAATCCTAAAGGTCTGGTTTGGGAACATCAGACATTTGAAGAGAATGAGACTTTTGACTTCATGATTGTATTTATACCTTTCTGCATCCAGCCAGGTTGCCATGACCACGAAGTTGGAGCCAGCACTGCCTGCCGAGAAGTGACTGGTGAAGTATATGTTGCTTCGTGTGTGTGTGTGTGTGTGTGTGTGTGTGTGTGTGTGTGTTTCTACCAAAGGTAATGATTTGACTTTTGTCCCCCACCCATTTTTTTCCTTTTTCCTTTTTTGTTAAATACTTGATAAATTTGAGAAGCACATTATCAGGATAATACTGTACTGACCCACTACCTGTCTGCTATCCCCAGTCAGCTTCTGGTCTGCCAGGATGAGTCAATGCATCCTGAGGCCACTGTAATATTCGGGAGTTGGGTTTAGAAATGTCATGGTGAAGAAATACCTCAATAATGTCTACTTTTACAACTGATTTTACAGGTTAACAAGCCCCAGCCTGGTGGGATGATTTCCATTATCATTTAACCAGTAAGCGTTCTAAAAGTTTTTTTTTCTTCTTTTTACTGTTTTAGTGAGTGAGTGAGTGAGTGTGTGTGTGTGTGTGTGTGTGTGTGTGTCCACATGCCCTTAGACCTCCTTTTATACTGATTGCTTTAACTTACGAGTTTGGATGGTGTTTTCCTTAGGGCTATCTCAGAGCACAATGGTTGAATGTTGGTTTGTGAAACCAAGTGTTCACCTTTTCTTTAAGGAACCAGCAATGTCCTAGGTTTTTTTTCTACCAGACTTTTAACAAAGGTAATACTTTTTGCAAGTATGGGGTTTGCTTGTTTGTAGGGTGATAAGATGTTGTTTCTTCTCTTCTCTTTCTTTTCTTTTCTTTTCTTTTCTTTTCTTTTCTTTTTTCTTTTCTTTCTTTTCTCTTTTCTTTCCCCCTAACATCAATGCAGGTGAGGGTGGGTGAAGAAGAACGTTTAACTAGCGTGTTACATATGGCTGAGTGTGTGTGTGTGGTGGTGGGGGGGTGTTGTTAGTTTTGTTTTGATAAATCTTGCCTAATACTGTCCATTAGCTTTCATGCCTGGTCAGCAAAATAAAACAAAAGATGCTTTAATTTTTAACTATAGAATACATGACTCAGTTGAGTCTCTTTTTTTTTTTTTTTTTTTTTTTTTGAGAAGAACAAAGGCAGAATTGGGTGAAATTGAGGAAGTTGACTGATAGTAGACGAACTTAAGTTAGTTCTCTATTGTTTATTATTTTCCAAAACCAAACCAATAGAAAGAATGCATGCCACCAGACTGCTTCCCCTGGCTGAGAAACCTCTCTCTACTCACCTACCTGGGATGCCCACTGCCGTGGATACATCATGAATGGACATTGGCTGTGGCTTCCTGATGTTGCAGTAGATGGCCAAGGGAATTTCCCCCAAACCTTAAGGTGGGAGTGTACTTTTGTATACCCCCTCCTCTCCTTTTGGCTTTTACTTTTAAACTTTAAGTAAATGTTAGATAATTGCAGGCTGCAGGCATGACAGGCAATGAGCAGGCAAAGAACCAAGGAGGCAATGTTCCAAACCTCCTATGTGCTCTAACACTTCTGAATGTATCATCATGGTCCACAGAGCCAGGCTGGGGAAGTAGAAAGGAGATGATGTATCAACTTCTGCAGCCTTAAAACAAACCTGGGGTTTCTTTTGACTTTAAAATTGTTCCTATACAGCTTATTTTATTTTTGTTTAATCAAATAAACAAAGAGGGTTTTTCCATGGGGGGGGGGAGAAACAGATACATACTCCTCAGTGCAATGTCTACATGCTAATTTAATATGTGTATATTTGTATTTATATATACATTTATATCTACTTATATATAAATTATAAAACATATTAAATTATAGTATATAGATATATAATGATAGATAGATAGATAGATAGATAGATAGATAGATAGATAGAAAAGATATAACAAATCTCTCATTAGAATTAATGCTCTAGCAAGGAGGGATTTACTTAGTTATTTTCCTTGAAGTATCTGGTTTTGGAACAGTAAATGTAGACTTCCCCTTTGGCCCATCAAATCCCTCTTATTTCAATAGTCATCATTTTGCTAATGCTAATGCTAATGAGGGAATCTAAGCAATAACATAGGCTTAGAAATGTTGAAAAATAGGCATAGGTATGAGTATCATGACACACAAAATGTCAAAGACTTGTGAGGAGAAAAGAGAATTACAAATATAAAGGAAAACAAATGGGGCTCAGAGATGGTTAAGGCACTTGCCTGCAAAATCTTTGGACTCAGGTTCTTTTCCCCAGTACCCATGAAAGCCAGATGCATAAGGTGGCACATGCATCTGCAGTTCATTTTCAGTGGCCAGAGGCCCTAACATACCCATTCTCTCTCTATCTTCCTCTCTCTCTCAAATAAACAAATAAATAAAATGTTTTTAAAAAATAAAGAACAACGAAGTATACATAGAATTACTTCAGCAGCTTGAGAATGCCAAGTTCTTCCTGGAGCATTTCCCATCTTCTCCCACTGATCATCATTGCATGCTAGATTTCACAGTAATATACAGCAAATGAAGAAGGGTTGAAATTATTACATGCTATACCGGGTGTAAGTGCTTCTACAGTTTAATCAGTCTTTAATAAGATATATCCACCAGAATAGTGTGCAGTATGTCCTTCTATGTAAGTGTTTTTTCCCCTTTGTTGTTTTATAAATATCTCTAGCCTCCACCTAGCAATTGTAAAACAATTTGTTTAATCTCCCTCCATGACTCTGGGAAACAAATGACTCAGGAGGACATTGAAGATCAGAACAGCCCTTATATCCTGCCCGAGCTTCATACTGTTGGGCTCCTGGCTTATAAAGTCACTCCTCCAAAATTGCCTAAAGTTCTATCTAGAGATTTTTCAGTGCCATGATGGTCTAGACTCAAACCTGTATGGACCCTGATAGTTCCAGTTTTCCCTATGAGAACAAGTTCTAATCTAACATTTCTGTAGTGATTCCTGTATGGCACAATGCAGGTCTGGCCCTAGCCAGACCACATGCTAAAAGAAACCAGGCCACAATCCTCGGGTTTTCTCACCAGGATGGTGGGTAGTCAATGACAGGTAAGACCCCAGGAGATGGGGCAACCTAAGACAGGCACTGTCTCATGTGATGATCCCTTGGGGCCTGGGATCAACAATGGCTTTGCAAAGAACCATGCCTCCCAAGGGTTGCCAATAATAAAAACAAAAAGGAGGATATGTATGGCACAATGCAGGTCTGGCACTAGCCAGACCACATGCCAGAAGAAACCAGGAACTGGCTTCTGTAGACATGGTGTCCTGCACAGGCCTGGCATGACAACAGCTACAGTCCCATGCCCACGAGAAAACTGCTACAAGATGATCTGCCCAGAGACCGGCTGTCATTGGTCACAAGAAGGGGACCACCCCATACAATGATTGGCCAGCCAAACCCCTTAAAACTCCCTACACTTCCTTGTATAAATGAGTTTGCAGCAGCCCACCCTCTGCCTGCTTCCACCCAACTCCTGGAGTCTGTGTCATGACTCCTCACCTCTCACCCCCACTAGGCAGAGACTGTGCATCCCTCCTGGGCTGGCCCTAGGGGGGAACCCCAACAGATTCCATTGTTGTCAGAAAAATAACCATAAACAGTATCTGAACACCACACAAATTTACTACCTCAGTGCTCTGTAGGTAGAAGGTCAAGGTGGGCTCAGCCAATGCTCTGCACAGAGCCTCACAAGGATGAATCAAGATGTTAGCTGATCAGGGCTGGAGATGATGGCTTAGGGGTTAAGGTGTTTGCCTGCAAAGCCAAAGGACCCCTGGTTGGATTCCCCAGGACCCATGTAATCCAGATGCACAAGGTGGTGCATGCATCTGGAGTTCGTTTGCAGTGGAGGTCCTGGAATGCCCATTGTCTCTCTCTTTCCCTCCATCTCTATCTCTCTCTCAAATAAATAAATAAAATATATTTAAGAAAGATGTTACCAGATTAATAGCCCAATGACTCTGTGAACAATCCACCTGGCTGCATTTGGGTGGTTAGACAAATCCAGGTTCCTATGGTTGTGCTACTTAAGATCTAATTTCCTTGCCTCCTGTTATCCAAGCCCGCCCCCCCTCCAAGGTTGCCTATATTCTTTCTATGCTTTCCATGAAATACATCCAGCAACAGGAGTGCTAGCCCCTCTCATGCTTCATCAATAAACCATTTCAGTTCTCCCCTGATTTCCCTTTGAGGCATATCTCTAAGACTTATGATTTTAAGCAATCATGTGATTAGACAGAGCTCACTTAGATAATTCAGGATATAATCTTTCCATTTGAAGATCTGTAAATTCCACTAACTTGGCAATCTCTCCACTGCGAGGTGTGGTGATATTACTACATGGCCCATAGACTCAGGCACATTTTGCTAAAATTGAGCTTGCAGCTTGAATCTCCAGTGGGTAGAGCCCTACTGGGGAAGAGGTATGTCACTAGGGTAGATGTGATGCCCAGCTCTACTAGGTGTGTTCAGAGCAGTTTGGGCTCTTGGTGATTAGTGCTTGTTGGTGTTTGATGGCTGTTTGATGGTGTCTCTCTACTAAGAATGTTGAAATGAGCCAGCTTCTTTCTCCATTGATGGCATTCCCCTGGAATTTTTAAGCCTGAAATAAACCCCTTTTGTTCTATAAGGCCGCTTCAAGTCAGATGCTTGTCCAACAATGTGAAGCTGATTGCAACATCAGGAAAATAACCGAATCATGGATCCAAGAGATAAAAGGGGAGATATTTGGGAGAGGTCATTTTGCCTATTATACTTCTTTCTAGAGAGGTTGACCAGATGATTTGAGGATTTCTTCGATTGTCTTGGAGTGTGTCAACCTGGAGTCTGGTGAATGGCTTCAATTCAAGAAGGCAAACTAAAAGACTGCCTATACTGGCCAGTATGATGTTTCTTTTTTTGTGATTCATGAGATTAACCTATATGTATCCTGTTAGGATGATTCCCTGATGAGGTCATAGGGTCAGGACTCTGAGCTGTGCTGGCCAATCATCAAACTATGTGAGAAATTACAATGTTCTTAGCTGTTTCTTATGACAGGGGATAGTAAAAGTAGCCAGGAAAAAAGTACATTTTTATAAAGAACACAATATAAATATAATTCCTAATCCTGAAGGAAGAAATGAGGAGCCTAGATAATGAAAACTCTGCATATGCACTGATGACATAATTACAGATAGGTAATAATTTTAAGCAGTATAAGGAATAGAGATATCATCATTACTTAACATGTCTTTTATAAAATTATATACATAGACAATGGTTCTGCAAAAATATTTGTCCAAAGTCTCCACACCCAACATGTTTCCAGATATGTAATATATATGATAAATTGTGCTAATATTTTCATAGTTAATTAATATTTTTATTTTAATTATTATTTTTACAGATTATCTTACAGCATATCGAATGCAGTGTAAATGTGTGCATCATAATCCTGATAGACAATCATATTGCCTGTTATACAATTATATTTATTTATTTTTGTTTTGTTTTGTTTTTCGAGGTAGGGTCTCACTCTAGCCCAGACTTACCTGGAATTCACTATGTAGTCTCAGGTTGGCCTTGAACTCAAAGTGATCCTCCTACCTCTGCCTCCCAAGTGCTGGGATTAAAGGAATGCACCACCATGCCCGGGTCAATGATATTTATTTTATTATGCTGAATTTTATAACCCATTTCATAATTACTTTTAATAAGAACTGTGGACAGGGCATGTCCCAAATGCCTTAATCCCAGCACTCAGTAGGCTGAAGTAAGAGGAGTTCAAAACCAGTCTGAGACTACACAGAGAATTCCAGGAAAGCTTGGTCTATAGCGAGATCCTACCTACCTCAGAAAAAAAAAAAAAAAAAGAACTCTATACTCTAAAATTTTAGATATAAATGTTTTCTGTTTGATTGTTCAAGTTTTTCATCATTTCTTTGGTCTTTTCTTTTTCCCTACTACTTTGTTTTGTACTTTAAAAATTCCATTAGTGTCTTCATTAAAATAATAGTTACTTTATTTTGGCCTTTGTTTTTATTCTTTGTTGTAGTCAACTTCTTATTGCTGGAATAAAGGTCCTGACCAGACATACCTGTTGGGTCGAAAGGGTTTGTTTTGGTTTAAATTCTTAAGGGTAAGCTTCATGATAGCAGGAGTAAGCAGGGCTTGAACAAAGGCTGGACATCACTTTTGCCACAGCAGGTGAAAAACAACAGCAAAAGAAGGAGCACAGCTCTAGCAAGAGGAAATGGCTATAATACCCTTAATCCCACCTTCTCTATCAAGGTCTCACCTCTCAAATTTCCATCTGCTGTTGAACAAGTATTCAGAACACATTACTTCATGAGGGACATGTGATTAAAATCACCACACTAGTACATCCTTCTTTCTAATTACATATACACTTATCTTTTTTTGTATTTGTAGTTTTTACAATTTCACACCTGTGATTTTTTTTAACTTTTTAATTAATTGATTTTGGTTATTTCCATAGTAGAATCCTAATTTTCTTCTTGTTCTCATTAAACTATCAATATCCAAGAAAGTCCTTCAAACCTTTGATTACAGGACAGAGTTTTGTCTTTGTAAATGTCATGTTCAGACATCCTTTCTGTGAAGCCTCCCTTGTCATTGGTCTTAGACAGAACCACATGCTTGATTATCTCTGATCCTCAATTTATGATATCTCTTTGAGGCATGTCTTTGTCTTAATCCCTCCACTAAATGCTTCAGAAACACACAATGAAATTCAAGTTTATTTCCCATGCTGGTTGCTTCCTCTATTTATTTTCCTATTATTCTTGTTTTAATGAACAAATATAACAAACACAAATATACATAAACCAGGGAGCTGGAGAGATGGCTTAATGGTTGAAGCACTTGCCTGCAAAGCCAAAGGAGCCAGGTTCGATTCCCTAGTATCCATGTAAGCCAGATGCACAAGGGGGCATATGCATCTGGAGTTCATTTGCAGTGGCCAAAGGGCCTGGCACATCCATTCTCTCTGTGTCTGTCTCCTGTCTATCTCTCTCTCTGCTTGCAAATAAATAAATTAATTAAATTAAAAATTATTAAAAATACATAAATCGAAGCGGGGTATGGAGGCACATGCCTTTAATCCTAGCACTCGGGAGGCAGAGGTAGGAGGATCACTGTGAGTTAAAGGCCACACTGAGACTACATAGTGAATTCCTGGTCAGTCTGAGCTAGAGTGAGACCCTGCCTTGAAAAATAAAAAAAAAAAATAAATAAATAAAATAAATAAAAAAAAAACATAAACCGGGGGTCAAAAAATGCATCTAATTTGAAATTATAAAGATGTTCGACTGGTTTTCCTAATTGTGTTACATATCTTCTTACCTTAAAAATAAATGAAATTGGGCTGGAGAGATGGCTTAGCAGTGAAGGCACTTGCCTGCAAAGCCAAAGGACCTGGGTTCAATTCTCCAGGATCCTCATAAGCCAGATGCACAAGGGGGTGCACACATCTGGAGTTCCTTTTCAGTGGCTGGAGGCTCTAGCACACCCATTCTCTCTCTCTCTTTCTTTACCTGCCTATTTCTGTATCTCTCTCTCTCTAATAAATAAATAAAAATAAAAATAAATGAAATTGGGTATAGAAACAAAAACACATAATCCTGGCATTTGGAAGGTGAAGTCCAGAGAATGGAGAGTTAGAGGGCAGCCCAGACCTCATAATGAAACTCTTTCAAAATATTTACATAGGTGAACAATAAAAATGAAATGAACCATTAAAATACAACTAAAGGGCTGGAGAGATTTCTTAGTGGTTAAGCTATTTGCCTGCAAAGCCTAAGGCCCCATGTTCCACTCTCCAGGTTCCACATAATTCACACGCATAAGGTGACTCAAGCATGCAAGGTTGCACATACACACAAGGTGGTGCATGCATCTGAAGTTCAATTACAGTGGCTAGAGGCCCTGGAGTGCCAATATTCTCTCTCTCTCTCTCTCTCTCTCTCTCTCTCTCTCGTGCACACATGCTCTTGCATAAAATAAATGCCAGTCTGCTGGGCTTGCCTCAAAAAAAAGAAAGAAAGAAAGAAAGAAAGAAAAGAAAAACTACAAATAAAGTCTTCCTCCTCCTCCTCACTCACTTCCATCTTCCCTTCCTACTTCCTTTATAGGACTAACTAATGTATTAATGTCAAAGTGTATCATTTCCTTGCATGCTGTTTTACATTTAAAATGTATACCTATGTGTGTTTATATATGTGTGTATACACACACACACACACACACACACACATATATTAGACATAAACAATGTATATTGCTCCTGAGTTATATGTTTTAAAATATAAAATCAATTGAATGGAAAAAAGTGGTCATTTTTAACACTGCCTCTATATTTTAACATGTATTGATAAAAGAAGAAAAACTCTTCAATCTTATGATTCTATTGGTTGTATTTAAACATTTGTCATCATAAATTTTTTTGTTTGTTTATTGATTGAATTAGTCAGGCTTCTCCTGACAAAAAGAGTGCATATAGAAAGAGATTTATTATATATAGATTGCTCTCACACAATTGAGCTCAAAGGGGATGTGTGGCGTAGGCGTCATGAGGAAATGATTTGAACCAGTGGTTCAGGTGAAGCACACTGGATGCAGAGCAAAACTCTGCTTCTTTATTCATACTTTATACATTATATTTCCTGTAAGCAAGACATAGCAACTTATTCTTGTGACTTCTATTCTCTAATAAATCTTGCATAGTATTCTTCTTTTTCCTTGGTTTCCCCTGTTTCTGCTTAACTCATAAACCTCTTGCCCCATAGATATTCTAATAACATCTTATTTCGTTTTTTTTTTTTTTTTTTTTTTTGGTTTTCGGAGGTAAGGTCTCACTCTGGTCCAGGCTGACCTGGAATTCATTATGTAGTCTCAGGGTGGTCTTGAACTCATGGAGATCCTCCTACCTCTGCCTCCTGAGTGCTGGGAGTAAAGGCGTGTGCCACCACGCCCAGCCTGTTTGCTTGTTTTTGTTTTTGGACGTAGAGTCTCATTGTAGCTCAGGCTGACCTGTAATTCTTTATGTAGTCTCAGGGTGGCCTTGAACTCATGGTGATCCTCCTACCTCTGCCTCCTGAGTGCTGGGATTAAAGACATGTGTCACCACGCCCGGCTCTGATAATATCTTAAACAAGAAACTCAAAGATTGCAAGCTGGTTAATATCTTACCAAGGCTCATGAAAACTAGCCAAGAGCCCTGGCAGGCAGCTCTTGCAGTTATGAGGTGATAGACATTTCTGACCACAGAAGGGGCAGTTATTTTTACTCTTGCTCCATTAAAGTGTGCCCCTGTATATGGTAAAGGATGATCTATCCAACCAGTGTTTTGCATTGATGTCTTCCCTTTAGGAGCCCACCAAACTCTATTGTTAATCTGAAAGTTACATATTATGTTTTATTTCCTTGTGTGGGCCCAACTCGATTATTTGAAAGATGTTTATTCCCTAGCATTTCAGCCTTCTTAGTAAGTCTTCTGTAAATTCAGGAAATGTGTCCATTAATTCCTGGAACTCTCTCAACCACAAGAATTGTCTTGTAAGTAATGTTACTTGGGAACAATTGGTAAGGCTTATGACATAGCATTGCAAGGAACATGTCTCATTAGGTGAAATATACATTTGTAGTGTTGAGAAACTTTGTACATTCAAACTAGTCAGAGTTTCAGGATCCATAATCTGTTTAAACATTACAGCCTCAGAAATTTCTACAGCAACATTCTTTTCCTATTTAAGCATTGGGACTGTATAAACACAAATGAATTGGATTCTCTTATTACTAATGAAAGCAATAATAAGCAGTAATAAACTTAAAATAATTCCAAAAACTCTAAGAAAGAAATAGCAATAGTGCAAACTGTCAGGCAACAGGCACTGCAGGAGGTCGCTGAAAGACTTCTTGGCCCTGGCAAAGAACGTTTCCGATGCCGCAGCCCTGCTGAACGGTATCCCATCAACATCACACTCCAGAGCTGACACTTCCATCTTCCCTTCCTACTTCCTTTATAAGACTGACTAATGTATTAATGTCAAAGTGTATCATTTCATTTCCTTGCATGCTGTTTGACATTTAAAATGTATATCTATGTGTATATGTGTGTGTTATATGTATGTATACATATACACACACACACACACACACACATATATATATTAGACATAAACAATGTATATTGCTCCTGAGTTATATGTTTTAAAATATAAAATCAATTGAATGGAAAAAAGTGGTCATTTTTAACACTGCCTCTATATTTTAACATGTATTGATAAAAGAAGAAAAACTCTTCAATCTTATGATTCTATTGGTTGTATTTAAACATTTGTCATCATAAATTTTTTGTTTGCTTATTGATTGAATTAGTCGGGCTTCTCCTGACAAAAAGAGTGCATATAGAAAGAGATTAATTATATATGGATTGCTCTCACACAATTGAGCTCAAAGGGGATGTGTGGCGTAGGCGTCATGAGGAAATGATTTGAACCAGTGGTTCAGGTGAAGCACACTGGATGCAGAGCAAAACTCTGCTTCTTTATTCATACTTTATACATTATATTTCCTGTAAGCAAGACATAGCAACTTATTCTTGTGACTTCTATTCTCTAATAAATCTTGCATAGTATTCTTCTTTTTCCTTGGTTTCCCCTGCTTCTGCTTAACTCATAAACCTCTTGCCCCATAGATATTCTAATAACATCTTTTTTCGTTGTTTTTTTTTTTGGGGGGGGGTTTCGGAGGTAAGGTCTCACTCTGGTCCAGGCTGACCTGGAATTCATTATGTAGTCTCAGGGTGGTCTTGAACTCATGGAGATCCTCCTACCTCTGCCTCCTGAGTGCTGGGATTAAAGGCGTGCGCCACCACGCCCAGCCTGTTTGCTTGTTTTTGTTTTTGGACGTAGAGTCTCATTGTAGCTCAGGCTGACCTGTAATTCTTTATGTAGTCTCAGGGTGGCCTTGAACTCATGGTGATCCTCCTACCTCTGCCTCCTGAGTGCTGGGATTAAAGACGTGTGCCACCACGCCCGGCTTTGATAATATCTTAAACAAGAAACTCAAAGATTGCAAGCTGGTTAATATCTTACCAAGGCTCATGAAAACTAGCCAAGAGCCCTGGCAGGCAGCTCTTGCAGTTATAAGGTGATAGACATTTTGACCACAGAAGGGGCAGTTATTTTTATTCTTGCTCCATTAAAGTGTGCCCCTGTATATGGTAAAGGATGATCTATCCAACCAGTGTTTTGCATTGATGTCTTCCCTTTAGGAGCCCACCAAACTCTATTGTTAATCTGAAAGTTACATATTATGTTTTATTTCCTTGTGTGGGCCCAACTCGATTATTTGAAAGATGTTTATTCCCTAGCATTTCAGCCTCCTTAGTAAGTCTTCTGTAAATTCAGGAAATGTGTCCATTAATTCCTGGAACTCTCTCAACCACAAGAATTGTCTTGTAAGTAATGTTACTTGGGAACAATTGGTAAGGCTTATGACATAGCATTGCAAGGAACATGTCTCATTAGGTGAAATATACATTTGTAGTGTTGAGAAACTTTGTACATTCAAACTAGTCAGAGTTTCAGGATCCATACTCTGTTTAAACATTACAGCCTCAGAAATTTCTACAGCAACATTCTTTTCCTATTTAAGCATTGGGACTGTATAAACACAAATGAATTGGATTCTCTGATTACTAATGAAAGCAATAATAAGCAGTAATAAACTTAAAATAATTCCAAAAACTCTAAGAAAGAAATAGCAATAGTGCAAACTGTCAGGCAACAGGCACTGCAGGAGGTCGCTGAAAGACTTCTTGGCCCTGCCAAAGAACGTTTCCGATGCCGCAGCCCTGCTGAACGGTATCCCATCAACATCACACTCCAGAGCTGACTGTTGCTGCAGTTTGGCCACCACCGCTAAAGCCTTCCTCCTCCTCCTCACTTCCATCTTCCCTTCCTACTTCCTTTATAAGACTGACTAATGTATTAATGTCAAAGTGTATCATTATCATTTCCTTGCAGGCTGTTTGACATTTAAAATGTATATCTATGTGTATATGTGCGTGTGTGTATGTGTGTGTGTGTGTGTGTGTGTGTGTGTGTGTGTGTGTGACATAAGCAATGTATATTGCTGCTGGGTTATATAAAATCAATTGAATGGGAAAAAGTGGTAATTTTTAACACTGCCTCTATATTTTAACATGTATTGATAAAGGAAGAAAAACTCTTCAATCTTATGATTCTATTGGTTGTATTTAAACATTTGTCATCATAAAGTTTTTGTTTGCTTATTTATTGAATTAGTCAGGCTTCTCCTGACAAAAAAGAGTGCATATAGAAAGAGATTTATTATATATGGATTGCTTTCACACAATTATGGAGATAAGCCAGTACACAATTCTGAGGGGAGAGAAGTAGTATGTGACCAAAAGTAGCCAGTGCTCCACCTGACGTCTCAAGGTTTTGTACAGGAGGACTGGAGAGAGCCAATGCTACAGATCAAGTTAAAAAAAGTCCTCTGGCTGGAAAGATGGCTCAGTGGATAAAGAGCTTGGCACATAAGCTTGGGGACCTGAGATGGGATATCAAGAAAACACATGCAGCCAGACACTGTAGCACAAGGGTCTTTAATCCCAGAATGACTGCAGCAGAAAAAGAAATGCAGAGACAGAAGAATCTTTTAGAGGCTCAAGGTCCAGCTTGTCAAACATAGTGGAGAATAAAAAGGCAGCCTGATTCAAACAAGGTAGGGGCAAGGACTGACATGAGATATTGTTTCCTGACTTCTGTACACATAACTGCACATACACACACACACACACACACACACACACACACACACACACACACACACCAGTCTTCTATATTGGAAAGACCAGTGCTTGTGTTCTTTTCAGGTATTCAACCAATTTAATTATTAATATCATCAAAAATCACCTTCACAGAAACACTATTTGCCAATTTCTAAATACCTATTGTCCTACAAATTTGACATACAACTCACCATCACATTTTCCTAATTCTAAATCTAATCACTAAATCTGTTTTCCCACCTTGGTGTGAAATTCTCTAGATTCCCTCATAGGTCAGAAGAGAGATGTCGTCGCTGGAATGTACTTCCCATAATGTTTCTCGTGGAAAATAATCACAGCCTCATGTGCAACTGTCACAGGAATCTTAGTCATACTCCTGACATCCTCTCTCAATCACTTCTCTCCCCACACACCTAAGGTGCTATAAAGAATCCATTATGACATATTTATCTTTAGTTGAGTAACAGGAAAGACTAAAGCCCATCTCCTTGACCATGACATAATTACCCTTCCTCAAATTGATCTTTTTTTCTTGTATAAATGTTCTTTGTGATTCTTTTCTTTTCATGTCCCTTAGGCAACAGCCCTGGCCTTCTACCTCTTTCTAATCTATGCCATCCACTCCTAATTGAAGTTATGCTTAACCCAGTTTGTGAGATTTTAATTAATCCTTCCAGCCTTCCTTCAAGCAAACATCCTACTTGAGGTTTTACTTCAGTTATGTTTCTAAGATTTTAATTAGTCCTCCAAGGCTGCTCCTTTTGAACTTTCTCTTTGACTCCACAACTTCTGCTGCCATTTTTCACAGATTCTAAGATGCCCTCTATTGTGAGATGTACTGTTAATAGCAACTTTTCTTTTTCATGTGGGAGTGTTGACAGCTCTGAATAAAATGCACATATTTCCTTTTATAAAATAACTGCCAACAGAATGTGTTTATCCACATAATTATACAGTACTTCCCTTTTCAATATCACAATCAAAATTTGAATAAAACAATCTTCTTAGCAAGAGGCCAAGTTTCTTATTCTCTTATAGCCATGGGTAGTTGGTATAAAATCACAGGAACAAGACTCTGTTCAAAATTTGTGCTGGGACAGATTTGGAAGCTTCCTGCCTCCATGTGTTGTGACCATGCGTGGTTTAGGTAAATGTGAGATACAACCTACTATAAATCATCTGAGGAGCTTTACTTATTTTCCTATCCTCTGGAATTGTGTCATACTTAAAAAGCCTCAGTTCCTTCTGGACTTGATGGAAATGTATTAAAATAGAACTGGGTATAGGGCAATATTTAAAATTAGAGTTTTCCAGTCATGTCTTCTGGTTGTTGATTTTATCAAACATCTGGGGTAATTCTGTTCAATTACAGTTTTCTAAAATTGACCTATTAATCTAGATTTCTAAATTTCTTTGTATAAATTGCTATATTATCTCATTGTCAAAAAAACTTAGATCTTTTTAAAGATTAGGTTGCTTTTTTTTGCCTGTGGTATTTTTTTTTCTTTATAAATCTTTTCCTTGTTTCTTTCATGACTCCTATTTATCTACCTTACTCTATTCACTAATTATTTTAATTTTTTGTTTGCTAATATGATAGTAGAAATTGGCACCTCTTTCATACACACATAAGCACACATGAACATGTACCCAAGTTATCAGAAAGAAATAATGAATCTAAAGATAAAGTTAAAACTGACATACATTACTGGAAATACAATGATGTATTTTACAAAAATAACAAAGATGGTACAATTTTGTGAAGAATACACAGATGCTTAAGGTCTGAGTATTTATCACCAAGTAAACAATATAGAATGTATAGAGAACTTACAGTACTTGACTAAGTCTTGCACATTAACTTGAGCCCATACCTGCCTTTACACATTGTCACAATGACTGTAATTATGGAAAGCATCAATGTTCTTTCCACAAAGCCCAAAGTTCTTTACTGGGCTGCAAATTTTCACTGTAATGAGGAAAATAGGAGGACTTTGGACATATAGGCACTTCTTCAAGGAATGAAATGTTAGTAAAGAAAACTGTGAACAAGAGAGTACCTTGGGCTTCATCCTAAGGGGGTGCTGGATCAAGAGTATCCCAAACTCAAATTTGATATGTGTGGTACTATTAGCTTCTGAAGACTTAATAAAAGTTTCTAAAAATAAATTACACTGAGGTCAAATTTTAAAAGTCTATCAAGGTTCATTAATTTGGCTATAGTAAATTATTTAACACACACACACACGCGCGCGCGCACACACACACACACACACACACACAGGAATGGGTAAAAATAAACCAAACTAGTGTTACATACTATGAATTCACATTTGATTAAGAGAGAAAGACATGGAATCAGCTGAAAATAAAAAAATCAGCATTAAGGCTGGAGAGGTGGCGGAGCTGTTAAGGAGCATGCCTACAAAGCCTCAGGACCCCAGTTTGATTCTCTAGGTCCCACGTAAGCCAGATGAACGTGGTGGTGCATGCGTCTGGAGGTCGTTAGCAGTGGCTAGAGGCCCTGGCACACCCATTCTCTCTCTCTCTCTCTGTCTCTCTCCTTCTCTCTGACTATAATAAATATATATATATCAGCTTTCTTCCAATGAAGCCAATGCTGAAAGAGGTGACTAGAGTTTGAGTCTTTGATAAACCATAAAGCCACAATATTAGCGAAGCCAAAGTAGAGTTAATGAACGTGAAACTGAATTAATAAATACTGCTTTAATTCACCAACTTTTGTGGTATTTTTTATGCAGTAAGAGTTATCTAATAAACTTCCTTGAAGATGTGAAACCTTAAAATAAAGTGTCCTTTGAAAAGGTAATCTCCCTTGCTAAGGAGAAACTAGGTCTATATGAAAATTAAAACCCCAAAACAATAAACTACAGATCCCCTAAAACTTCCAATTTTAAAAATCAATAAGTATATAAGAAAAGTGTTAAGAAGTAGAATTATTCAAATACCACCTTATATGGCTCAAACTATGAAGGGCCTGGAAGTTAACCTTTCTACCAGTTGAAGGAAACACTTCAAGATAAAATTGCTCTGAGACTGGTATCCTCCATCTCATTTAGGTTTAAGGTAGTGTGTCATATCACAACCCTCTAGTTCCAAGAACATGACAGAAACAATGCCCCAAAGAATATTATAGACAGAGAGTACTACAAGCCCAAATTGCTAAGTGCTTCTCCTCTAGTCAGGCCATTATAAGAAGGGTAGAACACAACTAGAGCAGGATCAATTCTGAGTCTTGCAGATCCCCAGGGCTGGTGTCTCCTTCCTTGGGAAAGAAGAAAAGTTATGTACCATCTACATCTCTGTCTTATTATCACCATGAGTTAGATTTTATTTTATTGTATTTTTCATTAAAATAAGTAACATAATTCATGGTGTGTTTAGGTATAGAATTCATTCTGACCCATTTGGATGAAATCTTCTGACCCCTAAGAAGATAGAAAGGAGTAATTACCCCATGTCTTTTCTTCACCTGAAAGGAGAAGTATGCAAATGGAGTGAAACCTCACTCAGTATTACTCCTCACACATGTGCAGACATATGAACATAGGATTATACACCCACAAAACGTAGACAAATATGAAAAAGGGAAAAATTTGAGGAAATTCAAGTGAATAAAAGTGGCAGAATAAGAAGCTAAGTCCAAAGGCATGGTAGAGTGAGTTACCAAAATACTCCATTGATAGGGTGCTTCTATTGTCCAACTTAGTAGGGATGTCACCCAGATGTCCAAGCAAAGCCCTTAGATGACACTATTCACTCACAACTCCTTTGCTGCCTTGACCTTTCTTATTTTAGGTATGACAGTTTTATAGGAACAAGACAAAAGCCTAGGAAAAGAAATAAAAGTCTAAATCAGTCCAAATCCTTCCACTAAGGCTCAGAATTGCCTCTTACCTTCCTCTTGTATCTGTGGGGCTGCTCACAATAAGTAGCAGGATGATTCATCATAGCCTCTGGATGTCATCTGACAGAACTCCATTCCAGTGTCTTGACTCAAGCTGCTTATATCCTGTGTCATTTTCTGCAGTGACTCCATTTCAGCAAAGATTAATGCAGTTAGAGCACTTTTGCAGAAATAGTAAATCATCCTTGCAACTGATTTTGACTCTGGAGCTGCCTGGATTGTGAGTTATTCACGTGGCTCTCCAGCATTGCTTTCATAAACAGATATTGTTTCATTGGTTGATAATCATTTCTGCTCAAGTTAATGTAAGCTCAAGTCCACAGAAATAGCAAGATTTCATTCAAAGGAACAAAAAAGTTTTTATATAATTTGTCTTCAAGGTACTCTTTTGTCCATGATTTCTTTTTTTTTTTTAATTTTGTTTATTTTTATTTATTTATTAGCAACAGACAGAGGGAGAAAGAGGCAGAGAGAGAGAGACGGAGAACGAACAAGTGCATCAAGGCCTCCAGCCACTGCAAACAAACTCCAGATGCATACATCACCTTGTGTATCTGGCTTATGTCTGTACTGGGGAATTGAGCCTGGAACCGAGGTCCTTAGGCTTCACAGGCAAGCGCTTAACAGCTAAGCCATCTCTCCAGCCCTGGTCCATTATTTCTTACCCATCAGTAGACAGTGAATTTTTGCGGAAAAGAGTTTGTGTTCAAAGTTTGTATTTCACATCTCATCAAGACATGTCTGTTTGGAAATTAATCTGCTCAGTTAGTTAATTTCACACAATTTTCTGGCTTTTTCCCACTGTAATGACTGTGATAGTTTGAATGAGATGTCCCGTCCCCTCTAGGTTCATATGCTTTGAATACTTGATCCCAAGCTGGACACAATTTGGGAAAATAATGCAGCCTATTTCATTCGTGCTGCTATATCTAAGCTGATGTAACAAGACATGACTTCTGGCTGTCTACTCCGCCATGCTCTCTCCACTGTGATGAAGTTTCCTCTCCACAATAAAAGTTCTCCTCAAGAGTGAAAGATAAAATAAACTTTTTCCATAAACTATTTCGGTCAGGTATTTTTACCCAGCAATGAGAAGGTAACTGCAACACTGACTGTGTTAAGGAATGATTTTTTTTTCCTTCCTAAAATAAATGACAATCACATAAGGAAATATAAGGAAATTTACTTGGAAGAAAAATGTCTCCTTTATTTTTTATGACCTTTCTCAGAAGGCAATATAGGCAGAAAAATAATTTCTAATTTATCACATCACAACAGCATTGCTGTTTGTTGGATTACTTTTATTCATTTGAAACAGTACTTCAGGACTAGAGTGGTATATTAGGAAGAAGTCAGTCAAGCTCAAAGACACCAGAATAATGTGTCACATGTGATAGAGACCAGGCAGGTCTACTGGAGAGCCCAGTTAAACCTTTCATCAGGACCACATGTCTTTCTTGTACTTTTTAGCTGAAGCTAACTTAGATATGAGAAACTTTACCTAATGGTAATAGATAAAGAAGTCATTTCATTTGGAGCCCTCTTTGCTCATACTCCTGGAACCAGAATATTTTATATTTCAGCTTCTTTACTGGATTCAGTGCTCCTGAGAAAATTTATATTTGAAGTGCTCAACCAATCTCTGAAATAAAGTTGAGAGAAATCAACCTTGGACATATCAAACTAAGAACTGACTGCACATCATACAGCCTTTCCTGGTTGGTTCTGCACAGTTAAGATGCTAATGTTATATTCCCAGTTAGGAGAAATGGCTTTGGCATACCCTTCCTCCACTTACTGCCTAAACAGGCTTGGTGGCTAATTGTCGACAATGGCATAAAGAGTCAGGGAATGGAAAAGGAGCTCCCAGGGGGTAAACCGCAGGCAAAGTACTTCTGAAAAATATTTAGCTGCATTTATAACCCTGTTAACAGCATCTTCTTTCACTCAGAGCTACTGCAGTCTTGTCCTTCAACCACTATGGGCTAAATGAGTAATTTCTAAGATTGCTTCCACTTCTGGCATTCAATTTTCTACCCAAAGTTAGTTTATTTTTCCCTTTCACTCATGTAATGTTTAATCTCTGCTGTCAATTTGAAAGAATTTAGAATCACCATGGAAACAAATCTCTGGGTCTGCTAGATTAGGTAAACAGAGGTGAGAAAAACCATCCTAAATGTAGGTGGAATCATCGCATACTCTGGTGGTCTTGGACTGAATAAAACAAGAGAAAGTGAGCTGAGCCCCAGCACTTCCCATCGCTGCTGTCAAGCCTTCCCTAACATATTGGGCTATTTCCCCCCTCAAGCTGTAGATTGAAACAAACCCTTCTCTCCTTAATTTGTGTTTGTTGCAATGAAAAGACAAGTAGCTAATACACCCCTTTTGCCCTCATACTTTCAGAGATTGAATATATTTTACTCGTTTCCATGTCAAGTAGGAGCTTTAGGAAGAAGAGAAAGAGCTGAAAGTGAGACTCATTCACCTTGTCAAACATTAAGGGATAAATGAAAAGAGTCCCGGATGATGCAGAGAGTGTGATTGTGGGATGAATGCAGGCACTGACACATAGGGTCCAGATAGTAGCAGATATAGGAAGTTATTTGAAATAATTTTAGAAGTGTACTTGAGATATCCAATGGGCTTTTTGTATGGACACCTATTGAATGTTATTGCTTTCTGGTGGGATTTTTGTCTCATGTAAAGTCCATTCTATGAAACAGCTAAATCATTTCATGTTGTTACCATACATCATTTTGGTCATTTTGTTTGATATATTGACTGGAAGAAGATGGGAGTGTTTATTTAATATCACTTTTGCTGCCCCAGCCCTGCAACAGCAAGGATGGAACTGAATCATCCCGAAAATTGTTAAGGCAAAATGGCTTTTGAGTGGTGGCTTCACTTGTGTATTATCTGAGACTGAACCACTCTTTCACTGTCCTGCAACTACCACCAAGCAGCTGATGTCCTGCTCATAAATCTCAGGTACTGTGACAGTTCACAGTATTCTGCAGACAAGACCTTCTGCAATGTGGGTAACATTCTCTATCTGTAGTCTCAAATATACAGCAATTCAACAAGTGAAATAGGACAAGTCCAGCTGAGGAAATGAGTTTAAAACTTAATATAACTTCAGCTTTTATAAATGTCAATAGTCACTTGTGGCTACTGGCTCCCACATTGGACAGGGACAGTTGTTGATCTCGGCATCATCAGTCACACTTCTCCATGGAGACTTTTGAAATGTTCAAAGAAAATAAGGTACATTTTAACCTATTCAATCATTATACTACTTTATGAACCAAAATGACGATATCAGATCATAGGATTTTATTACAGCTTCAATTCTCATTTGAAAAGTATATACCTTACACACACACACACACACACACACACACACACAAACTTATTCTCCGACATATACACAAACAGAGGACAGTTTTATAATTTAATGTTAAAAAGGTACATATATTTCAAAATATGTATCAAAGAACTTAGGCAACTGAAGATTTTCTCTTGTTTATGGTGATCAAACGTTATCTTCTAAATAGCTGTAAATAATAGTGACCCATATGGGAAATTGAGCTTGTGAAACTGTTGAAGAAAAAATAAAAAAGCAAGATTTGGGGAAAATATATACTATGGTTCATTGTGCATGGATCTGAGGAAATTCATCAGGGCTGAAGGAATCTGTATTTTCAAGGGTCATAAATGTGTGCTTTCCAATCCCAGTTCCACCACGGTCCAGGACTGTGGACACTAAATAATAAACTGTGATTTCTTTGAAATGGCTTATCTGTAGAAGAAGATATCTGTTACTGCCTTTACAAGTCCTTGTGAAAATTAAGTAAGATAATATATGAAATAGCTTTAGTATATAGTGGACCTTAAATGTGTTAATCCCTTGCCTTTCTATTTTAAGGCATATATTTTGAAATATGAAAATTAGTTGAAGCCATACATACTCTAGAAATATTCAATCAATCAGCATTTATTTCTGGGAAATAGGAGTTCTATGTGACTTTGTAAGCACACTTTATAAAACCAGGGTATCTACAGGCCCTGAGCAGATGGTCATACTCAAGAGGAGAGAGAAAGGAGTTCTTTTTCAGAAAATTCTTTTTGGTTGGTCCCTTCATTATGATTGGGCAACATGCCACTTACAACAGATGGATATGAATACAGGCTGTGTTCTACCCCAGTCTTGGCATATGCACTGAGCTCACTCACCAGGCTGTTGAAACAGCTGCTGTGTGGTCTCCCCACCTGCAGTTGCAGGGTTCTGCCAAGAGGGTTTAGGCTCAGAGAAGAATCTGCCTCTAGATGACTCTTCCTGGTTGGAAACCACACCTACTACCCTCTGAACACTAGGAGCCCCTTTGCAGATCTTTCTTTAAAATCTCTGTGAAGAAGATATTAAACCATCCAAATCCATCCAGCATTTCATTAACATTAAATAGACAGCATGATTGGCAGAAAAAAAAAGAGGCATATTCAAATCTGAACTTGACAATTTAGTTACAGTTAGATAAAGTTAATTTAACTCCTTGACTCCTTAGTATTTCTCTTCACATGGAAACATACAATGCTGCTTAGAGCTGTAGTGAAGACAGGATAAATAAATATTTGAGGGAGAGACAAGATAGCTCAATGTCATGGCTGTAGTAGTGACAACAATGATAGCTGACATATATTGACTATTTTTTAAACATCTATGATTATCCTAAAAGTTTTACAACTTTTAGAAACTTAGTCATAATAGATACATCATAAGCCTATCATTAGTAAAACCTGTGAGGAAACTGAGGCAGAATGAGTTCAAACAGCAAGTCCCAGATAACAATACTAGAAAGGTATGACATGGAATAAAAACTCAGGGAGTCTGGCCTCAGAGGCTGCACACTTAACCATTACTGTAACTGGTAATGGAAGGATAACTTTTTTTTTTTCATTTTTGGGGAAATGGGGGTGGGAAGAAATGGTTCTGGGAAAGGATAACTGTTTTTATTAGGAAAAAAGGATTCACAGAAAATTGAGTATGTTGGTAAAATATTTGTTATTGAAAGCAAATGACAGCTGTAGGATCTGGGAATAATTTCTGTCTGGCACATGTTGCTTACATAAGAAAAAATCAGCAGAGGGAAGGATAATTCAAAGTCACTCCTTTTTATGGGAAACAAGAAATGGTACTACAAAAGTCAAAATCATTACATGCATATTACAAAGCAGCAGTATAATTTAAGTAATTGGGCAAATCCTGAAAGGATTGGTTTTATATTTTAATCATTGATGGAATAAATTTACTTAATGGATTTTGTAAGCTTAAATTTACATTTGCTATTAATCCTGTTCTATATTTAAATGTGGTTTTACATATACCATATAAACACAGTCTGACCTGATGAAATTGATTCTGTTAAATATGGGAAAATATAACTAGTTTTTGAACCTATATATGTCTCATTTGTATATTTGAAAGTTTTCTTCCTATATTGTTCTTTTCTCATAGCTATGGCAAAACACCTAAGGGAAAATATTTAAGAAAATGGAGTCTTTATTTCAACTATTTGTTTCAGAGACCATAAGTCCATCCTGCTGGGGAGTAATAAGTAGCAGGAGTAGGTCAGTTGGTCAACAGCAGAAGCATGTCAGTTGGACAGCAGGAGAGCATGTGGTAGAATTCCTCACATTTTAGAGGATCAAGAAACAGAAAGTGAAGCCAGGCATGGTGGCGCACACCTTTAATCCCAGCACTTGGGAGGCAGAGGTGGGAGGATTGCTGTGAGTTCAAGGCTACCCTGAGACTACATAGTTAATTCCAGGTCATCCTGGACCAGAGTGAGACCCTACCTCAAAAAAAACAAAAAAAACAAAAAAACAAAAAAAAACAAAAAAGAAAAAAAAGAAAAAGAAAAGAAAAGAAAAGAAAGAAAGAAAGAGAAAAGAAAAGAAACAGAAAGTGCCTTTCTTTTACACATTCTCTTCCCATGGCCTCGCTTAGGCCTTTCCCCTCCCTGTAATCTGTTCTTCTACTTACATATGTGCAATACCATACATTTAAATCCTTCCCTCTCCTTCCTCCCTTATAGCACTTTAACAGCTCACTGGTTTCTAGTACCTATTTTTTGTTCCATTTTACACATAAGTCTATACATTTGTAGCTAGGATCCACATATAAGAGAGAACATGTGACATTTGGCTTTCTGAGCCTGGGTTACCTCACTTAGTATAATCCTTTCCAGATCCATCCATTTCCCTGCAAATTTCATAATTTCATTTTTCTTTACTGCTGAATAGAACTCCATTGTGTAAATGTACCACATCTTCATTATCCGTTCATTTGTGGAGGGACATTTAGGCTGGTTCCATTTCTTAGCTATTGTGAATAGAGCAGCAATAAGCATGGTTATGCAAGTATCTCTAAGGTAGTGAGAAGAGTCCTCTGGATATATGCCTAGGAGTGCTGTAGCTGGATCATATGGTAAATCTATTTCTAGCTGTCTCAGGAACCTTCACACTGATTTCCTCAATGGCTGGACCAGATTACATTCCCACAAACAGTGTAGAAGTGTTCCTCTTTTTCCACATTCATGCCAACACTTACTGTCATTTGTTTTCTTGATGGTAGCCATTATGACAGAAGTGAAATAGAATCTCAAAGTGGTTTTAATTTTCATTTCCCTGATGGCTAAGGATGTGGAACACTTTTAAGATGTTTATATGCCATCTGTATTTCATCCTCTGAGAACTCTCTATTTAGTTCCATAGGCCATTTTTTAACTGGGTTGTTTGATTTCTTATTATTCTGTTTTTTGAGTTCTTTTTATATTCTGAATATTAATCCTCTTCAGATGTATAGCTGGCAAAGATTTTCTCCCATTCTATAGGTTGTCTTTTTGCTCTATTCATAGTGTCCTTTACTGTACAAAAGCTTTGTAATTTTGTAAGGTCCCAGTGGTTGATTAGTGGTTTTAATCCCTGGGCAATTGGGGTAGGGTCAATCAAAATTCAAGATATTGTGAATAAGACTTATGTAAACCTACTTTTTTGAATAATGGTACATCTAGAAGCTATAGACTGTTACTAGATAATTTTCAGTGCTTGGGATGGGATACCTTCCAGTGAGTTTTTGACCAAGGAGGTCCTGGTAGCCTCCAAAACATTAAAGGCTATTTCCAAAGCCCTTGGTTGCCCTTGAGAAACAGATGATAAGACCCTATTGCTGAAGACATCTCTTGCCTGAAAGGCAAGGTCACTGAGAAAGCAAGCTGGTGCTGAGCAGAAAACCTTCTCCCTGTAGACCAGCCAACTGAAAGCTGGAAAAAAGCTGCAGTGCATGCAGCCGTATGGGAGACAGAAGTCATCAGCAGTGAAAACAGTAGACACTGAAAATTCAAGTTTGACCATACAGGCCCAATGACTGAATGGGTGCAATAGTGGCATGTCTGCTCTTGGGGTAACCAACTGCTCCATAATTGGACTGAAGGCCCTCTCTATGGGAGGGAATACATACTTGGTACTGAAAACCTAAGCAAAAGTCTATGGCAGGGGAGGTCATGAGCCTTAGGGGTATAAAGCCTGCACTTGTCTGGTTAAATGTATATATTATTCCCACCAAGCTTCCCTGAAAGCACTACACTTAATGTTCATATTCACATATTAATGCTACTCTCACTTCTGGTTAGAGATGCTTCTCTTTTCAGATGGTGATGACCACTGGGATGACCCAAAAGGCAACATACTGCTGAGAAGAAGGGATGGAGGAGTGCTCAGCACTGAAACACCTCTGTCACACCCTCCAAGGCTCAGGTACCATTGTGGAAGAGGGGCCAGATAGAATGGAAGAGCCAAAAAAAGGATATGACTCCTTACAATGCAACTGCCCAGACAGAAATTGGCCTCAATATCCATGACCTTGCAGTGCCTAGCAATACTTCCGCAAGACCCTCATAATAGAAGAAAAAGATGATGACATCAAATTAAAAGAGAGACTAATGGAGAGAGGGAGGGGTTATGATGGAGATTGGAGTTCTAAAGGGGAATGGGAGTAGGGGAGGGAAATATCATGTGTTTTTTATATAAGTATAAAAGTTGTCAATAAATAAAAATAAAAATAAAAATAAAAAATAAAAAAATAAGAAAATAATAAAGAAACAGAAAGTGCTTGATAGGAACCAAAAGGGGATAACACCTTCAAGGCCTACCCCCAGCAATGTAATTTTGCTCAAAGATTCTATAACCTCCCAAAGACAGTCCTCCCAGCTGGGACCAAGTGTTTCCACACAAGAACCTAAACATTCAAACCATAACATGTAGCAAGTAGAATTCTGCTCTTAGATGTAAAAAAGAAGAATGTCAATTGAGAGATACAACAGTCAAAAACATATTTACCTGCAAACTTGCTCCAGTAAGGTCTTCAGTTTTCTTACTGTGAGCATTTTATGGAATAAAGTGTTTGCATTATGAACACAACTCTACACATTATGCTTTGTCTCAGTACAAAGCATGGGATAGAATGGGAAGCAGCAACAAACATGTAAACATGGAGAGAGACTGAAACAGAAACACAAGCAGTTAGTTAAATAGGTATCAGACAATCTGGGAAAGTTGTGGGCCTTTGGGAGGTAGAACCCTGCTGGGAGGAGGTGTCTCACTGGGGGCAGGCTTCTCAGTAGTACTTAGATCCATCCTTAGACTACTTCCTGACTGTTGATGTGCAGATGTGATCCAGACTTCCTGCTCAGGCCTGTCATGCTTTCTTTTCCATGATGAAACTTCCCATTGAAACTATAAGCTGACATAGACCCTTTCCTCCCATAAGCTTCTTCTAGTTGAGTATTTTGTTTCAGCAATGAGAAGGAAACTGTTACAAGAGCTTTTTAAAAACTGCACCAGAAAGACCCTCTCACCTTTTCTACCGTGTGAAAAAAACAGGGCAGGATAAAAGCCAATACACCAAGAAGTGACCCTTATTAGAAACAGGATTTATGGATACCTTAATCATGAACTTCCCAGCTTCCAAAACTGAAAAATACAATGGATATCTTCACTCCAAAAAATTGTAGCAATATAAAAATACTGAAATTTTCTTTGATTTACTAAAGCTCACTGGAGGAAAAAAATAGATAATTTGAATAATGCTATAGTCATTGAAGAAATTAAATTCATTTTTCAGAAATCATAAAACAAGGAAAACTCCAGACCTAGAGGCCATCTCTGACAAATTCTAGCAAATATTTAATAGATAATTTATTTGAATACAAACTCTTAACTTTATATCAAAACAAAAGTTATCAGCACAAAAACAAACTAGGCCATGTATATTGATGGAAAAGTTTGTAACAATTGAATCAAACAATAAAGAGAAATGCAAATACATCAGGACTTCATGCAGTTTATCAAGGAAATGTTATCTTGGATCGCCATTTGAAAATCCATCAGTGTAATTCTTCCCATGACAGACTAAAAGGAAACTAAAAGACAGAGTGTTAGAGAGAAAGATGATTATTTCAGTAGATGAATAAAAATCTTCCCAATGATAAATTTTTGCAAACTAGGAACAGAAGAGAATTTCTTCAATATGAAAAAGAACATCTATAATATTTTATGTGTGCCAACCATACTCAATGGTGAAAAATGTGCATTCTTTCTTCCTAACATTTAAAAAAGGCTAGAATGGTCAGGCTTTTCATTTATGTTCAATATGATAGTAAGTCAGGAAGAAGAAAAAATGGGCAAATTGAGAAGGAAGAAAATAAATCTCCTTGCAGACAACATGATTATTTCATTAAAATATTCCAAAAATTCACATCACTGAAAAGCTATAAGAACTAACAAAGTTATTCATCAAGATTGAGGTTTAGGAGATTTCTATACCAAAATCTATTGTATTTTCATATACTTGAAGTGGTCAATGAGAAATTTAGGGTCTCATTTGTAAAACCAAAAATTGTGAAATTTTTATATACATTTAGCAAAATATATAAAATATTTGTGTGCTGAGAACTATGAATTATTTATGAAAATAAAACAAATCAGGTAGAGTTATGTATTATATTTATGTATTAGAATACTCACTATTGCTAAGAAATCAACATCTTAAAACTTCCATACATATTTAATACAATTCTAGTACAAATGTGAGCACAAATTTTTGATAGAAATTGAGCTAATTCTGAAACTTATACATAAATAAAAGACTTAAATATATAAAATAATTTGCAGGTATGAGCAGATTTGGAGAACTCAACTTTCCATGACTTCAAGATGCAAAAAATAAATAAATAAATTAAAAATAAAAGCCTCAAGATCAGTTGTGAGACCCTACCTGAGATGAAACCAGAAAAAAATGGAAAAAAAAAAATTATTTCCATACATATTTAATACAATTCCATAGTACAAATGTGCTCTCCACAGGGCCAACAAGAGAGCAATAGAAAGCCAGCACAATTCTGCAAAACTTATACATAAATAAAAGACTTAAATATATAAAATAATTTGCAGGTACAGCAGATTTAAAAGAACTCAACCTTAAGATCAGCCCCATGACATTTCAAGATGCAGACTATAAAAAATAAATAAATAAATAAAATAAAATAAAAACTACTCAAGATAGTGTAATAAAACAAAAGATAAAGACACATGGAATAGAACTTAGTGTTGCACATATGTGTTCACATATGTATAATTTTCAACAAATGTATGAAGACAATTCATTGAGAAAAAAAAAAGGCACCCTTTCCTCATGATGGAGAAATAGGTCATGTAAATTCAAACACAGAGATTTCAACCTAGATGGGAAATCATGTGTGAACTTAACTAAAAATAGATCAGTCATAGACCTAAATTCAAAACCTAAGCCTGATATCTGCCAAGAAGCAAATTTAGGAGAAAAATTAAATGACCTCACATTAGATGCATTAGGTACAAATGGAAATGTCAGTTCTAAAAAGTAAGTAAGGGATTAGTGAGACTTCATCAAAGTTAAAATTCTTCTGGTTTGGGGTTGATGACTCAGTAAAGTACTTACCTCAAAAGCATGTATATCAGCCTTTGGATCCCAGAACCCTCATAAAGAAGCTGGTTGTGGGATACTTGGATGTAATCCAAATGTTCAGGAAGCAGAGATAAGCAGATCCCTGGTGAGTTCCAGACCAAGGAGAGACCCTGTCTCAAAAGGGGAATGTGAGGTAGTATGCTTGAAGAACAAAACCTAAGGTTGTCCTCTGTACTCAGTCCACCTGCAGACATGTGTATCTTATCATACATAAAAACACATACATGCACACATGCAAAAGAAAATTTTACTTTCCATAGTACTTTAAAAAAAAATAAAACAGGCTGCAGGGAAGGCTCAGCATTTAAGAGCACTTGTTGTTTAAGAATAAGAGCCTCTGGGACCATAGATTGCCAAGTTCAACTCCCCAGGGCCTATATAAAAAGCTGGGTATGATCATGCACATCTGTAATCCAGTGCTACTGGGCAGACAATGGCCCATCACTGGGACTCAGTGATAAATAGCAGCTCCTGGTTGAGGGAGAAACCCCAATCTCAAGGAAAGAAATATGTGGACAAGCAGTAAGAGAAGGACACTCGACATTCTCCTCTGGCCTCTGCATGCATTCACACACCTGGGGCATGTACATATGTACACAAAAGTGCATATAACACACACACACACACACACACACACACACACAGAAGACAATGAGAAGAATTAAAATCATAGATTTGGAGGAAATATTTGCAAAGCACATATCTAATATGATTCCATCTATATTATATTTCAGAAAAGGTAAAGCCTAAAGAGATAGACAAAAGAGCTGCTAGAAATCCGATTACAAATCCTTATTGATTGTGGTATTTATACACAAATGCATATATCTGTAAAACACATAATTTCATAATATAAAAATTTGTAGTACTGCACACCAAAAGGTCAGATATTATTCTATTTAAATTATAACTAAGAACAACAAATTGAAACAAAAGGAAATTATCCTTTAAACTGCAGAGCTTTTTGTCTATTTGTGGCAGACCAGATTGCTATTGTATTGGAATACTACAACAAAAAGCTGACAATTCACAAGTAAATACATGAGTACATAATACAGTTTCATTTGATTGATTGATGTAATTTCATTTGAACTACTTATAAAAATGAATCCAATAAGGAAGTTAAGAGGATAAAATGATACTTGCCAAACTCATCCATGTAATGTCAAGCAATAAATAATAAACCTAATATTTAGACAACATACCAAGCATGATCCCAAACAGAGGGAGCTGGTGGTGGGTGGGTAACAAGAGTACATACCATCCCCAGGACATTCCTGGCAATCTCAAGAGGCATTCAAGAATAGATTTGTGATGATTTATGTCACATGGAGTGGAAAATGTATGGAGTAAAGGAATTCATTAAGACTTTTATTTAAGAGTAGGTAGTCAAGGACTAGAGAGATGGCTCAGTAATTAAATATGCTTCCTGCACAAGAACTAACTCATTGGAACTAGTAAAAAAGAGATTCTGACTCAAAAACAAGATGAGGCAGAAGGGCAATGGACTGGGATGCCCAAAGTTCCACTCTTGCAGGTGCATGATCCCCACTTCAAATGTCATTAGGGCCACTGCAAGAGCACATACACATGCAAACACCATACGCACAATACACAACACACTACATTACACACATACTCACATGCAAGAAAATAACTATTATGAAAAAAAGAAAAGGCACTTAAGTGAATCCTCTGGAAACAACATTGCAATGGAGATCTACAAGAAGAGAAGTAGTTCTGAATACATCCTGGATGAGTGTTCCAGAAATATTTGAGAGAAAGCAAGGAGATGGCTAGGAAAAGCAAGAGGACCTATTCTATGACGAATAATGGGTTATGCAGAGGTCAGAGGTGAAGCAAGAGAGGTGGTAAGAGCCATTTCATTTAGTCTGAAGAGGTAGTAGGATATCAACTACATATATATATATATATATATATATATATATATATATATATATAGAGAGAGAGAGAGAGAGAGAGAGAGAGAGAGAGAGAGAGAGAGAGAGAGAGAGAGAGACAGAGACAGAGACAGAGACAGAGAGAGAGGAAAAAGACAGATAGAGAGGACGAGGCAGAGAATTGGTATGCCAGGGCCTCTCAGCTGCTATACATGAACTCCAGATGCACATGTCACTTTATGAATCTGTCTTACATGGGTCCTGAGTAATTGAACCTGGGTTCTTTGGCTTTGCAGGCAAGTGCCTTAACCACTAAGCCGTATCTCCAGCCCATAAGCAAGTTAAGATTATAAGTTGAGGTTGAGCAGGCCTATGAAAATCAGCTGTAGCTTACTTGTTTAACATTTACACAGCCCTGGGTTTGATTAAAATGTTGATTTCACATAAATTGAGAGAATAGATGCTGCCAGAGACTTGGAAGAGTAAATAAAGAAAGGAGTCATTCAATCATTCAAAGTCTACAGTGCTATAGTTAGACAGGAGCACTAAGTTTTGGTGTTCTATATTACATCAGGTAGAATACAAAGAAAAACAATGAATTACATACCTTGAAATGAGTAAAATATGGGTATTTGAATGTACTCCCTATAAAATGTGATAGAGTTTAAAGGAGATGAAATAACTGCCTTGAGTTGAAAACTACTCAATTTATAAGTGAAACAAAACATAATATTGTGATAATGAGCCCACCATGGTGGCACACACCATTTTTTAAAAGTTGAAATAGTGGTATTGAGGAAAAGTAACTTACTAAGAAATATTTATTAAGAAATAAATACTGTAATACTATGAAAAAAATCCAACCAAATGTGGTTGTTTTCTAGAGCAAAATTGCAGCTGAGGAACAACTTTGACAGCAGTTCAGATAATGCGGAAAGAGCCTACTGATTAAGACATTTTGATATAATGTTTAAGTCTTTTCAATTTTTTTCTTTATTATTTATGTACATAGTGTATATGCAGCCATGTTGTTACCATCATTAGCCTCCTCCCTGTCCTCCACCCTCCGAAGGGAACCTCCTATTTGGGGAATGTGGGTCGTGCATTTTGGAGGTAGCCATCAGTTATGGGGATGAGGCAATGTCTGTGCATAATGTCCCAACTTGTGGCTCTAACAATCTTTCTGCCTCTTCTTCCGCGAATTTCCCTGAGCCATGTTGGGTTCATTTTAGGTCTTCTTCAGTGATGAGGTCTTGGGAGG
Organism: Orientallactaga sibirica; assembly: GCA_036365145.1. Lineage (NCBI taxonomy): Eukaryota > Metazoa > Chordata > Mammalia > Rodentia > Dipodidae > Orientallactaga > Orientallactaga sibirica. The sequence goes on from JAEOAD010000013.1 coordinate 38,100,217, forward strand.
CTCTGTGTCTCTGGATTTCTGGTTTGGTAGGAGTTAAGTATTTTCTGTATCTATCTCCTTCACCCTTGTGCTGGTACCAGGTTCACCAAGAAAGCAGCACTCTGGCTCATTTTCCCCATTACTCTATAGTTTCAGCTGGGGCTCTGGTGAGGTGTGATGAGCTGATTCTTTCCTCAGGTTCTGTGTCCATCTGACAAACAGAAGCAGATTCTCCAATGGAGATTGAAGTCAGCACTAGATCAATGGGATAACCACTATTAGTTTAGAGAGAATTTAATAAGTGTAGGCTCTCTTGTGGCCCAAGATTGGTGGGAGCTTGATATTGGAGAGAGGGGTCATTTTTTTGGATATGGTTCTGACTTGTTTCCCACTTCCAACTATGGGTTCTGTCCCATTGAGTGGATCTGTAAGCCAATTCAAGAGCAGTTGGCTTCCCACCATGTCTGTGTGCCACAATTGCACTTGGGTGAGCATCACGTCAGGTTGTTTGCTGCTGAGTAGCTTAGTCATGAGTTACTTGGACCTGTGTTGCTCATTTTCCCCCAGTTGTTAATGTTGCACCTTCTGGCACTAGACAAGTTAACTGTCTGGAGATTAACTCTCTTCCATATTCCAGCCAGGTCATTCCATATTCCATACCAAAAGCACATCGTGTCTTTGTCAGTAGGGTCTTACCATTAAACTTTGGTGGGTCATCAAGTGCTTTGACAGAAATCTGTCTTCTTTTGGGAAACCTTGTATGTCTCTCTTGTCAACAGCTCATTGTAGATGTTAACTGCATGCGGGTACTGGGAGTTACAGGCCAGTGCCAAGGGGAAAGAAGGAAGAAAAAATATATAGAGAGACATAGAATTAATGTGCCAAGTCTTCCAGCCACTGTAATGGTTCTCCAGACTTGTGTGCAACCTTGTACACTTGCACCATGTTTTGTGGCTGGCTTATCTGGGACCTGGAGAATCAAACAGGGGTTCTTAGGCTTCTCAGGCAAGTGTCTTAACTGCTAAGACACCTCATCCACCCCTCATTTTTGCTTTTTTGATTCCTGAGGTAACACATTTTTCTGGTGTCCTTGTGATGCTATGCTCCACTCCTTCAAAATCTCTTTTTCTGCCTCTAATGCTACTTGATCTTCAAAATGTGAAATAAAGAGGAGGCAATGCACATTAATTCTATCTCTTTCTTGCTTTCTCTCTTCTTGCTCTCTAGAATAAAATAGGTCAGGCTGTTGGAATTGCCTCAGAAAACAAACAAACAAAAGAAGCAAACATGAAAGAATAAACTGAGTACCATTCTGGAATGAGTTCAGTTACTATCAGAGTCAAGTCTCAAAGAGTCCTACCTTCCAAAAAAAAAAAAAAAACCTAAAGTGGGGAGTGGGTCTCGATGCTAAGGATCAGTTAGGGGAGCAGAAAGGAGCATGGTAAGGACAGAGACCTTGAAGCATGATTAAGGTCATGGGAAGGAGCCCATAAAAAAGGGAAAATTGATGAATAAAGGAAGAATAGTGGTAAGTACAAAGTTTAAGTCTCCAAGTGGTCAAGGAAGATAGGAATTGGTTTATAAGTATAAAAACAGAAATAATTCACTTAATACCTGAAAGAGAAAAATAAAATAGGAGAAACCCAAGTAAATATGAACAACCCACACAAGAAGTTGGCAGCAAGAAAATCAAAGGCAAATACATACCAAAGAATGATTTGGGAGCCAAGATGGCAAGGTACTAGGAATCTAGTGGGGCTAGAGTCATACACTTCATTTTATAGCACTATTTCATAAAGTAAGCTCTGTAACTCTGCATCCATATAGAGAGTTTTCTATAACTTTTACAATGATTTTTAACAATATGAAAAGTCCTCTTCAGAACTTCCAAAAATACCTGGATGAAATGAATTTTAGGAGGGTAATGTGACATAATAAGTCACTATATGCTAAATTAAATTCCTACATTTGGCTTTGAACTAGGGAAAAGGATAAGTCATCAGATGATTCAGGGTATATGATTTTGATGGATATGCCCTTTTCATTTTTGTTTATAATAACAACAATAATAATTATTATTATCAGTACAGTACATTTGATGAAGTAACATCTATTGTCATTTCTGGGAACACACAGGGTTTATAAAGGGTATGAGTTAACCCTGGTCAAGAAGAGTATTTTGTAAGTAATGTTGAAATTAATGAAAAAGAGTGTTTTTATATAGCAGCACAGTTGAGAAACCTCAAACTGAGAACTGGCAGGCTCATTGAGAGAACTGATTTAAGGGAATTAACCTGCTAGGAAGGGAATAACAGAAATGAAACATGAAGATGAGGTCCTGATAGCATTTGGTCCATGCTCCAAGGATGCACAATTCTCACGAACTTTGTTTATAGGAAGCAGTAGATCTTAATTTTAGTCTAGTTCAATAATAGTCTGTGTTTTATTTTAACAACTAAATGCCCTGTCTGGTCTCAAAATGGTTGCTTGCCAAGAGAAGCATTATAAGTGATACCATTGTCCTGGAAGATCCCTGATAGGAGGTAATAAAGTAACTACTAAAGACTGCTGTTTATTATTTCAAAGACTTTGTCAGTGAGCCTATTATCACCAAAGGTAGAAGATTTGGTAGAAATAAAACGGCAGGAGCTAGAGCCTCTTGACTTCCTCTGATGTCCTTCAGTATGGGGAAGCACCAGTGTGAGCACTAGTGGATGCACAAACAGAAAGGGAGGGAACTCCTTCCTCTCATTTCTCAAGGAGTGCTCAGTGTTCTCATGTAGTCCGTGTCAGAACCATGTGTGTTGTGTGAAACATTTTCCCTGGGGAGGGGTGAACATAAGTCCATTCATCCCAGAGTCTGCACAAACAAAAGACTAACGCACAATTGCACCAGAAACAGTTTATTTTATTTTATTTTATTTATTTTATTTTGTGAACAGATGGACTAAAATTGGGATTATTTACAGAGCAGAGTGAGAAGTTGCTCACAGGAACATGGATAACTCAAAGGCAGATACATTCCTGAAAAGCCCACCCCAGCATCTTATCTGGAGCTCACTGTATGACTTGAAGACAGCTTTGTTGGTGGGGAAGTTTGGCCCAAAGTGTTCGTTTACCCTTTTTATAACCTGAGGAAAGGGTAAGTCTTACAATATGTTGCCCAGACTTTTTGACCACCTGAGTCTCCTGAGCCTCCCTCCTTCCCCCACAAAGGATTTTTATTTTTAATTCAAAGAAAATTGCTATTGAGTTTTGGTCAGAGTCTTCCTCTTAACAGTTGTCTATCACCTCTAAAACTTTGGGGAGTGGTCATGTAAATTTTCAGTTTCAGTGCTTCCAGACATAACACCCTAACTCTCCTGAGCCTTCCTTCTCCCTTCGGGGGTGGGGGTATTTCAATTCAATGGATTTTGCTATACAGTGTGCTGTTAAATCCCATATGTAATATTCTTCTCTGTTTTCCACATGGATGTGCAACTCAGAAACAGAGATACCAAGAAAGTTAGGGGAATTAGTAAAACATCAGCAGACATTTACCCTGCATTTTTTCCAGGCAGAAGTAATGATGTTTCTTGTCAACTGCAGATAGATTTGGATGCAGTTTGAGGGCACAGAGATGCTATTGCTGCTACTGCTGACAGTAAGTTCCCAGACCTGAATGAATCTAAAGAGGCTGAAGCCAGGCAAAAGCTTTTAAGCCAACACATTAAAGATGCAACAGAGCTTTTAGCCCTGTTTCTAGTTTAAAGAATAAATGAGACAGAATCAAGAATCAAAGGTCATGGCTACACCACATTTTTCAGTTTGTCATTTGCCAACTAAAGCACCTACAATTAAATTGCTTTTTATTTGTATTATGTTTGAAGACAGTCAGATTGCCAAAATGTCTTACATCTGCCAAGGAGGGCATGTTTCTTCAGCAGATTAGTCTCCAGATATTTCTATGCACATCAGAGGAATCAGGATAAAGTATTCTCTGAGGTTGCATTATCTAGAATAGAAATTACTCACTTCTGGTGTCAATTTAAATTTATTAAAATTTAAAACACCAAAAGTTCCATACCTCATTTCTGCTACCCATAATTCAAGTGCACTTGTAAGTAGAGAACACCTTCGCTAGTGACAAAGAACATGTCTGAGCTAGAGAGATGGCTTAGAGGCTAAGACACTTGCCTACAATGTCTTAGGACCTGGGTGGATTCCCTAGTACCTACGAAAGCCAGATGCACAAGGTGGCACATGTGTCTGTGGTTTGTTTTCAGTGGCTGGGGACCCAGGTCCTCCCATTCTCTCTCTGTCTCTGTATCCTCCTCTCTGTCTTTCTGAAATAAATAAATAAAATGTATTTTTTAAAAAGAACATTTTAGCCGGGTGTTGTGGCGTACACCTTTAATCCAGCTCTAGGGAGGCAGAAGCAGGAGGATTGCTATGATTTCGAGGCTATCGTGAGACTACATAGTTAATTCCAGGTCAGCCTGGGCTAGAGCGAGACCCTACCTCAAAAAAAAAAAAAAAAAAAAAAAAAGAACTTTTTGTTGTTGTTGTTTGTTTGTAATGTTTCTATTTGCCAGAGAGTACTGCTCTAGGAAACACATATGATAATGGCATTGGACAGCAGAACACCAAGTTTCCCATCTGGGAGGCAGAATCGGGGGTGCCTGCAAAGCTTCAGGAAAACACACTGCAGACACAGGAAAGGAAATGAGCACTGATCCCATCACCTGAAACCATCCAATGACCCATGGTTCACAACACGATCCTACTCTCATGGAACATGATACATGCTTCTATAGGTTCCAGAGTGGTGATAATTACAAATTATACTATGAGTTATTACTACTTTATATGTTTTCCTTAGGTACTGAGTATTTGGGAAGTAAGACAAGTCAGAAGGTAAAGATCAGGGATACATACATAATCCTAATACAAGAAAGAAAGAAGAATTGGCAGTAAAAAATTAACCCATACAGAGACAGTAGGGAGATCTTATCCTACTTTCTACTATTACGGTTTCACAGGCACGAGGAGAAAGAGAATTCTGTATCCTCCATAAACTGCATGACTGTTGTCAGAGTTTTCTCATAAGCAGACCCAAGTGAGCCAATATGTATGAATGTGCCAAGCTAGTAGAAAATCATGATTACAGCACTATTATTATTCAGGGGAAAAGTGGAGCTATCATGAAAGACATGGAATAAGTGGGACCCCCACACACACCCCATTAGGAATATTCAAAGATTTGATCTGTATATTACACAGACATCTAGAGATCTCTATTTATTTATAAGTCATAAGCATAGCTGATGGTACAAGTAGCATAATATTCAGTATGAAGACCTGTCTGTGTTAGGAACCTCAAAAATGAACTGAAGGAAATATCTCAAAGAATAAGGCATAAATGTAACTTAATGGAAAAATAAGGAAATGACTAGGTTTATGATATACTTGAAGAAGCTTCAATGGATAAAAGTATTACAGAATAGTAAAAATGAATAGATAAGAAAATAAAACCTCATATATAAGAAGGAAATTTATCCAAGTTGTAAAAGGAGCAAATTTAAAAGATGTGTCTAATTTAAGACAATTTTTGTTTTGCTGCATTTCAAAGGAAAAGAAAGTTTACTATCAGATTCTAGAAGAAAAGCACAAGTTGTTTACAAAAAACAGTTTTTAAATAAGAGTCTTAGAAATATATATTTTTAGAAAACACATCATTCATACTGTCCTTTACGAATAATGTATGCAGGGCTGAGGAGATGACTCAGTGGTTAAGGGCACTTGCTTGCAAAGCCTGCTGGCCCAGGTTCAATTCCCCAGTAGGATCATAAAACCAGTCCATAAAAAAGTGGTGCATTTGTCTGGCATTTGTTTGCAGTGGCAAACACACACACACACACACACACACACACACACACACACAAATTAAAATAAAAAGTAATCTATGGATATTAATTTTCTGCATTCTTCCTATGTCTAATAATTGTTTTTCTAGTCAACTGAAGTTGTAACTTGGATATTCAAGAAACTTTCAGCTCAAACTTCTTTTCTTGTAACTTCAAAATATTTTATCTATATATTGTGCATGCGTGTATGTGTGTTCATGCAAATGTGCATGTGTGGATGTACACGTGTGTATGTTTGCAGGCCAGCTGTTAACAACAGGTGTCTTTCAGTTTCTCTCCACCGTACTTTTTTGAAACAAGGTCTCTCAGTGAAGCTGGGGCTCACCAATTTAAGTAGACAATCTTGCTAACAAGCCTCAAGGATCCTTCTGCCTCTGCCTTTCCAGGATTGGGATTATATGCACATTCCACCACCTGGGCTTTATGGCTTTTATGTGGATGCTGGGTAACAAACTTGGGTCCTTGTGCTTATGTAACAAGGTCTTTACTGACTGAGCCATCTCCACAGGCCCAGCTTCAAAATGTATATCTTCACTATCTTCAAACTTCTATTTTCCTAGAATGTGACTTAGAACATTCTTTTACAGTTGTGACCCCTCTGAGGGGTCTGGGATTTTAGACAGATGCCTTTAGTATTAATCTTGAACTCTCTCATATGTTCTGTCCAGTCATGTGTGTTTTTTCCACTTCTGGGAAATGACTTGTTATTTTTTAATTCTTATTATTTTCTCCTGCATATTCTTTCTGTTCACTTCTTCTCTGAAGTTAGATAGTTAATCAATGGATATTTTGCCTCAATATCACTCCATTAATCCCTTGGTCTTGTTGTTGTAGTTGTTACCATTCATGCCATTATGCTAAGACCTCATGGAAAAATTAAACTCATTCTACTGAATTCAAGACATCTATTATGCTGGATGCTTTCTTTAAAGAAAAAGGAATCTACTTTTCTTAAACTTTACTAAGGCATAATTGACAATAAAAATAGTTTGTATTTACAAAGTGTAATGTGATGATTTGTGTGTGGAATCAAAATTATTAAGTCATCTTACATTTATGTGCTGAGATTTAATTAAAATTTATATCTTTCCCATTTTCTAATATACAATATGGCATAAACTATAGTCATGATTCTTTGTGAAACAATTGTAGATCTGTCCATTCTGCTGACATTCAGAACCTTTGCCTAATGTCTCTCTACACTCAACCCCAGCCACTGGAAGCCATCATTTATAAACTGAGCATCAGACAACATATGTAAGAAATGCATACCCTCAATAGCAAAACTCAAACAAATAGCCTGACTTAAATCTGAGTAAAAAACCTGAATACACATTTCTAAAAATATAGAGATAGTATACAGATGAACAACTGGTATATGAAAAAAAAGTTCAGTATAATTATCAAGGCAATGCAAATTGAAACCATTATGGGATAGCACCTCACACTCCAATATAAAAGGCTACAGACAAATGATGACAAGTGTTTGATAAGATGTCGAGAAAAGAGACTGAATTCTATCAGTGGCAATGTCAACAATTATAGCCATCATGGAGGTTCCTCAAAAACCAAAAGAAACACAGAATTACCATATGATCCAATATCCCAATATTGGTTATATACCCAAAAGGCAGAAATCAGGGTGCCAAAGACATAGTTACACATCCATTTTCACAGTATCCCCTCAACAAATTCCTGAAAAAACAGCCAAATAAGCAAAGGAAAACCAATATGGGAAGTTTAAAGGGAGAGTAACAAAGATTTACAAATTAATAAACAGAAGGAAGAAAACAAAGAACAATCCCATAAAAAAATTCAAAATGATATTGAAAAGAAAAAGTGTTGAGTTGGCTACAGAAACAAGTAACAGATGAAGGTGGGAAATATGTTAAGCACATGAAAGAAACAGTCATTTGATATGGTTGTCTTTTGTGTGTGTATGTGTTTGTGTTTATGGGCGTATGTGTGGGCACATATGTGTGTAAGTGGGCATGCACTTGTGTGCACATGCATGTGGAGGCTAAAGGTCCACATCCAGTATCTTTCTCAATCACTGTCCACCTTATTTTTAGAAACAGGCTTTCTCACAAAACCTGGAGCTCACAAGATAGAAATCTTCGCATTTCCACATACTTAATACTGGGATTACAAATAGGTGCCACTATGCCTGGCTTTTATATGGGTGCTGGTGATCCAATCCCAGGTCCACATGCTTGTGGGACACACACTTTACAGTTGGAGTGATCTTCTGTGCCCATAAATCATACTCATCACAATAAAAACAAAGCTATACAAATTAATCCATGAAACATAAATAAAGAAAAAAAAAACTGTCCCAATTTAAAGTTGTATTCATAGGTTCATGCTGTAAAGACCTAACTTCACTAACCTAGAGAACCTACACAGGGCATTTAATTAAAAATGGGGTCATATGTCAGGTGTGGAAGCCTAAAGGAAGTTTTGCAAAGCCTTTTAAAATTCAATATTCTTACAAATATTACAGCTTCTCCTGTAAGATCAAAACTGAAACTGAAGATCTGACATTCTCCAACAACCAGTGTGATGGCACATCCCCTTTTTAGTTAGAGGTCAATGGGAGAGACATATTTCCAACCATTACACAGAACGATCACTGCTCTGAGAATATCTTGTTTGTGCTTTTGTATTATATTATTTTATTTATTCAAGAGAAAGAGAGAGAAAGAGGCAAATAGAGAAACAGAGAGAGTGACCAGGTTTGTTAGGGCCTTCAGCCTCTACATGTACAGAACTCCAGATTCATGAGCCACCTTTTGCATCTGGCTATAAGTGGGTATTGGGGAATTGAACCTGGATCATTAGGCTTTGCAGGCAAGCTCATTAAACACTGAGCCATTTTTCCAGCCCTGCTTTTTTTTTTTAATTTTAGAATTCTTTCATTCTTGTGTTAAAACAATTTTCTTACCAAAAATTGAGCTCATATATTTGACTGCTTTTGATTTATACATACGCTAATGATAACAGAATATATGGTTTCTCTTATGTTTATATTGTGCTCATTTTTAAAGTTCAGTAGTACCTCAATTAAGTTGTATATTTTACTATAGCTTACTTTAAATTTTAACTACGGCTTTTGTATATTTGAGCACACATTTTCTAGATTTTATTTTTATTTATTTGAAACAGAGAGAGAGAGAGAGAGAAAGAGAGAGAGAGAGTAAAAGAGTGAGCATGGGCACACCAGGGCCTCTAGCCACTGCAAATGAACTCCAGACGCATGTGCCACCTTGTGCATCTGGCTTACGTGGGACCTGGTGAATCAAATCAGGGTCCTTATGCTACACAGGCATGTACCTTAACTGCTAAGCCATCTCTCCAGCCCTGTATATTTGAGCACTCTTGTAAATAAAATACTTAACAATAGAGATGTTCCTACGGAGGCATAGCAATTTATTCAAGTTTATTAAGCAAAAGTCGACTTATTCCAGGATCATCAAGTTTGATGTTTGTATAGTTAGAGGATTCACTGATGTCTTGCTTATCATTTAAACTAATTTGAAGGAGATTTTAGTTGTTTTTTTTATTTAAATTAGGAAAACTATACCCAAACTCATTGCTTAATTTTACCAGACAAGCTTGCCTCAGATTTATACTAATGTGAGCGGATGAAAGGAAAGGCTGATAGATCTTAATCAATTACATCGAGGTCCAACTATCGTCGTATAAACTCAATTGAGTCTGAGCTAGAAATCCAATATTACATTCCACTTAAAAGTTGACTGCCTTAAAATGATTTTATGAGCTTAATGAGTTAGTTAGTGAAAATGTCAACAAATCAGTTATGTCAAATTTAGTTTCTGTAGTGTGCTTACAGAACAACCACAGTGATTTTGGACCAGAAATAAACCCACTTATTTACTTTTACAGTAACAATTAGATCTTGTGCATCCAATACTCTTACAGAACTCTTACAGAAACTGTTTTCACATGGTGTCCATGACTCCTGGCTTTCCCCACTTATCTTCTAAATGTTTGTGTCTAGTAGTGGGTATGGGGGAGCTATTTGCTAATGCTTGTTGCTACTGTGAGTTTTTATAGAAATAAATTTTAGTGTCAACTTTCAACAGACATATTGTTATTCATAGGTGAAAGGCCAAATGATTCAGGATGTGTTTTTCTTTTCTTACACATCCTGGAAATGAAGCCCCATGTTGATTGTATTTCTTACTTAGGTAAACAACTGAGAAATTTAAAGTTGGGTTTGTGCTATTTTGATTAAACCAAGATTCTCTTGTGGTCTACATAGCAATAATTTTGACATGTCTAGGATTTTAATCTTCAAACAACAATGACACTATACAACAATGACACTATTTTTTCTCAATGCTAAATAAACAAGATCCATTCATCCATTTTCAAACCAAACCACATATTTTTGTTCAATAGAGAAAGTGTTTCTTAAAAACTGATTTTTGGGGCTGGAGAAATGGCTTAGCAGTTAAGGCACTTGCCTAGGAAGCTGAAGGACCCAGTTTTGATTCCCCAGGACCCACGTAAACCAGATGCACATGCATCTGGAGTTAATTTGCAGTTGCTAAAGGCCCTGATGAGTCCATTCTTTCTCTCTCTAGTAAAATAGATTTTACAAAATAATTTCTATTTATTTTTCCAGTTTTGAAATTTTCATACCTGTATGTATTTTGTTCATATTCTTGCCTAATTGCTCTCTCATTTGCCCCTCCATTAGCACCTTCTTCTTCCGCATTAATCCCCTTCATACTTTCCTACCTCTTTTAACCTATTGAGTTAAATCACGGTTACTTGCATGGTCATAGGTGGAAAGTTATTCACCATGGAATGGGACATCTTTGCACTGGCTACATCACTGATGAATCTGACTTCCTCTCTTCCAGAAACCATTAGCTTCCAGTAGATTGTTTGGCTTTCTTTGGGTTTTATGCAGTCTTGACTTGCAAATTTCTATTTTGAGCATAGAGAAACTTGCTTCCAAGTATACTAAGCTAAATGAGAAATTTGAAAATTAAGTTCTTCTTAAAACTTCCCACAAAAGAATTAAGAGTTACAGTTTGATCTAATATTTGTCCTTTAACTTTTGATTTAAAAAAGTAATAAATGAGTCATACCAGGGAAAAATCATCTGAGTAATGAAACAGTAAGTTTTTTACCTATTCAGAACTTGAGGCCAGACTCTGTGGCTCCACAGTATCATGATATGTGAATATGAAGTTCAATACTATCCCTATTATTCAAAGATATTCAGGTTTACATGGATAATTGGAATGATAGTCTGCATAATATCTAAAGATTGCTTATTATTTGACTTGATTTGAAGTGAATAGAAAATGCTACACATAAACAAAACAGAGATAAAATCAGAAGCTATAATTGCCTTGTCTGAAACCTCTGTCTCTCTCTGATGAGAAGGAAATGACTGCAGAGCTGTCTGTTCACATTTCCTCAGAACATCTATCAAAATGCATAGATTGGGCTTGAGAGATGGCTTAGCGGTTAAGGCACCTACCTGCAAAGCCTAAGAACGCCCATTAGATTCTCCAGGACCCACATTTAGCCAGATGTAAGTGACGCAAGGGCATAATGCTGCACTTGCCCATAAGGGGGTGCACACATCTGGAGTTCATTCACAGCAGCTGAGAGTCCACTGGCATGCACATTTTCTCTCTCCTCTCTCTCTCTCTCTCTGTTTCTCTCAATTTAAAAAGAAACAAAAACACATTGCAGGCTGGAGAGATGGCTTAGCCGTTAAGGCGCCTGCCTGCTAAGCCTAAGAACCCGGTTCCAATCTCCAGGTCCCACGTTTAGCCAGATGCAAAGTGATGCAAGGGCGCAATTCCACACTTGACCACAAGGGGGCACACACATCTGGATTTCATTCACAGCAGCTGAGAGACTGCTGGCACGCCTATCTCTATCTGTCTCCCTCTCCCTTTCTGTCTATCTCTCTCTGTGTCTCTCTCCAAAAATAAATAAAAAATAATTTTAAAAAACACATTGCTTGAACAATTTTTTGGAAACAAAAATTTATGAATCTTGGGGTAAGGGAACCATAGATCATAAAATTGCAGAATTTTTACTTTAACATATATTTTAAAATACTTAATACCATACCATATTAGTGACAACCATTTTAGAGTTCAACTTGGTGTGCATTTCTGTTTGGAGCCTCAGGATTATCATGTGATAGAAACGTAAGGTATGGATTATACAACCTGGGACTTCTCAAAGTATATTTCACAATAATATTCTATGAAAAGAACACCTAGTGGATAATGAACTTGAGAATCTCTAAATATTGCATTTCTCCCATAGAGATCTATTTAATAATTATCATATCAAATCAATGAGGAATGTTATAGAAAGAAATCCATTTAACTTTGAGACCATGGATGCTAGAGCAATAATGTCTGGGTTTGAAAACCTCTGTTGGCCTCTTAGTACCATTGTGATCTTGAAGTACTTAATTCCCATATGTATATTTCCTTATATATTGATTGCATTTATGTCAATATCATTTGTTTTGTGATAATTTTAATGAGTTCATATATATGAAAAGATCTATTTGACACACTGTAAATGTTATAGAATATTTCAGTTGGAAATTCTCAAGTGTAACTGGCCATGTATTTTGTGTGTGTGTGTGTATATGCACCTTGTAACAAGCTTAAAAGCCATGATTTTGTTCATGTTCAATTTAAGATAATACAAACAACATTGTAAACGCTGAGTCATATCCAGAGGACTCACAGAATTGGCACTAGGACTAACACTTGATCCTGCACTCATAGCAAGCTCTGATCCACAGTGTCATTATGCTTTTTAAGTAGCTTGCCTATAGGACTAAGGCATCTTTCTCCTTAAAGAGTGTTCCTTTTTCTTACAGACAGCCATTGGTCTTTGTGTATTTCATCTTCCATTACATCTTTAAACTCTTCATTTTCACAAATAGACAAGGCTTTGAAGTATTCCAGATTCAAAATCTTCTGTAAATTTGTCATGGTAAATTGAAAAAAAAAGTTTACTATTGGAAAAGCTGAATGTGTATATATAATACTTACAAAAGTTTTTTTAAGTTTTTATAGTATAAATATATTTTGCAGGAAAAGAGATATTCTCTTTGTGAAGTTATTTTTTTTAATTGAAAGGATCATTTTGGGAGTTGTTGTTTTAGTGTTTTTTTAAATGTTTTCTCAAAGTCTATCTGTTTTCTTACTTTTTTAATATATTGTAACTGCATCTAGTATACCTGAAAATAAGGCTTCAAAAATAAAAGCTGCAGCCTTTAATGGAAACAGAGGAAACTGTTGCCCTGGCAACAGGAACCACATAAAGTCCCTACACAGCACTTCCATTTCTGCAGGATTCTGCCTAAGTTCCATGGAGAATGGAACTAGCTTTGGTATTGGATTTTTTTTTCAATAAAATAAAAAGCCATTGAAATTCTCTTTAGAATAGAGCAATTTCACATGGGGACCTACTGGCATAACTAATATGACAATTGTGAATGAAAAAGATGTGGATATGTGGAAATGAGTCTCATTTGGCCACATGGGCAACTTTTGGCAACATCTGTTCCCCACATTGTGTTAGTGGAAACTTGACTTTGAGGAAGCCTAATAGTTTAGACTAAAAAAAAAAAAAGAAAGAAAGAAAGAAAGAAATTCTTGAAACTGGGAAATCCACCACATGTCTTCAACTAAGCACCATTTTTTGCCTTCTGTACCCAAATATTTTCAAACAGATCATGTAGTATAAAATAATAAGTTAAGTCTAAATAAATACATATTTAAAACTTTTTTCTGGGAGGAATATAGTAGTGAATATTATCATTCTTTCTATTATTTCAGGATATTGCATTTTTTTGGTTGAAGACACTGAAAATCTGAAATATAACTATATTATATGTATCTCCTTTTCACATTCAAACATCTGTCAATAGCTAAAGTCAATTCATTTATAGATTGATTTATCTGAAAAAGGTAAAATGGGCTATGTATATCTGCTGCATTTGCTATATACCATTATGTCAGAGGTTCAAAGTAATAGAGTGCACGGTCACTGCCCATGAAATGCTTACATGTTAGGTAATGCAATGAGTCGTAAACATTAAAACAAGAAAAAAAATTTCCCTTATAGTCATCTATGAATGACATATATATATATATATGTCATATATATATATATATATATATATGACAGATATCAGAGTAGCACCTGTGATGGTTTGAATGAAATGTTACCCCCATAGCCTCATGTGTTTGTGATTAATCTTCATACTTGATTTCTAGATGATGGGGGCTTTGTGAGGTAGAGCCTGCTAGAGAAGGTGTGTCACTAGGGCAGACCTTGGGATTTATGATCCAGACCCCTTGTCAGTATTAGTTAATGCTGATGCTTCTCAAATGATATGTGACAATGTGAGCCAGCTTCCTGGTAATGCTTTGATTCCCTCACCATGATGAAAATTCCCTTTGAAACTGTAAGAAAAAAACAAATCCTTCCTTTTCATAAGCTGCTTTTCTTGGCAGGTGTTTTGTCCCAACAATGAGAATCAAATAGCTATAACACACTCTAGCGACTACACTATTGTCATTCTTTCATTCCAACCTTATAAACAATCTCTAGTCAATTTCTTCTTCTCTCACATCATCTTCTCAAGGCTTTTTTTTCCTTGTTTTCATTAACATATCGAACATTTATATATGGCCTATTAGATACTAGACATGGTAAATTCTAGGAATTGAAAACATGAGAATAGGTTTAAAATCTACCTAGAGAGGCAGGCGTTAAAATTAGTCACCGCAGATACATACAGATATTGCTTCACATATTATGGGGTGATCTCTCCTTGAACATATCATAAGTTAATAATATATTTAACCACACATAATCAGAACTAAGCAATCTAGGACACCATCAATTACAGACTGCTTAATTCAAGATTGCATGAAAGATTTGAAGCTGTGGTTTTCTGCTTTTGTCCACTTTCATTTCAAAGAATCATAGAGTATATGACTAGCACAAGGAAAGATGAAAATTCAACGTATCATTTCTGCTGAATACGTAACACATCTATAAAAATTCACAATGAAAAGTTAAGTCAAATCATTATATGTTGAGAACTACCTATAATTGTATGACATAAACATAAACTGTTTCTGCAATGCTGCTGCAAAGAAGTCTCTCAACAAACAGATATGATTATAGAAACTCCTCACTTAAAGAGTGCTCTAGGGCTGGAGAGATTGCTTAGTGGTTAGGGCACCTGCCTCCTAAGCCTAAGAATGCTGGTTGCAATCTCCAGCAGTTCCAATCTCCAGGTACCATGTTTAGCCAGATGCAAAGGGATGCAAGGGCGTAATGCCGAACTTGACCACAAGTTGTCAGACGCATCTGGATTTCGTTCACAGCAGCTGAGAGGCTGCTGGTGCACCCATCTCTGTCTGTCTTCCTCTCCTTTTCACTCTCAAAAAAAAAAAAAAAAAAAAAAAGAGCCCTCTAGTTTCACTTATAGTTACTTTTCTGGTTACTAGGACAAAATATCTGCCAAAATTAATTTAAATTAGGAAGGGTTTATTTTGA
This sequence comes from Orientallactaga sibirica, assembly GCA_036365145.1. NCBI lineage: Eukaryota > Metazoa > Chordata > Mammalia > Rodentia > Dipodidae > Orientallactaga > Orientallactaga sibirica. Next base: position 38,115,699 of record JAEOAD010000013.1, read on the forward strand.
CTTATATTTCAAAGGGATACAGTCAATCACTGTGGGGAGACATGGGGGAGGGAACATTCAGGAGTGGGTGCCATTTTGTCAGCAGTCAGGAAGCAGAGAGAGATCAGCCTTGCATTTTCTTCTTTTATTTCCCTATTTATTCATTCCTGCACTCCCACCTATAAGATGGTGCCACAAACATTCATGGTGTACCTTGCCTCTTTTATTTTAATTAGTTATGTAGATTATGTGTATACAGTCATGCTGGTACCATGATTAGCCTCCTCCCTGTCCTCCCACCTATGAAGGGACCCTCCTTGTTGGGGAATGTGAGTTGTGCATTGTGGCAGTAGCCATTGGTTGTGGGGAAGAGGCAATGTCTCTGTGAATAATGTCCCAACTTGTGGCTCTAACAAGCTTTCGGCCCCCTCTTCCATGAATTTCCCTGAGCCATGTTGGGTTCATTTTAGGTCTACTTCAGTGATGAGGTCTTGGGAGTTTCTGTGTCTCTGGATATGTGGTTTGGTAGGAGTTGAGTGTTCTCTGTGTCTGTCTCCTTCACCCTTCTGCTGGTACCAGGTTCAACAGGAAAACAGCACTCTTGCTCATTTCCCCCATTACTCTATGGTTTCAGCTGGGGATCTGGTGAGGTGTGACAGGCTGATTCTTTAGGTAAATCTCTTTAGAAAAATCCTGCCAGACATGGCTGGAAGTATGTCTCCTAGGTTATTTAGAATCCCATCAAGCTTACAATGAAGATTACTGCCACAGCCTGAAAGGTTAGTTCATTTCTCATCCACACCCCTTCTCCTTAGTCCATCTCCACTGATTTACTGGCATTTATAAAATATATTATAATTCTTAGTGTGTGAGTCTGTGTTTTGTACATTCTCTTTCCTCAATCTGGAGATATTAGCTGGGAATATTTATTCCCAATCCTCTAACTAGAGTCGTCTTAACCTTTACTCATCTTCACAACAAACTGTAGCTAACACCTACAATCTCTAAAACATCTCTTAATTTCCCAGTTACTCCAAGGAAATACTTTTTCCTATATTTATCAGGACTACTGTAGCATTTTTTTCACCAAGCTTTAAAGTGTTTACAACTTTGTCTCACCCACATATTGTGACCTCTCTATGGATAGTGGGTATAGTTTCTGTACTTAAGCAGACAGCAAATGCCAATAGCTAAGGGAATGGATGAAAGGAAAGTTTCATCAGAGCTCAATAGGTATACAAAAACTTGAACTATGGAAGATAAAATATGATTCTGTAGTCACCATGCCATCACAAAATTGTTACTGCATCATAGTGGTTGTACCATAATATTCACTTGAAGTTGAATTGAGTGTAGAAATATATTATAACAAAACCTATATTTTCTAAGCTACATACTTCCCAAACTACCTAGAATTCTATTATTATCAACTATGCTCAGTTTGCAAGTTGGTAAGGGAAGAAAATATATCCCTCTACAGCTGGAATGTCTGCTTCTTCAGATGAAGGTTGTTTTATCAAATCATTTGTTAGCACAAATTAAATTTATAGATAAATTAATGTTTGATATTTACAGAGCACAGTTAAGAAAATGATCTTACTTTTCACTTAAATTATAAGGTTGTGCAACACTGCAGATAAAGATTCGGTTGGAAAGAAATATGCAATTTGTACGGATTCTGGTAAAAGAAGTAAATATTTCACTGTGAATTATATCTTTTGCTCCTAGTTCACAATCTGAGTGATGGTATGCTGACTACAGAACATGGATAAAACAAGGAAGGAAATATAAGCTGCAGAAGAATTTGAATGTGAAGAAACAGCGGGGTTTAAAAAGAGTATAATTCATTCAGCCTTTGCTATGAAAATACTAGGGGGAAAAATGACCCAACAGTTACAGTGCCCTCGAGCTCCTCTGTGTCTGTCACTTGCCCCTAACAAGACTTTGACGCAGTTCTTTTCTAACAGGCAAATTGGATCTGATCAAGCCAAGAGAAGGAGCTGACCTTTCCTTCCTCTTTGGTAACCTCCTTCTAGTAGTGCTCTATCAGCCTTACTTGCAGTATTCATTTCCTAGGTTGCTGTAACAAATTGCTGCAAACTGGGTTTGCCAAAGCAACAGAAATGGATTATTGGCCAAGTTCATAGGTCAGAATTTCGAGGTCAAACTGTTAGAAGAGCCGTGCTTCCTCCCACAGCTCTGGAGAAGAAGCAGCTCCTGCTACCTCCAGCTTTTAATGGTAGCAGGAGCTGATTAGCATGATGTCAATCTCACCTTCCATGCTCACATTTCATTCTCGTCTCTCTCAAAATCCCCTACTGTTTTTTCTGTCTTCCTGTCTTCTTTCAAACTCCACTTACCCTCCATGTCTATCAAAATTCCTTCTGCCCTTCATTCATGAATACAGATGTAATTGCATTTTAGACCTACCCAAATAATCCAAGATAAGGCTCAAAAGACATCAATGCATTTTTAATGCATACTACCAGGAAGTAATATCCATAGGTTCTGGAGATTAGGTAAACATATTTTCTTGGTCAACCAACTGCACTTGAATCATTGCCAGGGTGAGAGAAGTTGGGTGGATGATAGTTGCCTATGTTAGAGTGCATTTCATTGTTCATAGGCCAAGGGGCCTTTCAGCCCACAGAGTAAGGATGGTGTCATGACTTTTGAACATGAAACTGAACACCAGCCACTGGAATCTTGAATGAAACCTTAATCCAGAATATCTTTCCATGGTTAGTTAACCTTCCTTGACCTACATCCCCATGACAGCTGCTATGGTCTCCAAATTTGCCTGATTTGATATATCTGTTTCCACTTGAAACTTCTATGGAGTAGAAATCATACCTCCTTCTCATCTGTGGAACAAGCTTCTGCCTACTGAACTACATGATTTTCACTTAATGTGAATTGAACTAACTCCAGGTCAGCAAGACACTGAGATTTGGAAATCATTTGGCTCATGTGAGAATGGTTATTGTATGCCATTTTGTCCTTTTACTTTAGATCATGGAAGTGTCTTTCCTTTCTTTCAAGAATAGACAGCATTGAGGATACTCTTGTCTTTTTGTGTTGCTTTTCGCTGTTTCCTTCTTTTTGGGTGAAATATAGTAATGGCCAGCTACCCTCAAATCATAGATGATGTTGCCTAGCTCTTTTGTATCAAACACACTCAATCCACACAGGAACTATTGAGAAATGTATTGATGTTTGTGCTTTTAAATATCCTGAGCAGTTTACCTTAAAGTGGGAATACTTCACTCATGAATGCTTGTGTCATAAAGTGATGTAACAAATAAAGCAGAGCTGTAGACAGAGCTCCCACTCCATGCATTTTACACATAATGGCTAGCATTGAAATTTCCTGTCCTTTTATTTTTTTTTAACCTTCTTATTATTTCAGTGCATTATTAGGCCCTATTGTCTAATTGGGTATATTTAATTCAAAAGGAATTAAACACACAAAACAACAGGGAGTTGAAATTATAATTGCTAAAATCAGTGTTTACAGACACTGACTACCTTGAAAGGTATAATTAGCAGGCAGAATAACCTCACAATTTTCTTGATTTATGGCTTGTATGAAACAAAAAACTTGCTTTGGATATGGGCTTCAAAAAGAAAAAAAAGGAGGCATCTGCATATCTTTATTTTAGTTCATTACAACAGTATTATGAGAACTGTTTTGTTCTCTCAAGCATTTCCTCAGAAGGGGTGTGGAATGACCCTAGTGTGAACAGAAATACTGTCTATCCAAAAATCAAATGAAAGGATTGAATCCCCTTGTCACTCAGACATGCCATTTTTATTTTCAAGTAAAGCTATAGCCTTTTTAGTAATTGCAGAGGGGTTGAAGTTGAATAATCCTATTAGGTAATGAATTCCATGTCTAAAATATTTTCCTCATCAGCATAAAAGATTGTTTCATGTAGCATTAAAAATATTCCACTTGATCTGGAGAGATGACTTAAAGGTTAAAGCACTTGCTTGTGAGGCCTAAGGACTCATGTTCAACTCTCCAGGTCCCATGTAAGCCAGATGCAGTAACACAAGTGCACAAGGTTGCACATGAGCACAAGGGGGCCCATGTGTCTGGAGTCCAATTGCAGTGGGTGGAGACCCTGGCATCCCAATTCTTTCTCTTTCTTTGTCTTTGTCTCTCTCTCTCTCTCTCTTTCTCTCTCTCTCTCTCTCACACACACACACACTTGCATAAAAAAGGCAATCTGTTGGGCTTGCCTGAAAAAAAATAATAATAATAAAACACTGGTTTGTGTTCAGCCCTAAACATGACATCTAAATCATACTCATCAAGGCTCATGGAAATTCATGAAAAAGGGGATAGAAAGAACATAAAAGGGCTGGAGAGATGGCTTAACAGTTAAGGCCTTGCCTTTGAAGCCTAAGGACCCTGGTTCAATTCAGCAGAATCCATGTAAGCCAGATGCACATTGGCCCATGTGTCTAGACTGTGTTTGCAGACTGGAGGCCTGGGCACAGCCATTTTCATTGTCTCTTAAAAAAAAGAACATAAGAGCAAGAACATGAACAGTGATGCTGTGAAATGCTGTGTTGTGAATATGACAAATCCTCTGCACTCATATAGTCACAGCTGATGAGGTTTCCTGTACATGAGTGAACCTGTCAATATTTTGTCATAGATGAGGGAGGGGTCCATGAGATCCCACACATTTCAGAGTAAATAGTAGAAAGTGATGATTTCTGGAAAAAGAGAAGTCATATCCTTCAGGAGGGTGGTTATTAGAGGATTTCTTGTTTTCAATAAATAACTTCCCATCCATGACCACACAAGTGATCCTAATTTAAATGGGTGAGAATGAATGAATGAATGAATGAATGAATGTAGAAGTAGGGTAAGAGTCTAATGTGAAAAAGGGTTTTAGTGGGAGGGAAAAAGGGAGGGCAGAGAGCAAGTGGGGATATCAAAATGCACTGTATAAATGTACAGAATTGTCAAACATGCCTTGATTACATTTATGTCATCATGGTGAGACAAAGCTTTAGTGGAACAGTCAGGGTGGAAATGGGAATGGTAAAAGAAAGGTAATGGTGGGGGGTGACTTAGATGGAGTCACTATAGATAAGAAATCAAAGTTTAACTCATAATACAAAGAAAAAATTATGGAATTTCACAGCATAATAGAACAGAGAATGCAGCTTCAGTTTCTCCTAAGAAGGAAGACACGGGAAGAAAGTGCCTGCTTACTTGGGAACCTTTTGGCACTTCTGTACTCAGTCTGTATTGCTTTCCATGGCTTTCAAACTTCAAACCAGGGAAGTCCAACATCACTAAAAAAAAACAGGCAGATTCTTCTTGGTCATTTTATAACTTCTGCTTCACTTGACATTTTTCCATTCCAACACTATGAAATTTCACTACTATAAATTTTTTGTCTCTAGAAAAACACAAATCACTCTCTTTATCTTCTTGCAATGAGGTACCTTGCCTGATGGAACCACTTTTTCTTTACAAGGTTGCTTTGCTGTCTTCAAGTGAAGTAAAGGCTGTTACAGCTTTGCTATTAACATATATCAGCCTAAATATTTTAGAAGTGGTGAGACTTGAATCTAAAATTTCTTTTGAAGAGTGGAAGCTTTTGGGAGGCCTGGAGCTGCCCCATATTCCTCTGACAATCCCAATAGTGCAAAGCTTAACAGAGCAGGCTGAAATTATAGCCAAAGCTTGAAGATTATTCCACTTCCTTAAATGTAAAAATCAGAATTCCAACAGATACATAAAGGATTATTTTTATGACACCAGAGTGAGTCACCAGAGGAATTTGCATATTATCAACCCAGTAAATTCTAATGCATGGTGACATTTCCACCAAGTATTTGACAATTTACCCTCTAGTTACTAGTTAGACACTGGAAATATGAAATGTACCTTGTTAAAAATACTGTACGAGCCAAAGCATTGACAAATTAGACTACATTTTAAGGTGTTGAGGTAAGCAAGAAAAAGAATGTTTTGTCTCCAAAAAAATTGCCCTTGGCATAATTTATATAATTTAATTATTTAACAAGAAGTTGGAATTGGCTCTGATTTCTACAAATAGATTTTGAGCTAGTTTTATATAACTTGAAAAGTTCAAGATTTTTCATCTTACTTTTTTTTTAATTTTAATTTTTTTTTTTTTTTTTTTTTTTGGAGAGACACAGAGAGAGACAGACAGAGAGAGGGAGAGGGAGACAAATAGAGAATGGACACGCCAACAGTCTCTCAGCTGCTGCAAATGAAATCCAGATGTGTGTGCCCTCTTGTGGGCAAGTGCGGCATTGCGCCCTTGCGTCACTGCATCTAGCTAAACGTGGGACCTGGAGATTGGAACTGGGTTCTTAGACTTAGCAGGAGGTGCCTTAACTGCTAAGCCATCTCTCCAGCCCCTACTATTTTTTTTTATTTGTAAGTTCATTTTGATAAGATTAGTAAAATGGAATACTAAAATCCTAAGATGAAATCTGCTCTTCTTATGTTGTATTTGAACCAATGATTCTGAAAGTTATTAGGTGTCTAGATACCAAGAAATACTTGGTTGAACTTTCAGATAGATTTAAAAATCAATTTATCCATAGATAAATGTGATTCCTAATTTAAAACAAAATTGAGGGTTATAAAGGGAATGTTAGTGGCTAGGAAATATCAAATGTTATTACTGAAGTATCTCTGTGGTCTTCTACATTTCAACAAACATATTTTCTATATGCCTTCTTACCAATCCTTCTCATGGTTCACAAGACATAACATTTTATCTTTCTTATTCTTACCCTTGGGTGGGTCCAAGGCTATGTGTTTCTGCACGAAGAGTAATAATGCAACTTGGGTCATAAGATATAAGTTAACACAGCAATTGTGTCTCAGTACATTAAATATAACTATCAGCATTGATGCAGTATGTGTGTGGGAAAAATGTAGTGTGATCCTATGGAGTCTTTGCTCCTAATAAATTATCACAATTCATAGTATAATAGGATTGCAATGCTTAGAATTAGGTAACATCCCCTCCCCCCCCATAAACTGATGTGTTCTGAATGCTTACTCCTGAGCTGGTAGAAATTTGTGTGGTAGGGCCTTGCTAAAGGAGGAGTGCTGCTGGGGTGGACCTTGAGTCTTCTTAGCCCTAACTTGCACATGTATGCTACTGCTGCTATTGTCCACCTGCTGTGGCAGAGGTGATGTCCAGCCTCTGCTCATGTCACATTTTTCTCTGCCATCATGGAGCTTCCCCTCAAGACTGTAAGCCAAAATATATACTTTCCTTTCATCAGCTGTTTTTGGTTCAAGTGCTTTATCCCAGTAACCTTAGGATAACTGCAAACAAGGATCAAACTTCTAATCAGAAAATATTTCAATAGTTGTATAGCAGACATCTTAATGGCTCACACTTCATTAGCTGTTTAAAATAAATGAAAGTAAAATAGTAATTAATAAGAAGTAAGTCAGCTCTAACTCTGAATGTACCGGTATCATAAACATGGGAAAGAGTTTTACATTTATAAATTAAAATTCATTTTTATTCCAGTCATCTAACCTATGAATACAGCTTTTCTTTTCATACAGGGTAAAACAATTGGTCACGAGGAGACCTCAGAAACTTTGCCAACACATAAAACGAGTTCCCCCATTGACATCAGCAGTCCTCATTGGTAGGCACACAAATGCGTTCCCCAGCTGACAGCTGTTTTTACTTGCATGGTGATGTCAAGTGGATCTTGCAGGTGTACTGTCACAGGTGCATGTTCCTTCATGCAATGAACATATTCAGAAATTTGTGATAATCTTCACATCTTCCAAAAACCACAAATGATTTTGCAAAAAAAAAAAAAAAGATGAGACATCAACATTTTTTAACTCCCTTATTTTTGATGTTTGCTTTTGATTTTTGTTTATGGATTGGCAAGAAACGATCGGTGTTTGGCTGATGAAAACTCATTATTTGCTTTGGCTTACAGAGCAGCAAAGAAATGTCTAAAAGGATTCGTAATGACATTCCATGCAGTTGCCAAAAATACACCAATATATGGCTAGCCTACGTTTAAAAGGTTAACTTTGTGAAATAGAGTGGGTCCTAGTGAGTTCGGAGGACTTGTATTTGACACAGTGACAGCTTACTTCAATTCATTTCATAGTGCCAATTTCATTTCTAGCTTCACATACAGATACACATACCTGGTCACTTTCCAAATTTCAGACACATCAGTAAAAATATATGAATATGTATGCATAGAACCAAAAGCAGAAGAATTAGGAAAGGAAAAAGCTAGGTGTGGTGGTTTGATTCAGGTATTCCCTATAAACATATGTGTTCTGAATGCTAGGTTACCAGCTGATGGAGATTTGGGAATTAATGCCTCTTGAAGGCAGTAAATTGTTGGGGGTGAGCTTATGGGTATTATAGCGAGTTTCCCCTTGCCAGTGTTTGACACCCTCTCCTGTTGCTGTTGTCCACCTTATGTTGTAAAGGGGGGAGTGATAACCACCATACTCATGAAAATGTTTTCCCCTGACATCATGGAGCTTCCCCTCGAGTCTGTAAGCTAAAATAAACCTTTTTCCCCCCAACAGGCTGCTCTTGATTGGTGATTTCTGCCAGCAATGGGAAGCTGACTGCAACACTGGGCACAGTGATGCATACAATACTTGAGAAGAGAGATAGGAGGATTGTAAGACAGAGGCCAGCCTGGCCTACATATGAAGCCCTGTCTCAAAACACCAAAGCATCAAAAACAAATTGCTGAGGGAGGGCTTCAAAGGATAACAATGGCCACTAGTATTCTTATCAAATTGCAGAAAATAAAATGAAAAATTACAAGTATTAAGATTTTTTTTTCTTTTTTGTTTTCTTTATTTATTTATTTATTTTTATTTTTTAGTTTTTTCAAAGTAGGCTCTCATTCTAGCCCAGACTGACCTAGAATTCACTATGTAGTCTCAGGCTGGCCTCAAACTCGTGGTGATCCACCCATCTATGCCTCCCAAGTGCTGGGATTAAAGGTGTGCGCCACCATGTTGGGCTGATTCAATGTTTATCTTCATGAACAGATTATACAATGACTGACTATGTTATCAAAGTGGGAATCTGGGATTGATGTCTGGTTACCACAGCAGAAACAGCAGATCTCAGGTGCTTGTCTGCAAAGCCAAAGGAACCAGGTTCCATTCCCCAGGACTCACAGAAGCCACATACACAAGGTAGTGCATGTGTCTAGAGTTAACTTGTAGTGGTTGGAGGCCCTAGTGTGCCCATTCTCTCTCTCTATTAGCCTATCTCTCTTTCTCTCAAATAAATTAATTAATTAATATTTTTAAAGCACAGGACGTCGGGCTGGAGAGATGGCTTAGCAGTTAAGGCGCCTGCCTCCTAAGCCTAAGAACACTCGTTCCAATCTCCAGCAGTTCCAATCTCCAGGTCCCACATTTAGCCAGATGCAAAGTGACGCAAGGGTGCAATGCTGCACTTGACCACAAGGGGGCGCACACATCTGGATTTCATTCTCAGCAGCTGAGAGGCTACTGGTGCACCCATCTCTATCTGTCTTCCTCTCCCCCTCTCTCTGTCTCTCTCTCCAAAAATAAAAATAAAAATAAAAGCACAGGATATCAACACTTGAACAAAGTTATTTGTTTCCTCACCATCCTGCTGCTTAAGTGAATTTAGCTAATTAAGAACATGCAATCTGTCAGACAATTCATACTAAAGTGTAGAGGGTTGACCTGGAGCTCTATAAAATCAAATAAGCACACTCACTGTTTAAAGAATAATTTGTTAAATTAAGTGAATGGATCCTTCCTTCACAAGGACTTTGGCCAAGTAGCTTGCTAGGAGTGAGTGTCCTTGCTAAGATTCAAGTGATTGCTTTATCCTCCCACTTTTGCCTGTAAAAACACTTTTGGGAGAACGAGAAAGAAATAATTTCCACTTATTTTTGAAATAGATAGTCAAGAAGAACAAATGTTGAGCAGTGCCTCTGGTGACAACAGCACCTGTTATACCCCCATGCATCCCTTCAGCTCACCATGGGCTGTGGGGGAAGTACAGAGGATGTCTATTTCAATGTCCACTTGGTTCTTTTGTGCTCCCTCAAGGAAACAGGATTAGCTTTATTTTTCATGTGAGTGAAGGGTTGTGGTACACACACCAAAAAAAGAAAGCCAGTGAAAATATTAGCCATAAAAGTATCCATGGGGTGCTGTTAAGGTGCTTGCCTGAGAAGCCTAAGGATGATTCTCCAGGTTCCATGTAAGCCAGATGCACATGGTGGTTCATGCATCTGGACCTTGTTTGCAATGGCTAGTGGTCCTGGTGTGCTTATTCTCACTCTCTCGCTCTCTCTTTCTCTCCATCTCTCTGTCTCTAAAAAATAAAAAGTAATCTTTAAAAAACAAAAGAATTCTTGGAAAATCTGCCTTAAATGATAAATGTATAGATTATGATAGATGGGGAATAGAAGATAGATACATAAATGATAATTATAAATTGATTCATTGAAAAATTATCAACAGATGATATATAGATAACAAGTTTCTTGTCTGTCTTATGTTGATGTTTCCAAAAATTAAAAGTGAGCACTGAGCCAGGCGTGGTGGCACATGCCTTTAATCCCAGCACTCGGGAGGCAGAGGTAGGAGGATTGGCATGAGTTCAAGGCCACCCTGAGACTAACAGTTAATTCCAGGTCAGCCTGGGCCAGAGTGAGACCCTATCTCAAAAAATAAAAAATAAAAAAGTGAGCACTGGAGAGATGGCTTAGCAGTTAAGCACTTGCTTGTGAAGCTTAAGGACCCCAGTTCAATGCTCAATTCACCAGTACCCACATTAGCCAGATGCACAATGTGGCATATGCATCTAGATTTCGTTTGCAGTGGCTGGAGGCCCTGGTGATCCCATTCTTGCTCTCTCTCTGCCTCTTTCTCGCTTTCTCTCTGCCTCTTTCTCGCTCTCTCTCTGCCTCTCTCTCTCTCTCTGTCTATAAATTAATAATATAGAAATAAATAAAAATATGTAAATAAATAAAAATAAACAAAAAATTTAGAAAAAGAATTAAAAGTGAAAGAAAAAACAGCAAACATCTTCTACTGAATGAAAGATCACTAATGGTTCCTTGGTTTAATAACAGATTTAATGACTTCACTGGAGTAGATTCTTACTCTAGAGAATTGAAAGGGTGGATTCCTCATTTCAAATTGACTAAATGCATTTATAATACAAGAAACATTTCAGGAAAACTGCAGCAAGCATTTTCTTCTTAAATTTGCTAAAAGATCACAAGGTTGGTACTCATTTCCTTTGGCCTAGGACACATTGCTAGGGAAACATATAATCTCATTATGGATATCTTTAGCCATCAGGGAAATGAAAATTAAAATGATTGTGAGATTCCACTCACTCAAGTCAGAATGGCAATCATCACATATATATCAAATAACAACAAATTCTTGTGGGAATCTAGGGAAAAAGGAACCCTCATCCACAGCTGGTGGGAGTGTGAACTTACACAGTCACTATGAAAATCAGTATGAAGACTTCTCAAAAAGCTGAATATAGTGCTGGCAAAGATAGCTCACCAGTTAATGCTGCTTGCTTGCAAATTTAGACTGCTTAGGTTCACTTTCACAGTACTAATGAAAACGCCAGATGCACAAGGTGGTGCATGCATCTGGAGTTAGTTTGAAATGTCAGAAAGCCCTGGTGATGGCATGGTCTCCCCCAACTCTACTTGCAAATAAATAATCAACAAAAATAATTTCGAAAGCTGAAAATAGATCTACCCTTAGATCCAGCTATACCACTTTTGGACAGATACCCTAAAGCTTCTATCATTTGCCAACATAAAACAGACAAGAAACTTGTTACCTATATATCATCTGTTAATATTCAGAGATACTTATTCAACCATATTTTGTCACTGTTGTATTAACAATAGCTAGGGACTGGAATCAGCCCAAATGTAGCAACAGATGAATGTAAATGTAGATATGGCACATTACACAATGGAATTCTACTCAGTGATAATGAAAAGTAAAATAATGAAATTTGCAGAACAAAATGGATCAAAAAAATCATACTAAGTGAGGTCATACAATCTCAGACAAATGCTCTATGTTCTTTCTCATATGCAATTCCTAATCTGGACCAGTTTGAGTTGACTATAAGCAGTAGTAAACATCAGGAGTATTGGCATGGAGCTATACTGAAGCTAGGAGAGAGAAGAAATAGGGAGTGAAGGGAGGAGGGGCTACTTGACAAGCAAATTGAGGGACAGAAGGAAAATAAAGAGGGAATACAGGGTGTAGAATGGTCTTGGGGGCACGGGAAAGGGTGGGGGAGGAAATTATACAACACCAATCACAAAACCATTTTTAAATTTAAGGGGTACCCGAAGATACCATGGAGGTTCTGAATGAATAAATGTCTTTTCTCAAGCTTTGGGTTGGAAGATTCTCAGTTCTTCATCAATGAAGTCTGCTGCTCCTGTGGACTTGTGATAGAAAGTGTCACAGCAGATATGCTGTCTCTTAGAGAAAGCCGACTGATGTGTTTTGCAGAAAAGTTCAGTTTGTATAAACAGCACATACCTGCTTCATTTACTTCATTCTGTTTCATATATGTCTCTTTGCTAGAAGCTACCTTGGCTCACTTCCTTTTAAAGTGTACAACACAAAATTGCCTGCAACAATTACTTGTGATGCTCAAAAATAGCTTTCCCCTCTTTTCTTCTTCTCACCAGTTCTCATACCAACAGAAGCAGGTGTGGCTGTTAGAGGAATGGGGCAGTTTTTAGGTTAACTAACTAAAAATACCTCCCCAAATCACTACTACTGTAGTATTAGAAGATGGAAAGTAAGAATAATATGGGGAAATTATGGAAAAGAAAAGAAGAGGGAGAAGAGAAGGATAAAGCAGCGGTATGTAATATTTATATCATGTACCCACCACTAAGTAATATATCAGGATGTCCCAGGTCTTACATTTTAACCAATTCATTGTCCGAATTACTGAATAGAATTTAAAGGGAACAGATTTGTTTTCTGCCTTTGAGAAGCTTATAAATATTTCTTTTCAGTATGGAAGTAATGATTTGTTTTTGCAATTTATGCAGTACAGATTTGTAAAGTAATTGGGCCATTCATCAGCCTGAATTAAGAGAAATTATACATTTTTAAAATTTTAGTTTATGGATATGGGCAGAATACTAATTAAAATTGCTTATTTATGGGGCAACATTTGAAAACTTCCAAAAAAGCAACAAGACAGTTGAGCTAATACTTTATATTTCTTCTTTTTATGTTTAGTACAAAGCTTCAATAAGCAAAAGACAAGTTTCATTATTTTGCCTTCGACTGGAACGGAGTAATTTGCTTGGCCAGGACAAATATGTATCTAAATATCATTTACAAGTTTAGTTATTAATTATTCTTTAAAATTGAGTATGAAATCATCAAACTATTTGAGAAATAAAGTAAGAGAAATATGATAGTGGGAATATATTCCCAACTGGAAAAATACATTACTTTTAATGATAATCAATAGAATAATAACAAGAATAAATGAAAATATGCAAATTATTTTGTCTGACTTAAACCCTGGTATGATTCTTTCAGAGGTGATTCCTTCAGATATGAGTCCTTCAGTCAGAAAACGTGATTTTAATCTCCCTGGAGTCAGGTTACATACCATATTTAACTCTTAGTCCCTCATGTTGTCTAACTCAAACTTTAAATGTAAGGTAAAATGTATTTATGAACTTAATCAGACCTATCATCTTAAAAGTACTCATGAGTTTTCTTACTACTGTAGCAAACCACACTGCTAATTATCCCATATGAACGTTGAAGCAGGATGGTAAGTGCAGATGAAGACTTCAATTAAATTGTAAGTGTAACTCAGGCACATGTGTGACCGATGACTGCAATCCCTGCAAAATATTGGTCTGCTGAGAACATCTGGGTCATGAGCAATAGATAATATGGTTTACTGAAATCGTGTGTGTGTGTGTGTGTGTGTGTGTGTGTGTGTGTGCTCATTCTGAGCAGAAAGCACACATTTCTTTTGTTTCTGCCTCTAACCTCAAAGGCAAGCAGTATTTCTGAATTCTATAAGAGCTCAGGAAATAATTGTCAAATCAATGAATGCACAGAAGGAATCAAGCAATGCAAAGAGCAAAGACCTAATGTTTTTGTATTCTCACATATTTTATACATGATAGCTAGGAAAGTATTAGCAAATTAACAATAATAAACCTAGAATTCACTGGGTAGTAAGATCATCCTTTTATAAAGAAATACAAACATGAAAGGGTAAAAATATCTCTAGATAGTATTTTTATATAGTAGTATCATGATTTTCTGTCCTTTATATAGAAATGGCTTTGAATTTTATATAAATTTAAATTAAGATTAAATTTAATCTTAAAATTTATTAGGTGAAATGAGTATCCTTTAACAAGTTAGGGAATATTTTTGTCTCATGGAGAAATTTGGCTATTAAAAGGCACTTACTTTAAATTATTTTATATATTTATTTAGATATGCTTTAACATCTATTATATCGACTGTTACTGAATTGTTACTTTCAGAAGGAAGGAACAAAACCAAAAATATGAAGTATAGCCTAATCAGGCACTTGCCTACAAAGCCATAGACCCAGGTTCAGATTCCTAGTACCTACTTAAACCACATACACAAGGTGGCACATACATCTGGAGTTTGTTTGCAGCATCTGGAGGCTCTGGTGTGTCCATTCTCTCTCTCAAATAAATAAAATAAAATAAATATTAAAAATATTAGCTTTGAGGGTGAGAGAGATGGCTTAGCGGTTCAGGCACCTGCCTCCTAAGCCTAAAGAACGCCGGTTCCAATCTCCAGCGGTTCCAATCTCCAGGTCCCACGTTTAGCCAGATGGAGTGATGCAAGGGCGTGATGCCTCGCTTGACCACAAGGGGGCACAAGCATCTGGATTTTGTTCGCAGCAGCTAAGAGGCTTCTGGCATGCCCATCTCTATCTGTCTTCCTCTCCCTCTCTCTCTCTCTTTCTGTCTCTCTGTCTTTCTCTGTCTCTCTCCAAAAAAATATTAGCTTTGATATAGGGCTATAAATATTCCACTTTGTGTTAGTTAGAAAGACAAACTTGCAGCCAAGCATGGTGGTGCACACCTCTAATCCCAACATGCACACACCTTTAATCCCAGAACTCGGGAGGCAGAGATAGGAGGATTGCAAAGAATTCAAGGCCACTCTGAGACTACATAATGAATTCCAGGTTAGCCTGGGCTACAGCAAGACCCTACCTCAAGAAAACAAAACAAAAAAGACAAATTTGTATCTTCTAAATAAAAGATGCTTGTCAAAGGGATTTAGAAAAAGGGTGAAATAAATCGGAGTTATCCACTCAAATTAAATTTGACTTTTCTGTTTTCATGTCACCTTACCATTTTTTCACATTATTTTCATGTATCTTTTATGTATGTATTGTGTTCAACTTGTTTTATCTCAAAGCCTCCAGTATCTCCTTAAAACTACAACTGTAAGTCAATATGGGAGCCAATGTTACAGAACTATGCTTCAGAAAATTGAGTGAGGTCACAAAATATGATGTAGACATGAGAGTGTATAGTTTGTAAAGCACATTTACAATCTGATGTTTCTAGAGATGTTTAACTGAGGTGACAAAATCCACCTGTATATGGGTACCATCATCTCATAGACTGAGTTCCCTGACTGCACACGAAGGAGAAAATAAATTGATACATGAGCATTCACATGTCCCTGCTTCCTGGCTATGGAACTATATGACCAACTGGCTCACACCCTCACTGACACCAAATCCCTACCATAAAACAGATTTTTCCATCAGTGTGATCCTGAGTAAACCCTTGCTTCTTGAAGTTACTTTTGGCAGTCATTTTGTCAATAACTAATAGACTATCAATTGGCTTGAATGAAACCCTTATTTTCCTCATTTTTCTTATTAAATTATTTCTTCTGTGTTCCATGCAAAACTATTGCTATATATTTTAAAATATGGTATCTTCCTTTTTCCCATTTTGTGACTTTGTACCTATTACTAACCTTGTCATGCTTTCTGACTTTGTATCTATCATTACCTTTTCCCAAAACTGCAATAGAACTTTAAAATAACTCCATATCACAAACATATCACAAACTTGATAGGATATTTTACTTGATAGAACTCCTTTGGATCTCTGCATCATATTACTCTTGTATGCTCTGGCTTTTCTGGGCTGATACCTAACTGTAATCCTGAACATTGTTTTAACAATCATTGTGGAGTTTTTCTATTTCTTTAGCAATCCTGCTTACAGCTTATGTCTTATCTATTGACTTGTTACCCAATTTCAGCACAGGAAATGGACCAAAAACTTTCAGATAAAGCTATGCTTGTTTAACACTTAGCTACTTCTTCACTTCACTTATCAATTTGTATAACTTGTTCATAGAAATTATAGGTTAAATATTATCTTCCACCAGATTTTTTGATGGAGGGTTTTTGAGGTAGGGTCTCGTTCTAGCTCAGGCTGACCTGAAATTCACTATGTAGTCTCAGGGTGGCCTCATACTCACAGCAAGCCTCCTATCTCGTCCCTACAAGTGCTGAGATTAAAGACATGCACAATCACACCCAGCTTCCACAAGATTTTTAAGTGCCTAACTTCATTCTTTAAGTTATGGATTCTTTTTTTTCTTGATTTTCTTTTATTTATTTGTTTATTTGAGAGAGAGAGAAAAAAGGAGAAAGTGGCAGACAGAGAGGAAAAGGGAGAGAGAGAGAGAGAGAATAGGCATGTCAGATCCTCTAGCCACTGCAAACAAATTCCAGATGTATGCACCACCTTGTGCATATGGCTTTACATGGGTCCTGGGGAATCAAACCTGATCCCTTAGTTTGCAGACAAACACCTTAACTGCTAAGCCATCTGTCCAGACTTGGATTATCTATTTTTATATTTATTTTGTTTTTATTTGTTAGAGAGAGAACGAGAGAGAGAGAATGGGAATTCCAGGGCCAACAGCTACTGCAAACGAACTCCAGATGCTTGTGCCATTTTGTGCATCTGGCTTACTAGGGATCCTGGGGAATTGAACTTGGGTCCTTTCACTTTGTAGGCAAGCCCCTTAACTGCTAAGCCCTTTCTCCAGACCCTTAACTTCATTCTTAGTTCTAAAATAGAGAAACCTGGCACCTATTTATCTTGAGTCTTTTATTGATTAGTTCTTGGGGAGACGATAATGGGGATACTTTCAAGAAACCTTTAGAATATTCTTTATAGCCCTGGTGTTTTACATTTATTAGCATATAAGAAAGTTTTTGTAGCATGTGAAGCATTTGGTAGAAATTTTCAGCCATGTAGTGATTTTTTTTTAAGTATTACATCTTGCACATTATTCTCCTCTTATTCTTCTATTTTGAGCATTCTTTTTGCAAATTCTATTAGTAGGGGTAGTGAACCTTGGGGAGATATTATGATGTTTTTGCACTTTCACAAATTGTTTACCTTTCAATTTTTCATTAACATCCTTAGTGTTGTCATTAATCTTTCCACTAGCACATTTTCTTCTTGAATTATATCCCAATGTGCCTGTTTCTTCGGGATTTAATTTTATTGCTTGGGTGTGTTCTGGTTTCAATATTCTTTTGGCAAAACTTTCTCTAAATACCTGATAATCACTGGCTTGCTCATATCTAAGAATGGGGCATAACAGTGATATAGTAAAAGGCTGTTGTAAGACTCAGTATGCTTGGGAGAACTTGGTCAATTTAAAAAAAAAAAAAAAAAAAGCCAGCCATGGTGGCACACACCTTTAATCCCAGCACTCAGAAGGCAGAGGTAGGAGGATCGCCATGAGTTTGAGGCCACCCTGTGACTGCATAGTGAATCCCAGGTCAGGTTGGGCTGGAGTGAGACCCTATCTCAAACCCCCCTCCAAAAAAAATAGATTTTAGGATGACTGGGTCCTGAGCCCCTGAGCTTCAAAGGGGAAAGAGTTTGGTACCTAAACATTCTTTGTAATATCTTACACTTAAGTTTTCAATCTTAGGACACATTCTCTTAACATTCGACATTCACTTAGAACTATTAAACACTATAGTATTTCTCATTTTTTAAGTGTTTTCATGATTCTGTACTTTAATTCTACCTCTTATATTTGGGGTTTTTCCATAGTTTGCTTACAGATATTTGGTCTTCAGGTCTACCAGTTTTTCCCCCATCTGCATTTAATTTTACCAAATGCTCTTGTTATCTTTGATGAAATTGGTATTGTTTTCCTTGTCTGTTCATGTATGTTTGTCTTATTTTGAGCTTCAGAGAGTAACAGAGAAGATATGTATGTTTACTTTAACCTTATGTTGCTGGAATCCATGGCTTGTGTGACTTCTGTCTTTATCACATAAAGTAATGGTTCTAAAACCTGTTTCTCATTAAAACCGCACGTGAAGATTTTATTTTTTAGATTCTGTAAAACCTTCACACTATTTGTACACATATAACTAGTGAACACTACTGATTCTGTTTATCAGTTACTTGATTCAAATCATTCTTAACTGTGAACTTGTAAGTGGGCTTATATTGTTGACACACATATATTGTCATAGTTTGATATCCCCAACACCTCTTTTACTTCCCTACCTAACAGATATTTTATTTCAATATTTTTCTTTATATGGAATTACAGTATACTTCAATATGATCCAATGAGATGAGTCCTCTGCAGGACCACTACCACTAAGAAAATGATGATGATGGCTAAACTAAGCCCATCGTAGAGGTGGACATTCTCCTTTTCTCTAGCGAATGTGATATCAACAAATCTGTTGAATGAAAGAAAAGTGTATTTCTGGATCCCTCTACAGAGTTACTATTATATTTTCTCTATGGAAAAGCAAATTGGTATATATCACATAACTGTTCTTGCCTTAGGTTTTTATCATACAGAGACAACAATGGATGAAACAATGACCAACATGTCAAAATGGTGATGGGGAAAGCAAGATATTTACAAAGATGCTGAATTGTAGCCTGACATTGCTATACTAATAAACCTGAGAGCTGTGAAAAGTTACCATGGAATGGACTGTTACATGAGCTGTAAGTGCTCATGATTCTAAAGCCAAATGCAGTTATGTGTTTTCCCACCAGAAACACAAAATTACTACCTTTATGCTGGGCACCATCATGATACTTCTGGAAATATATAATAAAGGAAAAGGAAAATAAAAAGCATCAATTTCAGTTATTTTGTGGCTGTTCGACTTTATATGTCCTAGATTGAAAATAAGATTGTTTTATGTTTCATTGATATGTTTATTGATCAGCTCAATAAAGAATGATACTGGATCCATATAATGTTAAGATGTAAGAAGAAATGAGGTAGGCTTATGAAAGACTTTTTTTCCTGAACTAGTAAGAACAGCCTCAAACATTGCTGTTTTTAAAAACTGAGAAAACTCCCTTGGCTTAGCTGATGCTGACAACTACTGAAATGCCAGGTATGAATTGTTATTATTGATTTTCATCATTAAGCTGTAACTAATTAGTGTTGATTTTCAGCAAACCTTATAGCATTTGTAACTCCTGAGCTACTTCTTTAAAAAATGTTTACTTATAAGCAGGGAGAAAGTAAGAGACAGAGAAAGAGAAAGAGAGAGGGAGAGGAAGAGAGAGAGAGAATGAATGAATGAATGAATATGGGCACTCCAGGTCCTCCTGTCACATCAGATGAACTCCAGACATATGCACCACTTTGTGCATCTGGCTTTATGTGGGTACTGGGGAATCAAACACAGGCTTTGCAAACAAGCACTTTAACTGCATCTTTCCAGGACCCCTGAGCAAGTTCTGTGGTTATGAAGAGGTGTTGATTTCTTTGGCTGATAGTAGCAAGTGCTTGATTATGTTATCACAGAACAAATGCAAGACACAAGCGTCTGGACTTCTGAACCGCAGCACCAGACACCCAGCAGAAATGCTTGATGAAGAGCTAAAATGTTCTACAGATTCAATAGAACAACCAGAAAACCAGTCTTTTTAATTTTTTTTAGGCAATCCCAACACACTGTCTTTTTTTATGAGAGAGTGTATGAGACAGAGAATTGAACTCGAGATGTGTGTATTCCCTTGTGTGCATGTGCGACCTTATGTGCTTGCATTACTGAGTGTCTGGCTTATATAGGACTTGGAGAGTCAAACATGAGTCCTTAGGCTTTGCAGGAAAGCACCTTAACTTCTGAGCCAACTCTCCAGTCCAAAATCAGGCTTTTTTTTTTTTTTTTTAATGAAATTGAATCTTACTCCTTCATGTATCCTTTCAACAACACTTAGTTTAAACCTTCTACAGGATAAATAGTATTTGCTGTTTTAGAGTCTGAAATTTTAAGATTTTGGTTGTCACTCAAAATCATTTCATCAGTGCTGGTGAGATAGCTCAGCAGTTAAGGCACCCTCTTGCAAATTCTGACAGCTATGGATTAATTTCCCACTACCCATTTAAAGCCAGATGCACAAAATGGTGCATGCATCTGGAGTTTGTTTGCAGTGGGAGTAGGCCCTGGTATACCCATACACACACACACACACACACAAATGCACACACAGACACACACACACTTCCCCACCCACTCTCTCTCCTTGAAAATGAATAACTATAAATATAAATAAATCATTTAATCATATTAACTTATACCCAATAAGACACAAGAGATGTGCTACTTTGATTTCTGTTCTGTAGGACTTTTGCTTTCCAGAGTGTTCTTGACAGGATGTGCTTAATACAAATATACTAAACTATGTTATCTTTCCACTGGAAACAGTTTTCCAAACAGATAAGCTTTTACAAAAGGGGTAGATGGATAACTCAATGAATTATACCAATAGTAATACTGTTTGTTCATCATTTAAAAAATCCATTCAGGACCATACATTAATAAGATTTGTCCACATTTATAGACAGCTTTTTCTATTCTGATAGGGGGAAAGAAAAGGTGTTTTCCATTGATGTACTTAAAACCCAATTGAAAATGTGTGAAATTTCTACCTCTGTAGAGCCCTCAATCAGTAGTGAAAACAGGACACGTACCAAGAGGACAGATTTATAAGCAAAAATGTTTGAGCTAAAAATGTCTTTAATCGTCTAGCTGAAAACCAATTATATCTTAAAGGGTTTCCTCTTTGCTTTTCTTCACATTTCCTCCTCTCTGACCCCACGCTCATCTGTTTATTAAGGGAGCATTTACAGCTTGGTTGCTAAGTGACAGGCACTCTGCCAAGTTATTAGGGATACAGCAGTGAACAGGATCTTCTCAGATTTCCCCTCAAAGCTGAAAACTCAACAAGATGGTAGTCATTAAGCAATTGTTTGTAGAGTGATAAGTGGTTTGAAAGTAGTGACATCCATAGTGCAGTGTTTTACAGTGTGAGCCTAGGAAGACTTCTTGGATGGAAGGAAGTAAAAAGGAACTAGAAAGAAGAACAAGAGATTCCTAGAGCAGTTGCTTCTGCTACAGACCCTGAACACAAGTGTAGTTCCTAGCGACCAGGACATTTTTTGATGTTCCCTCAGCTTGACAAACCTTTAGACAGGTTTGTTCCTGTGAACCACTGACCTCCTTTTTCTTAGATCATTTCTGCCCTCTGAGAGTAGATTTATCTCCCAGGCACTTTCCAGTTTTACAATCCACAAAAGTCTTTCCTTAGGACCATGAACACTGCTCTTTGAAATATACTCGTTAAGAGTATATATATGTATGTATGTATATATGTATGTATATATATATATGTTGTTCTTCTGGAAGTTGCGAATAGAATGGAGGTTACCAGAGGTCAGGGAGAGAAGGGTGAGCAGGGAGCAGGGCAGGCTATTCAGCTAAGCAGCAAAAATATAGTCAAGATAGTGAAGAACAAGAAGTTTCACTGTGTTACTGCATATATGTTGACTAAGTTGCTCAGTGATCAATGTCTGAAAAAGCCACTTCAAAGCAGGAGACATTTATTTTAGCTCACAGTTAAGATTTCTGTCTAGGGCCAATTGTCTCTTCTGCTTCTGGGAGCATAGTGAGTTGATTAGCATGGCAAGGATTCAGGGGTAGAACAGCACAACTCCTCTTGTAGTAGAAACAAATGGAGAGAAAGATACAGGAAAGGGACAAGGCAAGATACAGTCCTCAAATATAGACACCCTCCCCAAGAAATGGCCTACGTCCTCTGGCTAGGTCCTGCCTCCTAAAGTTTCCATGAACCTCTAAAAAATAATGTCATCAGCTGGGGGCCAAGTCCTCAACACATGATCCTGTAGGGGACACTTCATAGTCTAACCATACCAGTGACTACACATAATGACAACATAGCATGGGTTCTTTTAAAAAAGAGGAAAGAAATGATTTTAAATGCTTACCATAAGGAAATAAATGTTTGAGCATCTAACTATGTATAAACTGATTAAAACACTATGTAAAGCTTTCATGTATTAAAACATCATGTGATAGATATACCATAAATGTGTATCCATTTAAAAAATAAATTTTCACTATTTTTATTTGGAAGCAAAGAGACGTAGGAGAGGGGTAGATTGGGCACACCAGTATCCCCAGAAGCAAATGAATTCCAGAAGCATGTGCCACTGTATCTGGCTTTACTTGAGTACTGGGGAACCCTAGTAAGCTTTACAACATCCCTTTCCCTCTGTTCTTCCCACTAAACAACCAGAATGCCAGGAATTTCTAGGTGTGTGGTTAACTTAAAAATCTAGTTGAGCATTTAGGTCAGTCTGTGATAATCAGTTTTATTGAAAAGGGAGTCATTGTTATTATTATGTGTACTAGATGTTCACAAATATGAATGTATTTTTCTGCTGCCAAAAGGGTTTCAGTGGCAATCTAGTTTTCTTGGTGTAAAAACCAAATTGTTAACATTATCTTAAAGATCCAAAGTCCCTGTCTCATGTTTTAGTTTCAAGTGTGCTTTTCTTAAAGATATTTTATTTTATTTTGCAACAGCATGTGAGAAGTATATTTAAAAAGGTAAAATGTAAAACCTCAGCCTCAAGACTCCAAACTTCTTCAGGAAGTATCATGCATCTCAGCATTGACTCAAGTAAAGTTTGTGAGATTCACTGGATGCTCGGTGATGGACAATATTTTCCCCACTGGAAACACCTAATAAGAGTTTTAGGAAGAGAATTAATAGTAATAGAGAATACATACACATACTATGAGTAATATTCTTGGAAGTGACACAGTAAGATGTTATATCTGATGCAAATTTCAACATCTGCTCTGTGTTCTGTTAGTAAACACATAGCAACTTTGCTGCCTGAGCTCAAAACTTCCACAAATATCTGTCATTATGGCATTGTGCTTGTCATACCTATGACTTCTATTTTCAATTTCTTGGCATTTTTTTTTTTACCTAAACAGGTGTATTTTTATTCATTTGTTCCCAGATTTTCATTTCACCCTTCAATCTATACTGTGGTGTTGATTTTTGCAATTCTTTCTTCACACCAAAGTCAGATTGATCATTTAACCTGCATTTCCATGCATATTCATGGAAGTATGGACGTTGTTAACTTGTCTTTCTGTACTGCTGTTAAATGTTTTCAACAATAACAATAATGTTACAATAGCCAAAATTCCACACTCTACATCCTCCTTCTGTCATTATGTTATAAAATGGAAACCCTTATGAGACATGTAAATCACTAAAATAATGTTCATTAAGATGTGAGCAATCTATTAAACCTTGTTTGCTTTTTTTGCCAGACAAACATATCCACAGTAGGTTATTGGGATGGGAGTAGGCTGAAGAGAATATAATTAGAGAGGGAAATAAAGGTCAGAAAAGCAATAATTATCTTTGCAGTCCTCATCTATTGTGATATGTCTGATAACTCATAAGCACTCAAAATGTATGAACAACTAAATGTGTGCAAGAATAAATAATTAAAGCTTGCTCAAGAAAAATTTTCTGTCTGTCATACTGATATGTAGAGATCCTGTAGGAATAATAGCTATTTTTTCCATTGCTTTAGAGAACGCCTCATTAAAGAAATATTTTGGTTCTAATTTTCATTCTTATATTAACTGGAGTCACTTCTACTTTTAAATGTAACTACAACTTCAAGGTTTCCTGTTACTTCATACCTTGTGGGAAATCTGCAAAAAGCTTCTGTTTATCTTATCTTCTCTCATGACATTTTAACTAGCCATTTGTCTTCATTATTTAAAAGTTTTCTCCTTTTCAGTTTTTATTACTTCTCTATTTCCCTTTATTTCCTTCCTGAATAGTTACGCCTTAAAGGTCAATAAAGAAGGGGTGTGGAGTCATAGTAACTCAGAACAAGGTGCCTAGATTACGAATAGGGTGATAAGGGCACAGGGGCACATGCACTGAGGGTGGCACACATGCACCGAGGCATGAGCTCAACAGAATGGGAGATTGGTAGAGAGATGATAGATGATATTTAGATGATAGATAGATAGATGATAGATAGATAGATAGATAGATAGATAGATAGATAGATAGATAGATAATAGCTATCTAGATGGTGATGATGATGATAGATGAAAGATAGATACATAGATACAAAGATACATAGACAGATGACAGTCAGCCTCCCCCAAAATCTTTTAGACAGAAAAATTTATTCTGTTCTAACAGTGTATTTGTATATAGTGCATTTCAGTATAAAAAAGTTTGTCTAGGGCTGGAGAGATGGCTTAATGGTTAAGTCATTTGCCTGCAAAGCCAAAGGATCGTGGTTCAATTCTCCAGGACCCACGTAAGCTAGATGCACAAGGGGGACCATGCATCTGGAGTTCATTTGCAGTGGCTAGAGACCCTGATGCACCCATTCTCTCTATCTCTCTCTCTCTCTCTCTCTCTCTCTCTCTCTCTTTCTCTCTCTCTCTCTCTCTCTGCCTCTTTCTCTCTCTCAAATAAATAAATAAAATATATTTTTTAAAAGCTTGTCTAGCACTAGTATTATTTGATCAGTAGAACTACCTACTTCAAAGAAAATAGGGCTCCTTGTATATATTACCAATCACAATTATTGGATAGAGAATATGTGAAGTGATTCTAAAACATCTTATTGTACCAGAAAATAAGGTTCTCAAGTATTACTGTGGACATACTCAAAGACAAAAGGGACAGAATGAAGAGGCTCCTACTAAAGAGTTGGGAGATAATTTGACATTAAATTGATAACACACTGAGGAAAATAGAGGTCCATGACTCATGGTGATGTAAAAAAAATATATGCATATGTTATAATTTTGGTGAAAAGCAAGAAGATGTTTATACTTGTTAATGGTAAAAGTGAGTAATTTTACAATACAGATATTCAGGCTCTAATTTGGTCAAAGAAGCAAAGCTAATATCATCCATAATGGGATAAATTTAAACTGTGTAACTCCAACCATGGTTTGGAGGAGAATAGGAAAGTTTCCAGTAGTAGGAGCAGAGAAAGGAAGAAGGGGAAGAGGAGGAGAAGCAGGGAAGAAAACATTACTTCCGTGTTATTACCGCCAAGGATGTACACTACAAAAACTGTTTCTACAAAACTGAAATCTCTGCTTTTCAAAAGTTTCACCGATTTACAAGCTAAGGAAAGACTGAAAATCTGTCCCAGTTTGAAGAAGACTGGTTACTAACACAACACGAATGGTAATTGTCTATTATGAGGAGGGTGTAAAGGACATTATGAAGAAAATTGGCAGAACTTGGGTGAGGTCTATAGACTAAGGTGTGTCATTGTTACCAGATAATTATAGTCCAAGGTTATCTCCTCATTGTGACGTGTATACTAGATAATTCAGAATTCCCTTGTTTAAAGAAAATATTTACTTATATGAGGAGATAAGCTAATATGACCATGTTACAGTCAGGTTCACACTTCTGGAAGAAATCACCTGACCAAGAGCAGCTTGTGGAAAAAAAAAAAAAAAAAAAAAAAAAAAAAAAAAAGGTTTATTTTGGCTTACAGGCTTGACGGGGAAGCTCCACGATGGCAGGAAAATCGATTGCATGAGCAGAGGGTGGACATCACCCCCTGGCCAACATAAGATGGATAACAGCAACAGGAGAGTGTGCCAAACACTAGCAAGGGGAAGCTGGCTATAATACCCATAAGCCCGCCCCCAACAATACACAGCCTCCAGGAGGCTTTAATTTCCAATTGCCATCACCTGGGGAGACTAGCATTCAGAACACTTAAGTTTATAGGGGACACCTGAATCAAACCACCACAGACAGTGTACCTTCAAGTTATTCCAGAAAATTAAATGTCTTGCCTTATGTAAATTCCTAAATATATTTTTTCAAACAAAGTAATTTATATCAAAAATATTTATGGCTGTAGATGCTCTTCTTTGATATTTCTTCTGAGACAGAAAAAAAGTAATCTTTGGATCACCTTCTTTGGCTTCTGTCCTCCTAATTATATTTAAAACTTATTTAGGTAAATGTAAATTTTGAATAAAATTTGTGGTCAATAGCACTGTAGTAGAGGAGAGAATCCATCACTGCATAACCTAAGAGATAATTAAAAGGTGGATTAAATAGGTATTATGTGCTTGTGAAAAATATCTTCAAATATCATTAGCAATGTTTCTTCTAAATTCTGATGGCTTCCTACTACCTGTGTGTACTGCCAGGTCCCCCTCACACTGCTGTTTCCTCTGTCTGCTCTCATCCACCCAGTGCACAGATGTTTCTTTCTTACAGGTGATTCAAATATGTCAAATGACACACCCATCATGATTATATCTCAGTGTGGTACATCCTCAGTCATATGCCTTCCCAAAGAATGCTATCCCACAAAAAAGAATTCTGTAGTAGGCTCTGCAAACAATGTCATCTCGCGTTTGGTTTTCTGCTATTCGATAATAGTGTCATACAGCAAAATAATAAGAACTCAGGACATGTTGTCAAATTCAACTAACGAGATGTAGACATTAAAAGTGGAATCATTACCAATGCAACTTTTAGGAATATTTTCAATTCAAACATACACTGACTAGAGAGAATGAACGTTCTTTTGTCCAAACATGTGATGGAAGACCTAGCTGTCTAAATAAATCCATCTGTTAAATGGATTAGTGACTTTTGCTTGTAAATTGAGTAAATTGAGCAAAGTAAAATAATTAAAAATAGTCAATCAAACAGATAGCCAATCAGATTCTCCTAAGATGTACCCATGGATTGTGTGGTAGGTGAATTAGTTCAATTTCTGAGTAGCTGGCAAATTCACTTTGATGCTTTCATTTCACAAAATACAAACATGTAGTCACCTAATTATGAGGCCATTTCTCTTCTGAATACAAATCATCTTATTTTCTAAGTATAAAATTGGTATGGTTTTATTGTAGGGAGGCATGCAGCATATTTAATATTTGAGGCATTGTAGCTGAGTCCTTGTGTTTGAGCATAAAACATTCTAAACTGTGTGCATTAAGCATGAAATTTGTAATAACCATTGCCTAGCTTTTGTTTAAATTAATTCACAAGAATTTCACCAGCATAGACTTAGTGCATTGGCAGCTTTGATACAGAACATCTGTATCCAGTTAGGAAAAATTAAGGACTGTGAAATTTAACACTATTCAGATTTGGTCACTGAGTCCCTTTAAAGTTGAAGTCATATGAAACATGTGAATGGCAGAAGGATCTAAGAGCCTCAATGACCACTGATAATGAGTATAGCAGTTTGCTGAGGTTGCTGTAAATCACAGGTACTGGAGCTATTAAAGACAACCTATAAGACATTTAGATAAGATCCTGTAAGACCTTAGAGAAACTCTGCATATAAATGAGAATGAAGCCTCTGTGGTGTCTTGAGGATCTTACCCTGAGAAGAAATAATGACGATATACACCTATTTGGAGAAAACTGCAAAAGTTGATCTTCATCTGGTAGAAGCCAAAACAGGACAATTACAACCTGGTTTTCCTTTAATTTAAAAAAAAATATGGGCATATTACTTTCCATTGGCCCATAATAGCCAATCCTTCTTATGGAATAGTTTGGGGAATGTGGGAGAGAGAAGATACTCCATTTTCAGGTCCTTATTCAGAGACTTAACAATCTTTTTTTTTTCTGTCTATTCCTCTAGTCTAAGCATAGATTGAAGTCTACTTACACATTTTTCCTTAGGGGGTGATACACTGAGAGTGAAAAACATATCCATCACGGTAAAAATGAAGCAGTAGGAATTATATTTCAGTAAATTCAATCTGACAGCTTTTTGTTGGTAGTACGTTGCTTTTGAATGAAATGAGATGTTTTCCTGTTTGTTTTGAAAAGATGTAAATGAAAATTGACAAGGATATTAAACTCAAGATGTTTCCATTCAGATGGTATTTTGGAAATAACAAAAACTCAGTGGCTATGGAAAAAAGGCATAAAATTTGGGAAATAGTTAAATGAGAACGCTACCATTCATTACAATATGATTACATTCCATAAAACTCTTATCCAGGTTCTAATCAGTGAGGTCCAGGCAAACTAGTAATGCCCAGATATGCTAGGTTAAATAGAAAAAAATATATTTGGAAAGATAGTAGCAGGTGTCAACATATTACGTGGTAGGATGCATGCCCTACTCAATGGCCTGGGGGAAATTTAAGATATATTTGTATGCCTTGGCAAACATACATGAATTTATTTGACTGTATTCTTAAGTGATGGTAGTTGTGTAAATCGTAGACTGGCCAAACATACTGAGTATCTCCTACATACCAGATATTGTGAAAAATGGGACTCAAAGTGTTACATGAGCTCTGCCACTTACCACTGTCAATTAGTGAAGGACACTATCAAATGAAGTAAAATAAATACGCAGCATTTTTAATTGTGTGCTGGGGATCAAACTCAGGTTCTCATGCTTACAAGGCAAGCACATTACGATTGAGCTATCTCCCCAGGCTCCTTCTCAGAGGTCTTTATTTTATGGAACTGAATGAGAATGGTTTTGTAGCTACCATTCATATCTCTTATGTCTAAATTCCTTCCAAGAGAGTTATCTGCAATTGATTTTCCTAAACTCAGAGATGTACCTATTCCCCACTGCATGTGTTTTTGCTCTTAATTTTAAAATCGCTAGGATTTTTTTTTACCACCTCTTCAATGGTTTTCTTGTCTCATTAACAAGAAAGCAAGTCCCTGAAGGATTGCAGCACTTTCTTTAAATCTTTATCCTTTGGGCAGATCATCTTTAATCTCTTACATCCATATCAAATTGGAGAATTCACCCATGAAAACAGTTGCTTATTGTTTGTAAGATTTTATTTATGAAAATATGTGAAATGAGATACTCCTCTTTTATTATATCAAAATAACTTCCCATTTCTCTTATTTTGATTTTCAACTAAGAAGCCTAAGAAAATCAAGAGAATAGTGTAAGAAGTTTAAAAGAGGAGAGAATAACATATTGTAAGATTTGGGGGTTGGAGAGATACTGATAGAAAAAGTAAGAAGTTTATATCTCAACACACTAAAGGCTATATAAGGAACAAAACAGGGGTGCCCACTCTCACCACTGCTCTTCAACATAGTACTAAAAGTCCAAGCCCCAGTAATAAGACAGGAGAAAGAAATAAAAGGGATACAAATTGGAAAGGAAGAAGGCAAGTTACCCTTATATGCAGATGACATGATCCTGTAAATAAGTGACCCAAAAGTCTCCATCTCAAAAGATTGAAAGGTGATTAATTCCTTCAATAAAGTGGCAGTATATAAAATCAACACACAAAATCAGTAGCCTTTCTATAGGCAAAGGACAAGAACTAGTATACAGAGGAAGAAATCCACAAGGCTGTCTCATTTTAAATAGCAACAAAAAACTAAAACCATGGAATAACATTAACGGATGTGAAAGACTTTATAATGTAAACATCAAAAACTCAAGAAAGAAGTCAAGGAGGATATGTGAAAATGGAAAGACCTCCCATGCTCCTCAAAAGGTCGAATTATTATAGTGAAAATGGCTATTTCTACTGAAAGCAATATACAGATTTAATACAATAACAATAAAAATTCTAGCATCATTCTTCAAAGAGAGAAAAAAATACCTGAAAATTCATATAGAATCGCAGCAGGCCTCAGATATCCAAACATATCCTGAGAAAAAGAAACACCTCTGGAGGTATCACCATACTCTATCTAAAGCTATATGACAAAGCCATACTAACAAAAACAGCATGGTACTTTAAAAAAACAGAAACATAGACAAAAGGAACAGATCTGAAGACCTGCACCTTAGGACAAGTAACTACAGCTGCTTGATCTTTGACAAAGATGCTTATAAAGTACATTGGAGAAAAGACAGCATCTTCAACAAATGGTGCTGGACAAATTGGATAACCACATGTAGAAAAATGAAATGAGACCCACTCATCTCATCATATACTAAAACCAAGTCCAAATAGATGAAAAACATCAATATAAGACTTTAACCTCTTCTCCTACTGGAATTAAAAATAGGAGGAACTCTCCTCAATATAGAAGTGGGGAAAGAATTCCTGAACAAAACTCAAGTAGCTCAGGAAATTAAACAATCACTCAACCAATGGGATCTCATGAAACTATAAAGCTTTTGCACAGAAAAGCATACCATAAGCAGAGCCAATAGATTACCCACTGAATGGGAGAAAATCTTCACCACCTATGTCACTGAAAGAAGCCTAATATCTAGAATCTACAAAAAACTCAAAAAATAATAACAATAAAAAGTCAAACAATTCACTCCAAAATAATGGAGCAGATAACTGAATAAGGACTTCTCAGACAAAGAAATACAAATGATTAACACACAATTAAGAAAATGTTCAATATCCCAAGCCATTAGGGAAATGCACATTAAAATAACCCTGAGGTTCTACTTTACTACAATAAGGATGGCAATCATTAAAAAATCTAATGACAACCAATACTGGTGAAGATGTGAGGAAAGGGGAACCCTCACTCACTGTTGGTGGGAAAGTAAAATTGCACAACCACTGTGGAAATCTATCTGGATATTTCTGAAAATGATGCACATAGAGCTACCAACAGACCCAGTTATTCCATTACAGGGCACTTACACTAAATCCTTCATGTATCACTAAAGAAATAGTTGCCCCACTATGTTTATAGCTGCTTAATTCAATATAGCTAAGAACTGGACTCAAACCAGGTGCCCATCATTATATGAATAGATAGTGAAGTTGTGGTACATTTACGCAATAGAATTCTACTCAGCAGTAAGAAAAAAAAATGAGATAATGAAATTTGTAGAAAAATGGACAGACTTGGAACAGATCATACTCAGAGAACTCATATAATCACAGAAACACAATTGCTGCCTGGTCTTGCTCATGTTCAGTTCCTA
Organism: Orientallactaga sibirica; assembly: GCA_036365145.1. Lineage (NCBI taxonomy): Eukaryota > Metazoa > Chordata > Mammalia > Rodentia > Dipodidae > Orientallactaga > Orientallactaga sibirica. The sequence goes on from JAEOAD010000013.1 coordinate 38,147,086, forward strand.
TCCTGGAGCAGCATGAGTTGCTGACATACCAGTAGGCAACTCAAGGCCCAGACAATAGGGATGGAAGGGTTTGGGGTTACGGGAAGAGGATGGTAGGAAAAACAAACACAAAACTAAATCCAAATTGAATTAGTATAATGGAAACCTGTATTTTTGGAGATAGACTAAAAGATACAACCCTCAAAAGGAGTAAGGGGGCGAACCTGAAAAGAAGGGGCCTGAAGAGGGTGAGATGAAGCCTGAGCTTAATTTTTTTTTTTTTTTTTTTTTGTCTCTGGCCTGTAACTCCCAGTACCAGATATAAGTTTCTACCCACAATGAGCTGTTCATCATAGAGACCTACCTACAAGGTGCCCAAATCAAGAGAGCCTTCTGTCAAAGCACTTGATTACCCACCTGAGGCAAAAAGTAAGACCCTATTGCTACAGATACCATATGTTGCCAACACAGAGCATGGAGAGACCTGGCTGGAATATAGAAGAGAGCCAGTCCCCAGACAGTCAGCCCATCTAGTGCTGGAAAGTGTTATACTAGATACTGGGTAAAAGTGGACAACAACGTGCTGAGCAACCAGAGGTCTAAGATACTCAGAAGCAAACACCCTGACAGGATGTACAGGCCAATGTACAATTGGCACACAGCCTTGGGGGGTAACCAATAGATTTCTGATTGTTTCAGATATCTTCTCAGTGTAAAGGAACCCATATCTGGAATGGGGAACCAGATCAGAATCCTATGGAGACAAAGATTATGTTCTCCAATGTGAAGCTCACATTAGTTCTTGGCTACAAGAAGGGTTACACACATCAAATTCTCTCTAAATTACTAATGCTTATCCCACATAAACTATGCTGACTTCACTCTCCATAGAGAATCTATTCTGTTTCAGAAAGTAGTGAGACCAGAGGAGATGAACTACCTCTTGAACTTCGACCAAGCCACAGATGGAACTATAGAGGAATTTGGGAGACAAGCAAGAGTGCTGCTTCCATAGTGAACCTGATAATCAGAGCCAGGGTGAAAGAGACAGACCCTGGAATACACAATCTTACCAAAGTAGAGATCCAGAGGCTCCTAAGAGCTCATCACTGAAGTAGAGTTAAATTTCACCCACAACAGCTCAGGGAATTTTGCAGAAGAAAGGTGGAAACATTCTAAGAGCCACAGGTTGGGTCATTACTCCCAGAGTCATTGCCTCCCCCTGACCCCAATAACTGACTGCTGTTTCCACAATACATATTACACAACCCCATAGGGAATATCTACACAAAGGAGGGTCCCCAGCAGAATTGGGGCAGGGACAAAGGAAAATAGGCTACCAACTCATGATGTATCCATGTTTAATACATTGTTAATAATAATAATAATACCTCAAAAAGTAAGTAGTATTCATAAAGTACTTTAGAAATAAACATTTTTTTTGAATGTGGCTTTTTTTTTTTTTTTTTTTTTTTTTTTTTTACCTAAACAAAGTCTTAATGTCTTCACTTTACTCACCTCTGAGATCTGCTGAGGGGCCAGGAGAGAGCAGGGGCTAATTATCCACCTAACTGTCTACTTAACAGGAGAAGAAAATCCCAAAACAGAACTAAAGGCCAAGCAGTAGCCTTCTGCACTGACATTCCAACTTTCCTATGTGGATTACATATTTTTCCACAATTGTTTACATACTGAAATCAAAATGTTAAAATATTCTAGAATATATGTTGAAAAGAAAAACTAATTTTCTAGATATGTTATACATAGGATATGAATATTTGAAAATACTTAAATATTTGGAAAAGGCTTTGCTTTTTCTTCACTATGTTTAATATTAAGTAAATAATGCATTTATACCTGCTTTCCTTAATTTTGGAGTAAAGAATCTGAAACTGGGAAGCAGATGGTATACACTTAACGCAGGCTCTAGTGTTTTTATGCCTAATGTATAAAATAAGGATGTTCAAACACACCTTTGGTGTATAGTCATGAGACCAAATCAGCCAGCATATATAAAAATGCTTTATGACTGTGATAACAGTACAGGGTGATTGCTTAGTACATGGATATAGTATAACATGGAAGAGCTGTTTTTGTTTTTGTTTTCTGTACCCTCTCTTACTCAAATTTCTTGTTCATTATTCTCTTTGGGATCATCCATTGATTTGCTGTGTAACATTTAGCAAGTTACCTCTCTGAATCGCATTGGTTTCATCATGGAAATAGAATAGATTTATTAGTTAATTTTAAGGAGGGCTGGGGAAATGGCTTAGCAGTTAAGGTGTTTGTCTGTGAAGCCTAAGGACCCCAGTTAGATTCCCCAGGACCCACGTAAGCCAGATGCACAAGGGGGCAAATGTGTCTGGAGTTTGTTTGCAGTGGCTAAAGACCCTGGCATGCCCATTCTCTCATTTTCTCTGCCTCTTCCTCTCTATCTCTCAAATTAAATAAATAAATAAATAAATAAATTTTTAAAAACAAAAAAATTAAAAATTATATGATGAGACAACATACATTTTAAAATATCTACTGTGGCATATTGTTTGACAATATGGAAGTAATATGTGTTTTTCTCTCTTTTAACTCATGGTCATTGGCACCATTTTTCCAAATCTCTTCTTGGACCTTTGTGTGTATGTGTGTGTGTGTGTGTGTGTGTGTGTGTGTGTGTGTTTACTCTGGAACAGAATAAAGTTTCATTCTCTCAAGCAAAATATTCCTAGTTGACAATGTCAATACTTGAAATTCAACAATGGCTTCATATTGCAACAAGATTAAAATCAAACTCTTATTTTGGCTTCCAATGTACTTCGCTGGTAAAAAGAAACAAAAATTCTAGATTACTGTAAGCTCATGCTCTTTTCTGCTTAATTATTTAGATAATTAATAAATATCCAATTATTCTGTATAAATTCATTTCAAAGCTGTTAAAATACCCCTAGATTATTGCTGCTTCTCTGTATCTGACATTTTGAACACAAAGTTCCTATGGTAGTTTGGAGGGATGTCTGTCAATAGATTCAGTTTTATTAAAACTTCTTGGATTTCCAGCTGCCTGGCTGGAAAAGGTGTCACTGTGGGCATATCATAGGGTCCAGCCCTAAGGTGTATTTGGGGGCAGATCTGGAATTTCAAGCCTAAAATCTGCAGAGTGCTTGAGCTCTGCCTGGGGTTCCTGGAGTGTGTTTGCTTTTTGGTGGTGGTAGTAGTATCCCTCTCTCTCTCTCTCCTTCCCTCTCTCTCTCTCTCTCTCTCTCTCTGTCTCTTTCTCTTGAGGCAAGCTTATTCTGCCATTTTGAAACTTCCCCTGGTTCTGTAAGCTTCAAAGAAATTCCCTTCCTCCCACAACTGTTCCTGATCTGAAAGTTCATCCCAGACTTATCTTCCTATACAACTGTCCTAATATTAATGTCTTCAGTTTGTGTTGTACATCTCTTGATACATTAACTAAAGTTCATACTTTACATCTGTGACTTAAAGTGATGGTTGCATTCTGTCATCCATTCAACAGATTAGGAACTACATAAAAGACTGACACCCTGGGCAAGTGTGTGAAGACCTTTTCAGAAGGATTGATGGAAGAAGGAATAATTTTCCCCAGAATGGGCAGTCCTTCCTTTGGTGGACCATGTATAAAGAAGCTCCTACAGAACACAGGGCTTTTCCCCTGGCTGACTGCAAGTTGCTGGTATGTGCATCTATCCTATTGTTGCTATCCTTCACAGACATCAGAACCTTCAGCTTTTCCAATGTGGACTGAAGACCAGCAGCTCTCCAGGAATCCTCTGGGCCTTCAGAACCAGATTGGGACTGCAAGGCATCCATCTACCTCAAGGACTGAGCAGCAAAAGGATTTTCTGCCTCTCTGACCTTCAGACAGCCATTGGTAGACTTCCAAGCCTATATCCTATTTAAAATATCTAAGAGATCCTCTTTAATAATGCATATTCATTCCAATTGTTCTATTCCTGTAGAGAACTCTATTACAAACTAAAAGTCACTCTTTGTGTGTTGTAAATTCTAGGGCCTTTTGAATACACAGAATATTGCACATATACCTTTACAATAGTTCACAGAGCAATTTTCCCACGGTACAATCTCTTTTGCTTTGCCTTCCCATTCCTCCCCAATTTCTCCCAAATCCTTGACATTCATTGATCTTTGCATTGCCTGTATACATTTCACTTTTCCAGAATGTTACTTGGTTGAAATCATATAGTACGCCTCGGTGGATGGGCTTAGTTCACATAACAATAAATGTTTAAAATTTGTAGATTTCATTATTTGGCTTGATAGCTCATTTCATTTTGTTTCTGAATGTGTTTCCTTATTCATCTCTTGAAGGGCATCTTGGTTGCTTCTGGTTGGGATACTTGGGATAACTGTGCAGAATTCTTGCAATAAATTTGTAAGCACAAAAACTTTAAAGTTATGATTAGTCTCAGTCTAATACCTCCCAAAAATCATTAATCAACTATAGTCAGGAACTACAAATGTCTTGAACAAATCAACAAGCAATTTTCATCTAACTCATTAGCTTTACAGATAGAAAAGCCTGGATTGTAATAAATTAAATGGGTTGTCTAAGTCACACAGTAATGGCATACTTGTATTGTAAGCGGAATTACACATACCTGCAGGCTTACAGTTAAGGAAGATTTATTACACTAGAATGGAATAGATTTTGAAAATCATTTGGGCTTAAGAAAAAATTTAAATTCTCTAGTGTATTGACACTGTGAAAGTAAATTTGCTTTTAAGAGAAGATTCAATCCCAACCAGAAATTCAATTTCAGGTTTTTATTAAGCTGACCATGGACACACTTGAGCCTCTATCAGGGAGTCCTTCTTGATAACATAAATAGATTACTATGGTTCAGAAATAGTACCTAAGGAATAATAAGTTGTTACAAATATACATATCATCATATCTATCATGCCCTCTGGATCATAAATGGCCACAAAAATATAAATTATAGATCCCCTCCAACAGTCCCAAAGATTGCCATTCATCTGTTTCCATCCTTTTAAATTAAAATCTGATATGTTTTGCAGAGGAAAAAAATCCCATGGAAGAAAACCACTTTCTAGTACAGAATGAACAAACATGGAAAATAAAAAGTGAACATAGTAAATGAAGTCCTGAAAAAATTACATTGATAATGTAAAGTAAAGGGAATACAACTGCTTTAAACACTGCTTCTTCACCTAAGATAGAATTCAATCTATCTATTCAAGCATATCCTTCTACTCATTTCTTTCTATTATCAGGCAAATATATCCTAGTCTCTCTTTCTCTCTTTCTCTCTGTCTCTCTTTCTCTCTCATCAAATGGCTTGTGCTCATATCCCCCTACACTAACTAATTATTCTTTGTGTTAGCTATCATAACACAGTTAGCTTATGGTTTCCTCCTCTTCAAAACTTATGTCATAACATGGACCAGTTATAAGATATATGACTTATTTATAAATACCTAGAACAGCAAGCACTTGGCAGTACTTAATATTATAGTAGCCAATTATTAGAATTATTAGTATTATTTCAGCCAAACTTCCTGAATCATTTCTATGAGGTACACTCGTGTTCCTATGTCATTATTACTCAGCCTGCAGCAATCTGGCAGCTGTGCGTTTTCAATGGACATTCATCCAAGCAACTGCTAAACCCTGCAAGCATTTCTCAGATGTCTGTATTTGAACTGTGGTAATGTCTGACATCGCTGATCATTTGCTATTTTCTATCACAGTCTGTTCTGTTTTATGTGAAATTTAATTCTGGAATTGTCTATCTCTCTAGTGTATGCTTTCTTATTGTGTTTTATATGCCCATTTTTCTTCTGTTGCTACCCTTCTTTTCCTTTTCTTCCCCTTGCTACTCCTCTTCCTCCTTTTGTTTTTTTTTCTTATACTTTAATTTTAAGACATAAGATATTTGTAAATGCCAGTGATCTCCAAATTCGTCTTCTAGATTGTTGTCTCACTCTGTGAGTTCTCCCTGGACTTATTAACCCTAGATCTTCGATTCATTACTGATTACTGAAGAATCTATACCTTCTGCTGAAAGCTACTCCATGACCACAAGTTCTATATTGCAAAAGAAGCAGAAAGCTGGACTGATGCACTAAGCCACTTAAGAGTTAACTGCTAAGGAGCTGAACTTATCTCTGTCAGTAGCAGAAGGAATCCCAGAGACAGGACTGTCTAAGCAGACCCAGAGCGATGATAAGAGGGAAGGACAGTTTAGACTACAATACAGTAACACAGAGCTCATTGTTAGGGTGACCTGACTACAAGATTCATACGCACGTTGATTCATATGTATGTTTTGAAAAGTTGTTTTAAAGCATATAGACTGCACAAGCTAATAGTCACATGCTGCTGCCCTCACTCACTCCTCCCCTCTGCTGTGAAGTCTATAAAATGAAAGTAACATGTCAGCTTAACACTGAAGTTACTTTGGGGAGTGATCCCAACTTTGGTCCCTGGGGAATAAACCCCTCTACTTCCACTCATGCTGGCATTGGAGTAATTTTTCAGAAAAGTTCTGCAACATTTCCATCCACCTACTAAGATTTGCATGAAGATCTTACACTCAGTATGTATAGAATTTAACTTATCATCTTCTCATGCCCTAAGCTAATGACCTTCATATGACCCTCTCTCCCTCTCTCTCTCTCTCTCTTTTCACTGCTGCAGCCAAATAGCTAACTACAAGCCAGTTAAGGGAGAAGAGGATTCTTTTGGCTCATTCTTCAGGGAATACAGACTGTCATGGCTGGGGAGGCATCTCCCTCTGCTCAGAGTTGGGCTGTGCTATATAACCTCAGTGTCCATCAAAACCAGTTCAGCCTGTCCTCAAATCCTAACACTTCCATAGACTCCCAAAACAGTGTTAGGATCTGGAAAACAAGTGTGCAAACACCTGGGTGCTTCAGCTTCATGCTGCTGTCAGAAAAACTCTGACCATGAGTAGCTTGTGGGAGGAAAACATTTATTTTGGCTTACAGACTGAAGTGAAGCTCCACGATGGCAAAGAAAGCAAAGGCAGAAGCAGAGTGTAAGCATCACCTCCTGGCCAACATCAGGTGGACAATATCAGCAGGAGTGCATGCAAAACACTGACAAGGGGAAGCTGCCTACAACACTCATAAGCCCACCCCAACAACGCATTACCTCCAGGAGGATCCAGTTCCCAAATTGCTACCAGCTGGGTACCTAGCATTCCAAATACATAAGTTTATGGGGGGGGGGCAGGAGGCACATGAATCAAACCAACACACATGAGTATATGTGAGACATTTCGTATTCACACCACAATAGTCCCTGTCTCAATGTTAACTAGTACTTCCAATGGGTCTTGCTATAAGAAACTCCCATCCACCCTTGGGAAGAAGCAAATTTATATAAAATGAACTTTTTAAAAGTGCTCCAGGCCCAGATGAATTTTATTCTGTACAAATGTGACTTATCCTTCCATCATATCCATTCTGCCCACCTGAATCTTCTTCAGTGTACCCAAACACCTTTATGTAACTTGTAGAATCTTTAGGTGCTATTTCTACTTGCCACTCAGACTTTCCACTACTGTCCCTCAGTCCTCCATGACCCAGTTGCCCTAAAAGTCACTCAGTTCTGCCACGTGTTCCCTTCACTGGGTTCCTAGCTGTTCTTTACCTCCAACATGGAATGATTTGTTTCTTCTATTCTTTACAAGCAAGCTTTAGTTTAGGCATCTATTAGGACCTTAGACAAATACTTGAATTCAGGACATTTATGTAGGAGATAATCCCTGAGAAACTGTAAAGAGAATTAGTGAGACAGAAGTAAAGAAAAGCAATACAGGATGTATTCATGAGCATGTTATCACGATAATTAAATCCTACTGGGAAAATGTGGGACATAACATAGGTCACAGAATAGTCTCACATAAGAAATGAGGTGGGGATACTCTTTATTCACCAACTAGTTCTTTATGATTGAGAGTATTTTATGCTGGGTCTCAGTTTGAGCATTGCCCTTCTGGAAAAATGTAAAGAAATACCAGTCAGAGCAGAAGAGGTGCTATAAGTGGGCCATCTGTAACCCAGTAAGTGAGTAGAGTATTTGGCAATGATTTTGCAATAAGGAGAAGTTTCAGAGCTATCAAAAGATACTTATTAAATGATGGTTTTCAGGAAGTAATCTATCTAGTTTTCTGCCAGTGATTAACCCTCCATCCTGAAATGATGCTTTTAGGACTAACCTTGAATGCTCACATATGAGAAATTCCAGAAGACAAATATTTATGATATAATATAAGTGGAAATGTCATTTTTAATATCTTCCAAGTGCTTGGCACCTTAAATTATTGGGTCTAATCATATTTTCAGGTGAGATTTTCTCTCCAGAGATAACTAATTGGAATGGTATAGCTGTAGCAGCCAGCTCTGTGTGGAATAATCAAACATCCCCAATCTGAACGAATGGCTTTTGTGTCTGATGTTATAGAGCTGAGCTATTATATGTTGTTCTGAGATTTATAAATACTCAAATGGAGTGTAGTTTTCTCTTTCTACCCACAACTTCCTTTTTATTAGCATTATTATTTTATTTTTTATCTTTTTTTGGTAGAGAATGTCATTTTCATTTGTTGTTTTCAATAGTGTCCCCTTCATGTTGTGTTCTGCATTGCTGAAAGGGAAGAACTTTAGTGGATATTATTTTTGTTTCTCATTTTCTGTAGTTTTGCAGGCAATATTCAACCATTAATTTTGAGAGTCCAGTTATTTTTAGTACTAATTACTGCACTTGATTATGTCACACATAATATCATACTAAACCCTTAGGGAAAATGTGATAATCATATATGTAGAAACTGTTTTAGATTAAATAATATATGGGAAGACCATAAAGATAGAGTAAGGATGTCATTTCAATTATGATTCAAAGCCAGCTTCTTTACTTTTGATCTTTGCTGACTCCTCCAAGATTCCTTTGAGGGCCAATTCCATTCTAGACATTAGCATAAATTTCTTATTATACGATTTGATTTCAAAGCCTGTAAGACAACTACTTTCAGATGATAAAACTAGTGCATATTATTTAAAATATTCCATAAATTCATCCTGGAAGTGTGTGATAGAATCCGGAGTCAAACCATGTATATCTGAATCTATTGTCTTTCTGCAGATTTTCTGTTCCTAAATAAAGAATTCCCACTATTCTTCCCCTACAAAAATTCTTGTTATTCTCCATGTCCAAACTTAAACATTACTTCCCTGATGTCTATACTCAGAACTCCAATAAAACTCACCCAAATTGTATAGCTCTTACCAAAGTGGTGGTGCATGCTTTCAATCTCAGCACTAAGAGAGGCTGAGGCAGGGGGAATCTCCATGAGTTCAAGGCTAGCCTGGGCTATATAGTGAGTTCCAGGTCATAGGTCAGCTTTGGATAGAGTGATACCCTGCTTCCAAAATGTGCAAAATAAGGTCTGAAGGGATGTCTCAGGAATTAAGGAGCTTGTGATCAAAGCCTAAGGACCCAGATTTTATTCCCCAGTACCCATGTAAAGCCAGATACACATAGTGGTGCATGCATATGGTGTTATTTGCAGTGGCTAGAGGCCCTGTCATACCCATTTTCTCTCTCTTGCTCTCTTTCTCTCCAACTTTCTTTAACTCTATCTCAAATAAATATGTAAAATAAAACTTATAGTTCATATTGCCTTGTACTGTGAAATTATGTAACAAAATACAAATGATAGACTAAGAATCCACTATGTTTATCCATGTTACCTCATTTGTCCCTGAAATTCGGCCATATTATTTCAATCTTATGAAACAAATTGAAGTAATTTGCACAAAATTACTTATCTGTTATGCAGTAAAAATTGATTTGAATCTAAGAATACACTCAAACACTTGTATACATATTTTCATTGGCACAGCACTTAGAATATGATGACAAGAGGCTAACCTTGACTAGAAATTTCCCAGTGGAAGGAATTTATATATAATACTTTAACATCCATTTTATTGTTGATTCTTGTTCAAAGCTCTAGGACATATTTCATTTGATTGTAACCTCAGGGATTTTTTTGTATGCCTTTGTTAAATTCTTTGACAAAAACAATTTAGTCAACATCTATGATATACTCAATATGACATTCTCAGAGGATAAATCTGCTTTTAAAATTTTAATGACTTTCTCATGTTTTCATGCTTAGGACCTGGATTCTTCTTACCTCTCTGGTCTAAACTTACACTGCACGTGAAATTGCCACAAGCACCTTGACCACAATGACCCCCTTTCAATTCTTTGGGTGACTAAATTCCATATGATAGCTTAAGGAAAGGAAAATATTTCCCCAGTTTCACTGTGAGTTTGATAATTGAGTCTATGAAATGAATTAACAGTAGGTAGATTAATGAGAGAGGAAGGATATGAATTTATTATGTGCATGAGGACATGGCAAGAAGGAAATGTGAATACTCAAAATCCAAGAAATAGTAGCATATATACTCTCTTTATAGGGGGGAAAGTCTGCATGCAACATAGAGAAGAGTAAAACTTATTGGAAAGTTGCATGTACTTCCAACAAGCAGGTGATAACCACTGGCAAAGTCTGTCTGGATGTGACATTGTCCTCCTTCTTCTATTCTGGGACAAGAGCTGGTATTCCTTGGTTGAGAAGATTTCTAAGAGCCCCCTTTAAAGAATCTCTCTTTAGGTAAAAATGCCCCCTAGATTTTCTGTTCCCCAAGGGTCTCTATTGTGAATAAACCAGCATATTCAGGGAGGCTTTTTATGGTGTGGTATTTCCTGAACTCTGTCACACACACACACACACACACACACACACACACACACACACACACACAGCACACACACTACTCTTTATGTGACAGACATTACTGATAGTTGGTTACAAAAAAAATCATCTCTTTTAATTAACAGCTTTTTAAGTGGGCATTATCAAATTTTACAAATTAGGAAAGCAATGCACAGAAATGAAATAGTCTCCCTACACTAACATGGCTAATGACACATGCCAAGCTACCTGCTGCTATGTGTACCCTTCCTCCTTCAAACATGCTCTTCTGTTTGGCTGTAACATAATGAAGATTTCATTCACCATTATTCCTTCATGGAAATGTTCTTCTAATTTCAACACTTTCACTTTATTTTTATTTTTATTTATTTATTTATTTTTTTGGAGAGAGAGAGAGAGACAGAGAATGGGCACACCAGGCCCTCAAGATGCTGCAAATGAACTCCAGATGAATGTGCCACTTTGCAATCTGCATTTGCTTGGGTACTAGGGAATTCAACCTGGGCCATTCGACTCTGCAGGTAAGTACCTTAACCACTTAGCTGTCTTTCCAGCCCATTTTCATTTTGTTACACATTCAAATATGGCTGAGGTGTGAGGGGTACTTTATCTCCTCAGATCTCACTACCTTCTGAAAAGGAAAAATAATTTTGCCAATGGAGAGTGAAATCAGCATAGGTTAGCTAGGATAGGGGTTATTAATCTAGAGAGAATTTAGTGGATGTAGCCCCTCTTTTAGTCAAAGACTAGTGGGCTTGACATTGGAGAACATTAGCTTTGTCTCCATAGGATTTTGACCTAATTGCTAGTTCCAGATATGGCTTCCTTTCCACTGAGTGCATCTCTTAGCCGATCCAAAAGCTATTGGTTACACACAAAGTCTGTGTGCTGCTATTGCACTGGTGTGTACATCTTGTCAGGGTGTTTGCTTATCAGCAGCATAGAGCGTAGTTGCTCAGACCATTGTTGGCCATTTTCCCCCAGTAGCTCATGTGGCACTTTCTAGCAGTAGATGGGCTAACTGTATGGGACTGGCTCTTTTCTAGATTCCAGCCAGGTCTCTCCCTGTTCTGTGTTAGCAGCATATGGTGTCTTCAGCAATAAGGCCTTACCTCAGGTGGGTAATCAAGTGCTTTGATAGAAGCCTGTCTTGTTTTGGGGAATTTGTAGATCTTTCAGATCAAAAGTTCATTGTAGGTAGCAAACAATTTCAGTAATGGGAATTACAGGACATATCCAAAAAATTTTTTAAGGTTAGACTTCATCCCACCATCTCCAGAGCCCTGCCTTTGGATGCTCCACGCCCCCTCCACATACTCCCGTTGAGGGTTGAATTTTTTAATTGATCTTTGAGGATAAAGATTTCTATAGTACAAGTTCATTTGGATTTTAGTTTTGTATTTATTTCCCCCCAAGCCTCCCTGACCCTCAACCTAAACCCTTCCATCACTATTGTCTAGTCCGCAAGTTGCCTATCAAGTATGTCAGAAACTTGAGCTGATCCAGGTTAGAAACCACAGATGAGTGAAAAAATGGGGTGTTTGTCTGTCGGTGATATTTAAGTTCACCAAGTTTAATCTGTCCCAAGTCTTTCATTGGAGTTATTTTCTTTCTGCTGAGAAGAATTCCACTGTGTAAATGTACAACAACTTAATTATCTATTCATTTAATGATGGGTACCTGAGTTGATGCCAGATCTTAGCTGTTATGAATTGAACACCCATAAACATGGTTGAGCAAATATCTCTGTAGTGATTCTTGGAGCAATTAGGATAAATGTCCAGTAATGAAATAACTGGGTCTGATAGCTCTGTGTTCATCTTTTCCAGGAATCTCCACAGTGATTTCCATAGTGTTTATACAAATTTACATTCCCAGCAACAGTGAATGAGGGTTCCTCTTTCTCCACATCATCAACATTTGTTGTCACTTGATTTTTAATGACTGCCATCCTTATTGAGTGAGGTAGAATCTCATAGTTGCTTTAATTTACATCACCTTAATGGCTAGGGGTGTTGAACATTTTCTTAAGTATGTATTAGCCATTTTTATTTCTTCCTCTGAGAACTCCCTATTCAGTTCTCTGCACCACTTTTGGAGTGGGTTGTTCTTTTATATTGTTTAGTTTTTTAAGTTCTTTGTAGATTCTAGAAATTAGGTCTCTGTCAATAGTATAGGTGGTGAATATTTTCTCCCATTCTGTGAGTAATATATGGATTCTGATCATGATATGTTTGCCTGTGCCATTTTTTTTTTAGCTTCATGAGTTCCCATTGGTTGAGTGATTGCTTAATTTCCTGGGCCACTGGGATGTTGTTCAGGAAGTGTTTCCCCATTCCTATATTGTGGAGAGTTCATCCTATTGTTTTTTTGTTTGTTTGTTTTTTTCCAGTAGGAGAAGTGTTTTAGGTCTTATATTGACTTATTTAATCCATTTGGACTTCGTTTCAGTGTATGGTGAGATGAGTGGTTCTAGTATCATTTTCTATATATAGATAACAGTTTATTTGTTGAAGATGGTGTCTTTTCTCCTGACTCCATTATTGACACCTTTGTCAAAGATCAAGTAGCTATACTTACTTGACCTACAGTCTACGTTTTCAATTTTGATCCATTGGTCTATATTTCTGTTTTTATTCCAGTACCAGATATTTTGATACTATGGCCTTATAATATAGCTTAAGATCAGGTATAGTGATATCTCCAGAGGAGTTTCTTTTGTTGAGGGTATGTATGGATATCTGAGGCCTGCTGCCATTTCATATGCATTTTGAGATAATTTTTCCTATCCCTATGAAGAATGACTCTGGAATTGTGATTGGTATTTCTTGAGTCTGTTTATTTCTTTTGGTAGAATTGCAATTTTCACAATTCTACCTGCCCAGGATCATGGGAGGTCTTTCCAACTTCTTGAGTCCTCCTAAATGTCTTTCATGAGTGTTTTTTTGTTTTAATTATATAGGTCGTTCACATCCATGGTTAGTGTTACTCCAAGTTATTTATTTATTTTTGTTGCTAATGAAAATGGGACAGCCTCACTAATTTGTCATTTTCATATAGAAAGCCTACTGATTTTTGTGTTTTGACTGTGTCCTGCTACTTTCCTGAAGGACTCAATCATCTTTAGAAGTTTTGATATGAAGACTTTCAGGTCACTTATGTATAGGATCATGTCATCTTCATATAGGGCTAACTTATCTTCTTCCTTTCCAATTTTTATCCCTTTTATTTTTTCTTCTGTCTTATTGCTTGGGTTAGGACTTCTAGTACCACACTGAAGTGCAGTGGTGAAAGTGGGCACTCCTCTTGTGTTCCAGATCTCAAAGTGAACTCCTACTGTCTTTCCAAATTAAGGATTATTTGGGTTTTAAGTGCTTTATATATAGTCTTTAGGTGTTGAGATATAAACCATCCATGCCCATTCTCTCCAGTGTTTTGATCATGAAGTCATGTTGTATTTTTGTCAATGGCTGTCTCTGCATCTATTGAAATGATTGTATGATTCCTATGATTAAGTTTATTTATGCATTTTATTACATTGACTGATTTCTGTATGTTGAACCATTCCTGCATCCCTGGGGTGAAGCCTATTTGATCAAGGTGTATAATGCTTTTGATGTGTTGTTGAATTCAGTTTGTGAGGATTTTGTTCAGAATCTTTGAATCTAAGTTCATTAAGGAAATAGGCCTATAATTTTCTTTTCTTATGTCTCTGCCTGGTTTTGGTATTAGAGTAATGCTAGATTCATAAAAGGAGTTGGACAGAATTCCCTGTTCTCCAATTATGTGAAATGGTTTGAGAATTGGTTTCAGTTCTTCAATGAAGGTTTGATAGAACTTGTCTGAGAAGCCATTTGGTCCTGGACTTTTCTTTTGGGGAGGGTTTTTAGTACATTTTCAATCTCAACAGATGAGACAGTTTTGTTAAGGAGATTAATCTGCTCTAGGTTTAGTTTTTGTAGGTGGTATGTGTCTAGGAATTCATCCATTTCTTCCATATTATCCAGTTTTGTTGAGTATAGGTTTTGGAAGTATGTCCTGATGATTATTCCAATTTCATTTATGTATGTTTTGACCTCTCCCTTTTAATTTCTAATTTTGTTAATTTGAAACATCTCTCCTTTTGATTTGATGAAATTGGCTAGGGGGGGGTCTCTCAATCTTGTTTATTTTTTCAAAGAACCAGCTCTTCAATTAATTATTTTTCTTAATTGTTTTCTTAGTTTTCAATTTGTTGATTTTAACTCTGATCTTGATTATTTCTTTCCATTTGGAGCTATTAGGATTGGATTCTTCTTGGTTTTCCAATGCCTTTAGGTGGATGGTTAGGTTATTAATTTGGGATATCTCTGTCTTTGTTATGACTGCATTTAGTGCTATGAATTTTCTCCTTAGGACTGCCTTCATTGTGTTCCATAAGTTTTGGTAAGTTGTATTCTCATTATCATTCAATTCCATACAATTTTCAATTTCTTTTTTGATTTCTTCCACTACATATTTATTGTTTAAAAGTGTATTGTTCAATCTCCAGGAGCTAGTAGAATTCCTGGAGTGCCGCTTGTTAATTTCTAACTTTAAAGCATTGTAATGTGATCTGATACAGGAAATTATGTCCATTTACCTGAATATATGGAGGCATGGCTATCTTAAAGACAGCAAATCGAAGGGTCCTTTTTTTCTGATCCACCTTGTTAACTTGTTTCTTTGTTGTTGTTGTTGTTGTTTTTTATAGGGGAGTTAAGACCATTAATATTTAAAGTTATAACTGTGAGGTTTGAATTAGTCCATGCCATGTTGGGGCTTTGTGTTTTCTTGGACTTTGTACTTTTTTGAGCCTGCTCTAGTTTCGCTTACTGTGATCTTCTTGTAGGCTCTTGAGATTGGCTGTTTGACTCTCTGTGTGGAGTATTCCCTGAAGTATTCTTTGTAGATTTGGCTTTGTGTTCATATCATCATAGAGATGGTTCTTAATATGGAAAGTTTCTCTTTCACAGTCTATGATGATGAGGAATAGTTTCTCTGGGTGCAATAGTTTGCCGTAGATTTTTAGACTTTGGCATGCTCCATTCCAGACCCTTCTGGCTTTAAAGGTTTCCACTGAAAAATCTGAGATAATTCTGATGGACTTTCCTTTGCACGTAATGTGTTGTTTCTCTCTTGCTGATTTTAGTGCTCTCTTTTTGTTTGCATTGTTTATAGTTTTAATGATGATGTGCCTTGGAGAGTTTCTTCTTTGGTCCAGACTGTTTGGAGTTCTGTTAGCTTCTTGTATCTTGATGGAACTCTCTTTTGTGCAAGTGGGAAAGTGTTCTTCAGTAATTTTGTTGAATAAGTTCTCAATGCCTTTGGTATGAATTTCTTCCCCTTCTGGTATACCCATGATCCAAGTGTTAGGATGTTTTAGACTAGCAAATACTTCCCTCATGTTTTGTTAACAAGATTTTTTGAACTATTAAACTATTTTGACCCTCAAACTGTTTCTTCTCTTTTGTCTTCCATATCTGAGGTTCTGTCCTCCACATGATTATTTCTGTTTTTGAGGTTTCTAGAGAGGTGTTCAATAGCTCAATTTGGTTTTTATTTTCTTTTGCCTATTTCAGTATAGTATCCATCACTTTGTTGAGCTCTAGTTTTAGGTACTTTTGGTTTTCTTAATTCTTCTTGGAATCCATTCTTGCATTTACTTGTGTCTTTATTAAGCTTATCCAGCTGGTTATTGAGATCCTCTTTTTTTGTCTCATCTTCAATTCATTTAGCTCTCTTTTGAGATTTCTCTGCTTTTTGGCTATTAGATCAAGCCTAGTGAAGGCAGTTGTGTTGATTTCATTTATGCAATTGTTGGTATTTTGTTGACTTAGTACAAGTTCTATCATTTGCTTGGTTGGGGTCACATATCTCGTGTTTTCATTTTGCTATTCTATTTTTCTTTTTTTTTTTTTTTTTTTTTTTTTTTTTTTTTTTTTTGTGGTAGTGTCTCACTCTAGCTCAGGCTGACCTGGAATTCACTATGTAGTCTCAGGATGGCCTTGAACTCATGGTGATCCTCCTACCTCTGCCTCCTGAGTGCTGGGATTAAAGGCGGGTGCTACCAGGCCCAGCTGGTATTCTATTTTTGTTGCCTCTTCTATGCTTTCACTGGAGACTTCGTTTGTGGCACTAGGCAACTGTGCTGGAGATCTTTCATTTGTTGTTTCATGTTCTTTCTTTTGCATTGTGTTCTGCCCATCACAGCATGGATATCTTATTTAATAAAGAAGGAAGAAAGAGTTTTCCCTTATAGTGTCTTCAGTGAGCGTTCGCTTTTATGTCTGAATAGAATAGGCTAATGATGGCTTAGTATTTTGGGATGTGTAGGCTGTGGAGCTTCTCTGGGCTCGTGCTTACTACCACATTGTCAGGTTATGGAAGACTCACTGGTATCCCCTGGCAGGTGATTGCCTGATTTTCCTTTTTCCCTTCTGGGGCTGAGGTGATGCCCCAAGGAGTCACTGGGAGTGGGTTGGAGCATTGAAGAGATAGTGGGGGTTGTGGGATTCCACAGGCCATGATGGAATAGTGAGTTGGCTGGTATGTGGGACACAGGGGCACTGATAAGGTGTGCACACAGGAATGCCTGTAGGCAGCACATGGTGTGGAGGGTCTGTGAGCAGGGAGAATGGAGGAAGCCTTCAGTGTAGACCACGAAGGATGCAAGACAGGAGAGCACCCTGATACTGAGGCATGGGTGGGCCACGGGCTCAGTTGGTGGAACCTGCAGGAGCCCAGGGTGGGTTAGATGCAATGAGGCAGGGCAGGGGTGGCCTCCAGGAACCAGGAGAAGTGCATACAGGATAGAAACAGATGACAGGGCAGAAACCTCCAAAAGACAGAGAAGTGCATGCTGACCACTGCAGATGCAGTAGGGAGGGCTCTGGGTGCCAGGTATATACACGTGGTTCACTGACAGGAGCAGTGGGGGAAGCCTATAGGAGACAGGGTGTTGGGCCCTGCCCGGTGTGAAGCCTAGTGGTTAGCCCAGCCAATCTTGGCCTACTCCCAGTGAGGCCTAGTCGAGCTTCCAGAGCCTGAGTAGAGTTTCGTGACCTGCCCTTGAAGTGACTCAGCACCTAAGCTGAAACTGCCTCCACCCAGCTGCTGCTGACGTAATGAAATACTATTGGCCCTTATACCTTTCTCTCATCCCCTCTTCCCGCCCCCTTCCTTAAAATATATAAATACCTCCCGTGACAATGAACAGAGAGATTCCCACCTTAGACGGTCTCCACGACTCAATATGGTTTTTCTCCCCGGTGTTTTAGTGGGGGGAGGGGTTTGAGTCGCTGACACCCGCCTTCTCGCTCAGCCTCAAGAGAAGCAGCTGGCCCGGTTCTCTCTCTCTTCTGCTCTACCTGCCGGTGGTAGAGGGAAAAAAACCCCGGCATCTGGCGCCCAAACATGGGACAACAACTGGTGCCCCATGTGAGGACAGAAAACTACCTGAGAAACTACGTGTGAGGATTCAGAACGGACTACAGACTGGACCCTGACGTGATGAAACAAAATTCAAAATTAAGCTGACGGGCTAATCGGACTGCTGACGGGTGTATCCTCATAAGTTATGAGGTAATCTTCATATTTAATATTCTAACCTTTGCTTCTATAATCTGTGCTTACTTCAACTTCTTTTCTCTTTCCTTTCATTTCCGGTTTGCCACCATTTCTAAATGGATACGTTCATGGTGGACACACCATGTGGGCGGACCTAGAGGAGACTCACTATTTTCTCTTTGCTTTCATTTCCGGGCTCTATGGTGCCGCCATTTCTAAACGCCAGTTCATGGCGGACACACCACGTGGGTAGACCTAGAGGAGACTTTAAACGTTTTGCCTCCTCATTTAAATAAAAACTCCGTCCCAAACTTCAACATCTCTTGTTTTTTTCTCTTTCCCCTCATTTCTGGGTTTCCGACAGACCGCTTCTGCGGTGCCCCCATTTTTGTCCTGCCCCCTCATTTGAGTGGGGGCGCCATCTTAGAAGCACCATTTCATGGCAGACGCACCACGTGGGCAGACCTAAAAGCAAAATTCACCACGTGGGTAGAGACTCACCACGTGGACAAACCTAAAAAAGAAACTCACCACGTGGTTAGACCTGAAAAGGAAACTCACCACGTGGGCAAACCTAGAGGAGGCTCACCATGTGGGCAAACCTGGAGAACTCTCAAAGTGTCCTGCCCCCTCATTTGAGTGGGGGTGCCATCTTAGAAAAATTCTACAACATGTTTAGCTATTTTTTGGGACCTTGTGCTTGTGTTGTATTCTTATGTATTACTGTTACCCTGATTTTAAGGATACTCTTCCCTCAACTTTATAACATGGGGCAATCCTTATCTAAGCCAAATCCTGCATTAGGGTCACTACAGATTCTGCTAAAAAGTAAAGGCCTTAATCTATCTGATAACCAGGCCCTCCAGATATGGGGCTGTTTACTCAAGATTGCTCCCTGGTTGCCCGAGAGTAATCTTTTTGACTAGGACACCTGGGATAAAATTGAAAATCTAATAAAAAAAGCTCAGATAGAAAAAGGGGAGATCCACCCTTTGGAGGCCCTCCTGACTGTGTTGGCCTTAAAGGGCTGTTTTCCACCTCAACCTCCAAGGTTGAAAGGCAATACCCTGACCCAGGAAGGAACAGAGAACAATCTCAGCCCCTCATGCCAGCCTGAGTCCTCAGATCCTTTTGAGAGTGCTCCTTGGCCCTCTAAAGGTCCATCACACCCATAATCCCCTACTAATCCTTTTCTGAGTGCCTCTGCCCCTCCGCCCTACCATGGGGATGAAGCCCCCGGGGGAAAAATAATCGATCTCTTCCCTGTTAACGTTAATCCCGCTCTGCAGCCTGGTATCCTTGGGAAGCTCACAATTTAAAAGATCTTAAAAAGGCTGTCTCAGAGGATGGGCCAAACTCCCCCTGGGCAGAGACCATCCTTCAGGGTTTGGTTCATTATCATTGTACCACTCAAGATTGGAAAAACCTTGCTAAAGCTGTTCTCTCTGGCTCTCTGTACATAAAATGGTGTGCTTTTTTCAGGATGAGTGTCACCTTCAAGCTGAGCGAAACCAAGCCGCTCAGCCCCCAGTACCAATCACCTTTGGAATGCTCTCAGGCACTGCTGACCAGTTCTCTACCAGTCTTCAGCAGGCCGCCATTCCTGATCCATACCGAGATCAAGTATGGGCTTTGGGAATGGCTGCATGGAAAAAGTTAGAGGAGGGCCCCTCTGAACCCCCCATTACAGGAGTCACCCAAAAGATTGGTGAGGATTTGGCCACTTTCATAGAGAGGATCGAAAAAAGCCTACAAAGAAAGTTCCCCCCTGGCCCCCTGTGAGACCAATTTACAAAAATGCTGGTCTGGGAAGGCATGGCAGGCGATCATAAGTTGGCCTGCGCTGGACTCAAGGACTGCTCTATGAGTAGATGGGTTGTAGCCACCCAAGATGTAGGGTCCCCCTCTCATCAGATTAAAGTTATGACATCAGCCTTACAGGCTTCTCACCGTGAGGACATGGCTGCACTAGAATGTGCCCTCAAACAGGTCTCAGGGGGAAGGGGACAATCTTGCTTTGGGTGTGGCAAAGAGGGTCATTTTAAAAAGGAATGCCCCAATAGGAAAAGTGCCCCAATAACTCCCTCAACCCCTAACTTGCCCCGCACGCCATGTCCTCGATGAAAAAAGGGATTTCACTGGGCCAGAGATTGCAAATCCAAGTTTAGCCTTCAGGGTGAACCTTTAAACTTCCCCAGAGGCTATCCCCAGCCCCATTAAATAAGGGGAAGAAGGTAATCAAAACACACTGGACTGTGCCTTTGACACCCGGACTTAGACCAAAAATGAACCTAACAGTCGGTGGAAAAACTTTCAAATTTCTCATCGACACTGGGGCTGACCGTAGTGTGATAAGAAAAGAGGAGGTCCCTCCCTCCTGGCAGTTGATCCCGGGTCCGCCCATACTGGGTGTGGGTGGACAATCTACGTCATGGGAAACTGCTAACTGGCAGACCTGGATTGACCCTGACAATAATAGTGGGGAGGTGCGCCCTCTAGTGGTGTTGGGCCTAACAGCCAACCTCCTAGGCCAGGATATACTTGGGGAAGCTGAAGCTTATATTACTACTAATCATAGGGCTTTCTGTGAAGATAGACTTGACCAGAAAGAAAATAAACAATTTAAAGAAGGAAGGACCTGCCATCCTAACTATAGAGATGATCCTCATTTTGAAAAATTAAACAAAAACATTCTGAGGTTCACCCCCAATCCTAAGGGCCACTGCTCACCCCTCCATTGAACCAACGACAGGTAAGATCTCAGACAGGCTGAGACAACCTAAGACAGGGCGTGGAGTGGTCAACGGGCTAGAGGCATGGTGCTCAGTGACGGGTAAGATTCCCAGAGGGGGACAACCTAGGACAGAGGCCATAGCCATCCACCGTTCTTACAAAAACAAAAGGGGGAGATGTTGGGCCCTGCCCGGTGTGAAGCCTAGTGGTTAGCCCAGCCAATCTTGGCCTACTCCTGGTGAGGCCTAGTTGAGCTTCCAGAGCCTGAGTAGAGTTTCGTGACCTGCCCTTGAAGTGACTCAGCACCTAAGCTGAAACTGCCTCCACCCAGCTGCTGCTGATGTGATGAAATACTATTGGCCCTTATACCTTTATCTCATCCTCTCTTCCCGCCCCCTTCCTCAAAATATATAAATACCTCCCCTGACAATAAACGGAGAGATTCCCGCCTTAGACGGTCTCCGCGACTCAATGTGGTTTTTCTCCCCGGTGTTTTAGTGGGGGGAGGGGTTTGTGTCGCCGACACCTGCCTTCTCGCTCAGCCTCAAGAGAAGTGGCTGGCCCGGTTCTTTCTCTTTTCTGCTCTACCTGCCAGTGGTGGGCACCAAGAGACACAGAGGGTATTTGCTCCTGACAGACACAGTCACGGTGGGGAGGGGGGTTACTCCAAGAGACAGGGAAGGCACACAGACCACTGAGAGACACAGTGTTCATGGGTCACTGACTGAGGCAGTGTGTGGGGGCAGGCTCTGGGAGACAGAGGTCTGCGGGCCACAGGCTCTGGGGCCAGCAGGTAGCGGAGAACCTGTTCAGGGAGTCAGGGATACCATGGCTTGAGCAAGTGATGGGGGGGGTCCCAACTATCTAATGGTCTACCTGATACTGTGGGAATCAGCAGATACCCAACTGTGTCCCTCTGTGCCTGCCCAATGTAGTTCTGCTGAAATCTACTTAAACTGGAGCCCCACAGATCTTGCCCTGGAGCTAAGTGGTTAGAAGGATGCCATCTTGATTAGAAGTGATCCATGCTTTATCTTGGCCTTTTCCAGCAATCTATGAAAGTTGTGCATGCCTACTTTCACGCCTTTGTATTATATGTGCCAAATTGTGAGTCTGCAAATATATGTGGAGTTAATAATTAATGACTGAATAAGTGTTATCTCAGAGCATGGCATGCACTTACAGGTAGAAACCTTATTCTCAAAGATGTTGTGGCTTAGTGCTGAACACAGATAACTGAACATATGATTATGAAATGACATCATAGCTGTAATGATTCAATGTTAGTTGTTTAGGAATTCTGAAGAGAGTGAAACAGTGAATCACACTTTTTGAAACCTGAAAGAATTTTCAGAGTCTACGATATGCAGAGAATTGGCAAAGTTTCTAAGGCAAAGAAAATGGGCTCTGGTGAAGTGGGTTCCTGAGTAGAAGGAACTTTCTGTGAGGTACAGGGACATATAACCAGATGGTGAGATCTTAAATAGAGGTAAGATTTTGTGTGTGTGTGTGTGTGTGTGTGTGTGTGTGTGTGTGTGTGTGTGTCTAACCTGAAAAGGATGTTGAGGGAAATGGTTCATAATGCAGTTTACAAGGAAGGTTAGGGTCAGTATTATGACTTTGTAGCTTTAACTGAGGAGTAGGAACTTTATTATAAAGAGAGAATAAAACAAAAATGCTGTGATAAGTTTAAAACTATTTCCAATGTATTCTATAAAGAGCTAACAAGTCATTAAATAGGTAGCTAATTTCCTTATCTTTGAATTTAGTTATTATAATGTTAGAGCAATTTTCAAGGTATTACATAAAGCTCAATTTAATATGTATAATTTTAAACCCATTGGGACAATAGTTCCAAGGTAGAAAAGAAAATGATTAAAATGATTTTTGACATGACAGTAATTTTCAACAAATCTAGGCAGTTTGTATTACAATACCAGCCATACTGCATTGAGGGGCAGCCATGGGACTTCCCCAAGCACCAAATGTGCTGTTATCTCTTGCTTTTGTGTTTTAAATTCAAATAATTGTGCCAATGATATGTCTGAGCCAATTATATTCCTAACCCCAGGAGTTTTCAAATCTTACAGTGTTGTTTTTATCAACATTATGTGAAGTGTGTTTTTGTTTTCTAGAAAACAAGATTAAAGGTAAGTCATTTTTTCAAATTAAAAAAAAACAATAAAATCATTTTTAGGAAGTTAGATCCTTGTTGACAAAAAGTATAAGCTAATTTAAATAGATCTTATGAAACTGGTATAGAAATTGAACTTCTGATTGAAAGCTATACTTTATAATAATCCAAATCATCTCTAGCATTGTTAATTTCTACAGGAAAATCAACATTCACCTCAATTCCTCTAGACTTTAGACTTCCTGACAATAGGCTCCTGATCTCACTTTTCCTAGAGTATTGGTTTGGTGGGGGGGACTGCAATTATAAATTATTTCTGCTTTCTTGGGATAAAAATCTTCTATAACTTGAAATTGTCTTTCTCAAAGACTTGAATACATATCCATGACAAAATATTGAGTTCTTTCTCCCAGACTCAGTAAGGAACTCAACTTATAAGTAAAAGTTAACAAACACAGGAAACTTCATATCCATCTTCCTCTCTGTCAAATAAATAAAAATAAAATATATCTTTAAAATATTAAAAAGGAAAATACTGATATGTACTGGACAAAGCTGTTGTAATAAGTGGTAGTTTGTTTCAGGTGTCCCTCACAAACTTATGTGTTCTGAATGCAAGGTTGCCAGCTCGTGGCAATTTGAGAATAGGAACCCCCTGGGCATATTGGGGAGGGTGGACTTATGGGTGTTATAAACAGATTCCCCTTGCCAGTGTTGGGCACCCTCTCCTGTTGCTGTTGTCCACCCAATGTCAGCCAGGAGGTGATATCCATCCTCTGTTCATGCTATCATTTTCCACTGCCATCATGGAACTTCCCCTCTAATCTGTAAGCCAAAATAAACCCTTTCCTCCTCAAACTGCTTTTGGTTCAGTTCTTTGTGCAGCAAGACTGACTGCAACAGTATAGGAAGGAAAGGAACAGCAGTAAGTACACATGAAAGAATGCACACAGACAAAAGTGATGTAAGAAATTTTAAATAGGAAAGGGAATTTGTTTAAAGCATACTTTTGGCTCAACAGCAAAACAACAATAAAAATAATAAAGCTACATTTATTTATGTATTTATGTATTTATTTATTTATTTATATAACTATGTGTGTGTGTACATACCACTGCACATACGTGGAGGCCAGAGGACAATTTTGAAATGTCTGTTTTGCAGTCAGTTTCACATTGCCGGCAGAAAACACCATATCAAAAGCAGCTTCTGGGGAGGGGGGGTTATTTTGGCTTATAAACTCAAAGGGAAGCTCATGATGGGAAGGGAAAATGATGGCATGAGCAGAGGGTGGACGTCACCTCCTGGCAAACATCAGATGGACAATAGCAACATGAGAGTTTGCCAAATACTGGCAAGAGGAAGATGGCTACAACACACATAAGCCCACCCCCAAGAGTACACTACCTCCAGGAGGCGTTAATTCCCAAAACTCCAACAGCTAGAAACCTAACATTCAGAATACCTAATTTTATGGGTGACACCTGAATCAAACCATCACATTCTGCTCCTGACCCCCATGAACAGATAGCCATACATGTTGTAAAATTCAGTGCACTCATCCAACTTTAAAAGTCCCCATAGATTTCATCATTCCCAATGACATTCAAACATCCCATAGAACAAGATCTTTTAACTGAGCCATAATACCAAAAAATGCAAAAAGCCCATAATGACACAGACTAAACATTCACACTGCTAAATACGGCATTGGGCATAGCAAAGACATATTCAACCAATACAAGATTTCAAACAACCAGGGCAAACATCAAACTCTGTAGTTCCAAGTCCAACTCTAACCAGTGATAAGCCTCCAAATCCAATAATTCTAACCAGCAACAATTCTTGGAGTTCTAATTTTAGCCCCTCCATCTCGGCTACTCACAGTCCTAGAAAACTTCATCTGGGGCCTGCAGCTCTCCTTAGAAGCTGTCTTGTGATCCTAGCATCTCTACTAGGTCTCCCATCCATGGTCTGTCCTCACAGCTCCGTCTAGTCTTCATGCAGACAGTCCAGCAAACCAGCTTCATACTGCCCATGGCCATTTCCAAAACACAAGACTGTGTTGCAAATTCAATGACCCTCTATTTTCTGCATTTTTTTATACTCCATAATGCCAGGTGGGGTGCCAATTTGTTAATTTAAGGGGCAATAAAGCAGACTTTGAAGAACAGGACACTCCTGCAGCATTCAGACCACTTCAAAAGATTCTGTATTCTTTCTGTTGTCCTAATGAAGGTCAGGTGACCCAATCGCAAAGGTTGTAATGTCTCATACAATTGCAGCTGAGCAGGAAGAAATATCATCCCCAAAATTTCTTTCTGTGCCATGTCCCTCTGCTTACACCAGTCCAACTGCAACATGAGAGTGTGTCAAACACTGACAAGTATCAGTTGGGAACCTAGCATTCAGAACATCTAAGTTTATGGAGGACACCAGAATCAAACCAGCACAGTCTGTGTTCCACCTTCTTTAAGACCTTCAAGAATCTCTTACTGCTGCAGATAAACTACCAGATGGCAAGCAAACACCAGACTAGGTGGCCCTGGTACTGAAGATTCTCCTGGCTCCACCTCCAATTGTCGTAGGCACTATGAGACCATAGATGTATTTGCATCTGGCTTTATGGGGATGCTAGGGAATTGAATCCAGGACTGCAGAAATTTTAGGTGGAGGTTCCAAGAGGAGGTTAGCAAGTCCAATTCCATAACCATACTACAATTTTTGGATAATGTCAAATTGGAATTGTAAAAACTGGTAAAAATTTGCTACGTAAGCATATTTAGATGAAAATAAATCTAAACAGAACAAAGAACAAAAAACAATATTCTAAGAATATTTGATTGATTGATTTATCAGGAGAAATGCAGACAGAAAGAGTGGAGAGGGAGAGTAAGAGAGTGAGTATGGGTGCACCAGGGCCTACTGCCTGTGTAAATAAGCTCCAGATTCATGAGCCGTGTTTGCATCTGGTTTCCCATGGTCACTTTTTCTGCTGAGTGATCTTCTCAGTCCAACAACATTTTCAATCAAGTGGTTTAAGTAGTGAGGAATGGAATAGGAGCTTGGAAATATCACCAGTCATATGCATTTTAAAGTGATTCCACTTTTTAATAATGTATGTGAATTACTCTGAGGAAATAATATTTAACCTGACAGTAAATAAGAGCTTTCCCCAGGTTTCAATAATGAACATTCAGAAACTAAGGATCAGTTATGGAACTTGATGTTTCTGGGAGGAAATGCATTGGAGGCCTTAAATCTTTCTTTTCATGAAAAAAAAAAAAGAAAAGAAAATCACATTTTCTCCCAATGTTATTGCAACCATTTAGTTTGCAGGGTTGGGATTTATCTTTCTTTCACTCCTTCATATCTGTTCCAAATTCTTGCTACATTTAAAATATCAGTAAAAATATCACATTTCTAATGTGTTTTTAAACTGTGTGCTTTTGTGTGTGTGGGTGTGGGTGCGTGGGTATGTGGGTGTGTGTGGGTGTGTGTGGGTGTGTTGCTCATTCATGCGTGTATGCATGTGGGAACACATTTGTGGATGGGTGTTCAAACACATGTGTGTGGAGGTCAGAGATTGATGCTGGGTATTTTCCTTGGTTATGTCCTAGTTTGTTCAAGAGACAGTATCTCTTACTAAACCCAGAGCTCTCCAATTAGACTAGTTTAGCTGCCTAACAGACCCTAGGGATCCAAGTTCTAAGATGATAGGAGCATGTCATCACACCTGGCACCTAATGTGGGTACTGCAGCTCTGAACTCACATCCTCATGCTTGTGTGGAAAGGACTTTACCTTTGAAATATATCCCTAGTCTCTTTTCTTTTTCCTAAAGCTTTTAAACATTTAACTCTTCCTATTAAGCAACACTTTGGATAATGTTGATCTTTTGGGCGGAAAGGGAACAGGAGGATACTGGAGAGTGAACCCAGAGCCTTGTGCACTCTGGGAATGTTCTCTACCACTGAGCTGCAGCCCTGGCCCTAGCACATTTATACTCTTAGTATGGAATTAATAAAGTTTTGAAACTTTTTTCACAGAATGCCATTCCTGTATCTTCTTCATTACATCTCATTTATTTATTAATGTAAAACATTCATACAGCTCCCATTTCCTGGGGGAGACAAACACAGAGCCTTGTATGTGTTAGAAATATTTACTCTATCTGTGGTTATTCAGCCTTGTAAAAGATACCAGAAAGGAGAGAATAGTTTCAGATTTATATTGTGGAGTTTCACTGTATGTGGGATGAATATTTTTCAGCATACAATGCATAATGAATCAATAATTCAGCTGTAACTGTATGATTTATTAATCTCATTTCCCTAAGATACTGTAGCTAGACTTAAGCTTCCTTTCTTCTGCTCATGTTATCCTACATCCCTCCCTCAGACAACGTGGGCCACCATCCACCAGCATGACGCTGCCAGGCTGCTTCAGCCCTAGCCTATAAGAAACTGTCAGGGGGTGTGCACTATAAATGCTCATGGGATTTCTGTTGTTACTTTCACTTCATTCTCATATAATGGTGCCCTACTGGTGTGCTGAGCTTCAAGCCTGTGCTCCGTTTCTGCCCTGGAAAGGACAGATGGGAACTTTGCAACACTGACCTGGTTCAGAAAGAGAATTTAGTATCATTTTTCTTTATTTTATTTTATTTATTTATTATTATTATTTTTATTATTATTTTATTGACAACTTTTATACTTACATACAAAAAAACCACCTGATATTTCCCTCCCCTCCCCCCATTCCACTTTAGAACTCCATTCTCCATCATATCCCCTCCCTCTCTCCATTAGTCTCTGTCTTAATTTGATGTCATCATCTTTTTCTTCTATTTTGAGGGTCTTGCGGAGGTATTGCTAGGCACTGCAAAGTCATGGATATCGAGGCCAATTTCTGTCTGGGCAGTTGCATTGTAAGAGGTCACACCCTTCCTTTGGCTCTTCCATTCTATCTGCCCCCTCTTCCACAATGGTCCCTGAGCCTTGGAGGGTGTGACAGAGGTGTTTCAGTGCTGGGCACTCCTCCATCCCTTCTTCTCAGCACTATGTTGCATTTTGGGTCATCCCAGTGGTCATCACCATCTGAAAAGAGAAGCTTCTCTAACCAAAAGTGAGAGTAGCGTTAATATGTGAATATGAACACTAAGTGTAGTGTTTTCAGGGCAGCTTGGTGGGAATAATATATACATTTAGTCAGACAAGAGCAGGCTTTATACCCCTAAGGCTCATGACCTCACCTGCCATAGACTTTTGCTTAGGTTTTTCAATACCAGGTATGTATTCCCTCCTGTAGAGAAGGCCTTCAGTTCAATTATGGAGCAGTTGGTTACCCCAAGAGTAGACATGCCACTATTGCACCCATTCAGTCATTGGGCCTGTCTGGCCCAATATTCAGCATCCACTGTTTTCACTGCTGATGACTTCTGTCTCCCATACAGCTGCATGCAGTGCAGCTTTTTCCAGCTTTCAGTTGGCTGGTCTACAGGGAGAAGGTTTTCTGCTCCACCCCAGCTTGCTTTCTCAGTGACATTGCCTCTCAGGCAAGAGATGTCTTCAGCAATAGGGTCTTTCTATCTGTTTCTCAACTGAAACCAAGGGCTTTGGCAAAAGCCTTTAATGTTTTGGAGGCTACTGGGACCTCCTTGGCCAACAGCTCACTGGAAGGTATCCCATCTCAGGTACTGAAAATTTTCTAGTAACAGTCTACAGCTTCTAGATGTGCCATTATTCAAAAAAGGTAATTTTACATAAGTCTTATTCACAATATCTTGAATTTAGATTGACCCTTCCTCTGCCCTTCTTTTATGCATTCTCTTCCCATGGCCTTGCTTAGGCCATTCCCCTCCCTATGGGGAATATGTTTGGATCCAGATGTTGGGTTTTGGACCTAAAACTTGTAATTTCACAACCTGGACTGCTTCAACAATGTTAACACAGCACAAGGCATTGTAAATATAGTTGCTCAATAAATATTTGTTGAAATGAAATACCCTCTGCATCCTTTTCATGATCGCTACCTCTGAAATTGAAACTACAACTATTTCTTACTACTCTATTGCATTTTAAATATATTTCACATTTTTTCTCAAAAACCACTCATATCATTTTCACCAGACTGAAGTTTCTAAGAGCCACATTCCTGAGACCCAAGCCACAAGGGAAATAAGTTGGAAAACAAGAAAAACATTTTTTAAAGTTCCTTTGGTTCTCTAGGGGTTATGAAGATGAGCTATACATTATTTATCATGAAAAGTCTAAGTGGGTGTTTACTTTTCTCAAGCAGCTGAGGCACAAGCCTATACTAGTTATGCAAAGTTGTTCAGTAACCTGAACCTGATGGGATAGAACACGTTCTATGTTAATCACAATCCATAGAGTTATGCCTAAGAATTGACACATAGAAAAATATATTATGGGACTGGAGAAGATGGCTTAGCAGTTAAGGTGTTCGTCTACAAAGCCAAAGGACCCTGGTTTAATTCCCCGGGACCCACATAAGCCAGATACACAAAGAGGCACATGCATCTGAAGTTCATTTGCAGTGGCTGGAGGCCCTGGAATGCCCATTCTCTCTCCCTCTCTCTCTCTCTCTCTCTCTCTCTCTCTCTCTCAAGTAAATGAAATATATTTTAAAAACCAAAAAAATATATATTATGGAATAAAAACATAAACTTCTCCAACATAGAGAGAAGTCTGCATAGTTTAAATGGAATTAGTATTATTAATGTAGAGAGAATTTCATGAATGTACTCCCTCTTTTAGCCAAATACTAATGGGAGATTGACTTTGGGGAGCATAACTTTTGTCTCCATAGGATTCTGACCTGATTGCTAGTTCCAGATATGGGTCCCTTTCCACTGAGCAGATCTCTTAGGTAATCAGAAAGCTATTAGTTACCCACCAAGGCTGTGCCACCATTGCACTGGTGTGGACATCTTGTTAGGGTTTTTGCTTCTGAGTAGCTTAGACCCCTGGTTTCTCAGATCATTGGATACTTTCCCCCCAGTAGCTCATGTAGTGCTTTCCAACGCTAGATGGGTTTACTGTCTGGGGACTGGCTTTCTTCTGCATTCCAGCCAAGTCTCTCCATGCTCTGTGTCAGCAGCATATGGTATCTTCAGCAATACAATCTTACCTTTTACCTCAGGCAAATAATCAAGTGTTTTGACAGAAACCTGTCCTGTTTTGCAGACCTTGCAGGTCTGTACAATCAACGGCTCATTGTGGGTAGCAGCTAATTTCTATTACTGGGAGTTACAGGCCAGAGCCAATATATATATATATATATATAAAATCTGGGCCTCAAGTTGTCTATCAGATGCTGATACCACTCTCCATTGGAGAATCTGTTCTTCTTCAGAAGGTAGTGAGACTCAAGGAGATAAAGCACTCCTCACACTTTAGCCAAACCACAGCTGAAACCATTGAAGAATCTGTTCTTCTTCAGAAGGTAGATTGAAGAGACTCAATTTATTGAGATAAGAGCATATATCTAGTCTTCAGCACTTTAGCCAAACCACAGCTGAAACCACAGAACTGTTAGAAAATTGGGGAAACGGAACTTGCAGTTAGGCCAGGAAATGGGAGTGGAACAGGATGTTTAGCCCATGGTGCAAACAACCTGGGTCAATCAGTGCCAGAGTGAAGGGACAACAGATTCCATGGTGAACCTGGTAATCAGTGCCAGAGTGAAGGAGACAGATTCTAGGATACTCAACACTTAGAAAAGCAGAGACCCAGAAGCTCCTAACAGCTCATCACTGAAGTAGATTTTAAACACACTGACCAAGGCTCAGAGAATTTTGCAGAAGAGGGAGTGGAAAGATTGTAAGAGCCACAGGATGGGACACCATGCCCAGAGGCATTACCTCTCCCCAATAACTGACTGCTTTTCCTGCAGTGCATAACCCATGACCCCAGCAGAATGGGGGCAGGGATGAGGGAAAGGAGAGTACCAACACATGATGTATCCATAATAAGTATGTCCATGATATTAAAAAAAAAAACCCTAACCTTGTACTGAGGGAATAGCAAAAGTAAGGAGTGGGGGGGGGGTATTTATTCTATAGAACTAGACAGTTGAAGAGAAATATCAGAACCATCAAAGTCCTTTTACTGTGAAAGCTGATATGTATACACCAGACAGAAAACTACATAATGAAAGCATATTGCTTTCTGCCCTGGAAAATACACATTCATTCACTTATTCCTTCAACAAATGTTTATTGAGTGCCAACTACAGAAAATATGGCAGAAGTTGATATATGGCTAAATGTGAGAATGCAGAAGGCTTGGGAGACATATGGAGGAGCCAGCAAAAGGAAAAGATATTCTGTGAAGTACTCAGAGTAAAATTAATTAACTGAAACTGAATATTATCTTCAATATTCTGTATTTAGAAATAGCAGCTTCTTTTTACAGCTTCATTAAAGTATAATCAGAATACTAAAACTGAATATATTTATACTGTTCAATGTGAGAAGATATTAACATGTCTACCTCCCTAGAGCCAGTACTATAATAAAAGTGTATATCCCTTACCTGCAATGGGTACCTTATACCATTAATAATTCTTTCCACTAGATCTTCCAGGCTGTCTACTCAGGCAAAAATTGGTATACGTTCTATCAGTATAGATTATTATGCCTTTAATTTTTTAAACAAAAAGTAAAAGCAGAAGAGGAACTATGTTCTCTTGCCTATCCTTTATCACTCTCCAAAATTATTTTAAGTTCTTGCATTTATCAACAGGCATCTCTTTATATTATTGAGAAGTATGAGATGAATATGTCACAGTTGGTTTATGCATTGGACTTTTGATCCTTCTGAGCTTTAGGATATTAATAATACAGATTCAATAAGAATGCATGCACAAGTCTTTCAATAGACATGTGCTTCATTTTTCTTGGCATTTTCCTAGGAATGATAAAACTAGGTATAACTGTAGGTGGGTATTTAATTGATCAAGGAAGAATTGGGTTTGAACATGGTTATAACACTTTACATTCCCATTCTCAGTGTATGAGAACCACATCTGTTCAAATCCCAACCACCTTTTGTATGGTCAGTATTGATAAATTCGCCCTTTCTACTTGGTATGCAGTAATATCTCAATTTGGCTTTAAATTGCACTCTCCTACTGGCTGAGGGCATTGATCCTACCTATTGATACTTATTTACCAGTTATATATGGCAAGGAAGTATGGTAGTGTCTGCTCAAATATTTTCAGTGATTTATTATTGAGTGCTAAGTGTTCTCTGTATTATTTAGTAATATACATTCCTTGACAAACTTTTGTAAATTCATGTGTTTCCTACATTGTGTTTGAAAAACAAAACAAAAATAAATTATAACAAATTAGGGTTATTGTGGAGTTTTTTAACATTTTAAAAATATTCTTATTTATTTGAGAGAGAGAGAGAGCAGAGAGGAAGAGGGAGAGAGAGAGAGAGAGAGAGAGAGAATGGGTGCACAAGGATTTCCTGCCACTGCAAATGAACTCCAAATTCATGTGTCATTTTGTGCATCTGGCTTTACATAGGTACTGGGGAATTGAACCCAGGTTGTTCAGGTTTGCAAGAAGGGCCTTAACATACGGTATTTTTCAAACAAATTTTGTTTTTGTTCCCCTTCCTCACTTTCTACTCTCCATTCCCTCCCACCTTGTGCCCTCCCCCACCAGAGCTGCCTTACTGCTTTCATCCTACAGGTCTCTTTTTGCCATCCCCTTTTCTCATCACCTCTTTTCCCCTCTTGTGGCCTCCCATCCAGTTTCATATCCTGTATCAGCTCGCAGGTCCCCTTATTTACACGCACATTACATACGTTAAAATGTAGGATTCACATATGCGACAGAACATGTGGTTATCTCAGTACATTTTTCCAGTTCCATCCATTTTCCTGCAAATTTCATAGCTTAATTTTTATTTACAATGAAATAAAATTTCATGGTGTATATGTACCACATCTGCCTTATCCAATCATCAGTTGATGGCCACCTAAGTTCATCTTATTTCTTAGTTCTTATGAATAGAGCAGCAATTAACATGGAAGTATAACTATGTCTTCTGCAGGATACAGAGTTCTTGGGGTATATGCCCAGGAATGTTTTAGTGGGTCGTATAGTAATATGATCTTTAGTTTTGAGAAAAAATTCTACACTGATTTCCATCATGGTTATACCAGTTTACATTACCCCCAACAATGAGCAAAGAGTTCCCCTTCCCCCATCTCCTCACCAGCATTTGTTGTCATATGGAAGAATGAAAGTTTTAACTTTTACCAAAGTCTTTTTTATAGTTTGCAATCATTAACGAATCTAAGATTTTCTTCCATGATTTTGTTTATAAGATTTTAATAGCTTAACCACTTCTATTTTTTTAAATGAACTATTGTACATAAAATTAGATATAAGTAACATTTCTTTTTTTTGCAAGTAGATATACAATGATTTCAGCACATTTGTTGAAAATATTATTCATTGTCAATGAATTGATTGCCTGTGCATCCCGGTCAAAAATCAGTTTGTGATGTAAAGCACATTTATGTCTACAATTTCTCTTTTCTCTGTGCTTTTAATATTTGTTTTGTCTGTGTTGGTACCACACTATCTTATTTACTGTGATGTATTCAAAACAGAAAGCACTCAGGGCTGGGGTGATGTCTCACCAGTTAAGAACACTTGCTTCACAAGAATGAGGGCCTGAGGGCTGGAGATGTATCTTAGTAGTTAATTCATTTGCCTGCAAAGCCAAAGGACCTTGGTTCAATTCTCCAGGACCCACATAAGCCAGATGCACAAGGGGGCGAAAGCATCTGGAGTTCATTTGCAGTGGCTATAGGCCTTGGCACACCCATTCTCTCTCTTTCTCTCTTTCTCATAAATAAATAAATAAATAAATAAATAAATAAATAAATAAATAAATAAATAAATAAATAAATAAATAAATAATTTTAAAAAAAGAATGAGGGCCTGAAACATCCCAAATTCAATTCCAAAACACCCATGTAAACTACTGGATGTGGCCACAAATGTCCTCAGCACTGAGGAGCAAAGACAAAAAACAAATCACTGGAGTTTGCATAATAGAAAACATGGTGAAAAAATGGAGCTCTGGGTTGGGTGACAGACTATTTCAAGGAAACAGATGGGTGAGCAAAAAGAGGGAGCACCCAACATTTTCCTATGGCCTCCATATATATGTGCAAAGGGGATGCATGTCCACACACACATGCATGCACTTTACACACTCCCCACATACACACAAAACAAAGTCTTTTTTGTTTTGGTAAATTGTTTAGTTATTCCAATTCCTTTGCCTTTCTATATACATTTTAAGATATCTTGTCCATTTCTTGTTTCAAAATTTTAAAGAAAGCAAAACAGAACTGATGGAACCTATTTCAGGAATGGAATGTTGGCTGGTTACATACTAATCACATTTCTGCCTGCCTCAACCTCCTAAATGTTGGGATTAGAGTTGTATCAGCATGCCTATCTTACACAGATGGACTTGAATAGCAGAGAACTTCAAAATGTTGAGCTCTGTCTTCTTCTGGTAAATGGCCCAAGGTGATTTGTGAAAATGGTTCACTACTGCCTTGACCAAGAAAACCAAACAAAATCATGCCATTCAAGGGGTTCAAATCTTCATATTCACTTTAAGAACACCAATGACTGCCCAGGCCATCAAGGGTATGCATATCCAAAAAGTTGCATGTCCATAGCTGTTGTTTGTCATTGCGCCTTAGCAATTCCTCTGTCTATTCACTGCTCCTCCTGTGGAGAATTAAAGACACATATGACCATGTCCACCTCTCTCTTTTTTTCCTATATATGAGGAGGAAGCAAATTTTTTTAAAACTAAAATAAATTGTTACAAAATAGATTTAAAAAGTAAGTTACAAACTGTAGCAAAAGCTGTCAGCTCTTTTGTACATGAAGTTCTGGGAAGTTGAAGTTAGTGGTCTATAGCTGAACATGGCTTTATGCTCAAGCAGCAAGCATACTTAACCACTGAACCAGCTCTCCAGCCTCATACCTCATATTATCCCATTTTATTACATTAATTTTTATTTAATTTATATTCTACTACTTACTTCATATTCTATTTAACAAAAAACAATCTTTCCCACAAATTTTTAGCATATGGCATAAAGTCATAGTAGCTATTTTAAATCTGCCTGCTGATTCTTTAATCTCATTTTTGGATTTGTTTTTGATTGAATTTCCTTTCATTGTGACATATTTTGCTTCTCTGTAATTTCTAAAAATTAGTGTACATATAACAAACACTAATTTTTACCATGTGATGGAGAATTTTTTGCTTCTACAAATACCCTTAGCTTTGTTCTTTGACATGGTTAAATGGCATGGAATCAATATGACTATTTCAAGGTTCACTTTCAAAAATTTTCAGGTGACATTAGAAGAGAAAATTAGGTTCAAGGCTAGTTTTATTCCACAATTGAGCTAATATTCTTTAGAGTACTCTACATAACACCTGTGAATTAATGAAATCTTCCACTGTAGCTGATGGTAAAATTGCTACTGTGTAAAAACTGAGAATTATTCTTTATTTTCCTGTGTGGATGGCACATTTTTCTCAGACCTGGGGGTTTTTCATTATAGAGGCACTCAGCAGCATTTGAGGTCATGGGAGATTCTGTCTCAAAGAGAGAAATAAGGGGGTGGGGGGGGATTCAGAGAGACAGAATCTCCCATTCTATCTCTATGTGTCTCATTCTCCTTGTCCTCTCTTCTCAGTGTGTGTGTGTGTGTGTGTGTGTGTGTGTGTGTCTGTGCATGTCTTTCTCCTCTCTCTTTTCCTGCTCTCTTCTGTTCAATTCACTACTCTATGACACTGACTGCTCTTCCCTCAAGGTGATCTCACATTCTGCCTTCATTTCCCATCCCTATGATATTACTTGTAAATTCCAGGCAGTAACCTGAGGCAATTATATGACTAATTTGCTGTTGTGTTTTTATTTTCTGTGTCAATTCCCACTGTCATGCTATATGTTGTGCCCCATGTTAACTTTGACTTCTTCTCTTTTTTTAGCATTTGAAGGTGGATACATTTGTCTCCTGCGTTTCATTTTGATAAGAAATATTTGAGCCGGGCATGGTGGTGGCAAGCCTTTAATCCCAGCACTTGGGAGGCAGAGGTAGGAGGATTGCCATGAGTTCGAGGCCACCCTGAGACTACATAATGAATTTCAGGTCAGCCTGAGCTAGAGTAAGATCCTACGTTGGAAAACCAAAAAAAAATAAAAAATAAAAAATAAAAGGAAAGGAAAGGAAAAAAGAAAAATATGAGTGATAAAGCTTGATTACTGATTTGTTTTACTACTGGATTTTCTTGGTCTGGCTTGTAATTCACTGTCTTGTTCCCATAACTTCAAAGTAGTTTTTCTTTTTCTTTTTCTTTCATAAATGCTTTTGATTTTTGTGTCACAATTGCAGGAAGAATTTGATATTGAGGGAACAAAAATGTCTATGGTGTGTTATATGAAATGTCACGTTTTAATGAGATTGTTACCATGCTTTCGTTGGTATTTTCAAACAGCACCCATGAGGAAACATTTCAATGAATATCAAACTGTCTTTAATGATTAGAGTAACAGGAAATATTTAGTATAGGGCAGAGAAAAATCTATGAAGACATAAAAGCTCAAATCCAATACTAGCTCTTAGGTGGCATTAGGTAGGCCTTTGTGATGAAAAGAACAATGCCGTTCTTAGGGTAAGACAGGTACAGTGGTTTTACAGAAATCTGTATGAAAGATGAAATTCACTTACAAATATTACAAAAGAAAAGATATTTATATACAACTGGGCCTTATTGAAAGTGAAATTAAAGCCAGAAACATGAATATGATTCCACCACCCTTTATTCAGTGCTTTCCTAGTGCAGCAATCATTATTCCTTTGCTTTGCCTTTCTGTTGTCTTTCCGTACATGTGACCTCTTCCTATTCATTTTACAGCACTGTGGACATCTGTTCTGAATACATTCCTCCATCTTGTAGTTTCTGTTTACTACTAGAATCTTTCCATAATTTAGGCTTTTTAGGATTCCCATTCCAAGGTCTGCCCTTTTTTTTGTGGTTATTGTGATACTTATTTGCATTACCAATAACTTCAGTTGTTTTATGTTTCACAATTCAATTATACATGATTGATAATTATATTAAACTATCTCAACTTTGGTTTAAAACCACACCAAGCTAAACAGTTTACCTGGTGGATCCATTAATCAATGACCAGATATCCAAACAGTTAAAATTTCTGGATGGGTTGATGGTTCACCCATTAAAGGTGCTTGCTTGCAAAGCCTGCTTTCCCACCTGGGTTCGATTCTCTATTACACACAAAATGCCAGACAGACACACAAAGTAAAATATGCATCTGTAGTTCATTTGCAGTGGCAAAAGGCCTTGGCATGCCCATACTCACTCCCTATCTATCTATCTATCTATCTATCTATCTATCTATCTATCTATCATCTCTCATCTAACATCTATCATCTATCTATGTATCAACTATCAGCTATATATCTAATGATCTATCTACTCTTTCTCTTTCACTCTTTCTCACAGATAAAACAGTAAAAGAATTTTTTTAAGAAAAAGAGCTATAGTTTCAAGATATATCCATTGGGAAACCCTCCCTTGTAAATATATAAATGATGCCAATTTCTCTAAAAGGTGTTGTGAACTGAGCAAGTGAAGAGGGAAGAGTGGGAAATAATGAAAATAATTTGCAAGAAGATATGTTTGGGTTTAAAAACTGAAAAAAAATTCTAAGGACTTTGGGGGTGGGTATATGCATGTGTGTATGCATTTTTGTATGTGTGTGGGCCCACATCTGTATGCAGATACATGTGTGTGTGTGTGTTTGTGTTTGTGTGTGTGTGATGGAGGGATGGAGGGAGGGAGGGAGAAAAGGAGAGAGAGAGAGAGGTGGCCAGATGTCAATGTTACATGTCTTCGTCAATCATTCTCTACCTTATTTTTTGAGGCATGGTCTGTCACTGAACAGAGAGATCACTGATTTGGTTAGACTAGTCAGTCAGTAAGCATTAGGAATCCATCTGCCTCTGCCTGTCCAGAGCTGGGTTTACAGGCATGCACCACATTGACTGGCATTTTATATGGATGCTGAGGGTCCAAACTCAGACTTTTGTGCCCACCAGACACTGACTCATCCCCTCGGCCCCTTATTAGGTAGCTTTTTTACACAAGAACCAAACTTGGCAGAAAGTGGTACCCATAGGTTTAATGTTCAATTTTTGACTTTTAAGTGTTTTGGATTGTTTTAGACTGATCACTATCACCAGGTTATAATTTAATTTTAGTACAGGTTTACAATTTATAGTTTGAATGGCCAAAGAAAAATAGTAATAATCAAAGATTCTAGTCAACTATCATTCCTATCTACCTCTTTGAGGTTAATTGTTTAGTGTGACCAAAATAGAGGATGGTGTATTTTGATGTATTCTCAAA
Source organism: Orientallactaga sibirica (assembly GCA_036365145.1). NCBI lineage: Eukaryota > Metazoa > Chordata > Mammalia > Rodentia > Dipodidae > Orientallactaga > Orientallactaga sibirica. Next base: position 38,185,856 of record JAEOAD010000013.1, read on the forward strand.
AGGCAAAATTATTCAATTTCTTTTCAAATTTAAAAGTGAAGAACCAGCCTTTTTTCCCTCACTATGGCAGTTTTTCTTTTTACTAGTAATGCATCTGATAACAGGCATTTTCCTAGATGTCCCTTATGTCCCTGATTCATCCACACTTCTCTAGAACTCTCCATGCATTCATCATGACCTTGTCTTTTCACACTCTTAATTGTCTTCCAGCCCCATCTAACTTTGCCACATGTCTGAAATGGAAGATAGGAGAGAAAGGTTTCATGCAGTTGCAGTATCCTACTGAATTCATAATATTATGATTCGTGAGATTAGTCATAAAACTGAACCTTTAGACTCTAGTCTAGAGACATAGACAAAATGATTAAACATTTATATCAAAACATATCAAACTAGATGAATTTTAAATGTATGTTTGCCACTTAAAAATTCCCTATGAACAAAAACTGGCAAAATTACAAGAAACCTTTATAGAATAAGATATTCAAAATAGCTTAATCATGCACATATTCAGGCAAATATTCATTAAAAATTTTCTTATGATGAGAGAACTATTAGGAAGGAAAAAATAAGTCTGCTTATATGTAGTATCCTCCTTTATAAGAATAATAATTATTTCCAGGTACTGGCAGGTCATTAAGTTAAAAGCAATTTTGATATTTAACCATCCAGAAACAACAATGTAAATCTGAAACACAGCTGTAATCACGCTGTGGGAAAAATCTATGGAATTAAACACTTGTCAAAGTGGACATGCTGGTGATGTAGTAAAATGTGAAAAGCTGTGCATTAAACTCAGTATGGTATCCCCGAAGCAGATTTGGTACCACATGATTTTGGTCCTTATTTCTATTATCTTACATTTGACAAAGGTTATACATTTATTTCAGTGTTGATTTCTGTGGATATAGTTTTTAATCTGATGCTTCAAGAATATGTAGTATGTTAATACTTTCCCTTAGAGAATTTTAATCCTGAAGATTTTTGTTTTAACTATGACTTACATTGACTTAAAGAGACCATTACCTTTTATAAGATCTTCCTTTGTGGGGTGGGAGAAATGTCTTATATCATTCCATTAGTTGGCTTACCCATACATAAATCTAATTATCTTCTTCCTCTATGTCTTAGAAGCCTTTGAGGAATATAGTACCAAGGAAAACTTGTAGTAATAAATGTAATACAGGATTTGTAAACATTCAAATGATAATAAGAAATGCCATTCAGATATACACTAGGAAAATAATATCCTTGTGCTGTGGAGATGGCCCAGCAATTGAAGGGGCTTTCTTGCAAATCTGATGGTGCAGGTGTGATTCTCTTGAGCACCCATGTAAAGTTGGGCACAAAGTATTGCATGTGTCTGTAATCTATGTGTACCCATGCATTGGGTGATAGAGTGAGGAAAATTCATAAGCATATAAATAGCAGTGGCAAAAACTAGGGTGACCCTATCTCAAAGAAGAAGTTAGGAGATGAAAACACCCAAGTCAACTGATCTTCACACACATGCCATGGCACATGCATGTCCATACAGACACACATATGCACACAAATAATAATAAAAATAATAATAACAACCATAAATCTGTGTATGGGGGCTTGAGTGGTTTATATATGTGTGAGAGTGATGCATGCATGTATGTGTATGTTCAGATGCATGTGCCTGTGAACACACAAGAGGCCAGAGAAGGACATTGGATGTCTTCCTGTATCACCTTTTTATCTCATTTGCTTGAGAAAGGGTCTTGTCTCGCTGAACCTGGGGCTCATGCTATTTTTTTTTTATCAGATTGGCTGGCCATCATGCTCCAATGAGCCTCCTGTCCCCACTCTTTTCAGTGCTGAGGTCACAGGCACGTGTACCACTCTGAGCTTTTATATGGGTGCTGGGGATTAGGCTCAGGTCCTCGTGCTCATGCAGCAAGCACTCTTACCCAACTGAGCCAATTCCCCAGCCTATCTATTAATTTTTTTGATGAAAGTCATGTACTACTTCATCCAAAATAGAATATTTTCTTTAAACTTTAAGTACTGAAATTTTGTTTTCTTCTTCATAAGTAGAAACACCTATCACCTCCATTGGCATCTTGAGAATAATGACAGTTGCTGTTCCTTGCCCCTCATAGCTACTGACTTAAGCATAATTATAGTCATTCCCTGTCGCTCATAGCTACTCACTTGCCTTAGTGTTAATAAACTTTGTTCCTAGGCTAGTGTTCTCTCACAAAAATATAAAGTGTAAGCATGTCAAAGATAGCATTTGGTATAAATGAGGATTAAAGGTGATAGCAACTTACAGAAAATTTAGAAAGTATATTGTGGTAGTTTGAATATATGTCCCCCAATATATTCAGTATTTTATTAGTTATAGTTTGCGTCTGCAATCACTTTGCTAGAGGCAATGTCACTGGGGGCCAGTCTTAAGGTGTGGTGATGGGTTTGAGATTCCATTGTAAAGATATGCAAAGTGTGCCTAATAGTTTCCTGAAGCTTGCTGTGGCTTGGCTGTAGTTTTGCTCTGTGTGCTGTGTGGCTGGTAGGCTTTTTTCTCTCTTGGTTGGCCCTGTGAAGGCAGGCCAGCTTCTTCTGCCATTATGGAACTTCCCCTGGATCTGTAAGCTTCAATAAATATTATCCCTTCCTCCATAACTGTGCCTGGTCTGGAAGTTCATCTCAGAGAACCTGAAGCTATCTGCTACATATATATTTGAATATGATTGTGAAATGAGACATAAAACTAGTTAATGCTGATAAATTAACAAACTAAAACTTTTGTGATTATCTGTTATTCAGGAAAGAACTTATTTATATCTGTACTCTATATAAACTGATAAATCAATCTGTTCTCTTTCTAAAAATAAAATATAAAAAAACCAGTCAATAAAAAGTCAATCTAGTGGGCAAATCTGAAACTACATTCAAGGAACATCTAATAATCTCTTGGGTCAATTCCAAGTTTTCACAATGTTTTGACAGTGCCTTGATCATAGCTGACTGACATTTATTATAAGTGTGTGAGTTTCAGTGAATGGAGATCAGGTGGATCTGAAGTTTTCATGGCATATTGTTGGGATATTACTTCTTAAAAATAGCTCTGATTAAAGCTCAGATGAGAGTTTTTAAGTGTACTGCTCTGAAGAAACAGCAAGGTCAAGGAGGTCAGGAACATGGGCCAGATAGGCAACAGCTTTCTGAGCAGAGCTGGGAAAATAAGCCTGAGCAAAACACAAATGCCATTGTTCCTGTGATGTCTTGAAAACTTGAGGAAAATAAAGGCATCTTTCAGGTTTCCAAGATGAGATTGCTCCACATAGATATATCCTGATGAAAATACTTCTATATATGATGTGTCCTGCAGAGTGGAACTTTTAAAAAGTTAAATGTTTGAAAAAAAAGTCATCAGAAATTTACATTATGGACTGGGGAGAAGATTCAGTAGTTACGTCAGGTTGTTACTTACTGGGTATCTTAGTCTGTAAGATGTTTGGACCAATGTCAGACATTTTCTCCCAGTTGCTCATGTAGCAACCTCTGGTACTAGACTAGCTAACTGTCTGGGGTCTGACCCTCTTCCAGGTTCTGGCCAGGTCTCTCTGTGTTTGGTCTCACACACGTATGCTGTCTTTGACAATAGGGTCTTACCATTAACCTTTGGTGGGTCACCAAGAACTCTGACAGAAGTCTGTCTTTGTTGGGAAACCTTGTAGGTGTTTCAGATCAACAGCTCATTGTGGAAGTTAACCCTGTGCTGGCACTGGGAGCTATAAGTCTGCACCTAAAAAGGTGAGGGAAGAAAAAGATAGATAATATAAAAGAGAAAGTGAGTATAGAGAGGAGAGGGAGAGAGAGAGAGTGAGTGAGAGGGAGGGAGAGAGAGAGAGAAAAGAGAAAGAGAAGCAGGACAAGATTAGGGTTAGCCTTCGTGATGCTCTCTCCAGATTCCAGTGGTTTGGGTGTTCTCTCTGCGGGCTTGCTGAAGGATCAATGTTTTGGTCTGTTGTTCAGAGTAAAGAGTTTTATAGTATCTTTTCCTTTTGGGTCCCAATTTGTATCCCCCCCCGTCCTCCCTCCCACCCTCTCGTTCCCTCCCACCCATACCCTCCCTCCATTGTAATGCTCATACAAGTGCAGTAGTGACAAACAGCCATGGTGGATAACAAACTGCTCTTGATTTGGCTAATAGGTCCACTCAATGGAATGGAACACATTGCTGGAACTGGGAAATAAGTCAAAACCAGGTACACAAAACGAGCTCAGTCTCCAAGTTCAAGATACCACCAAATGTGGGCTAGAAGAGAGCCGATGCATATAAAATTCTCTCCAAAACATATATGGTCATCCCTTTCATCTAGTACTAACTTCTCTCCGTTGGAGAATTTGCTTATCTTTTTTCAGATGGACAATGAACCTGATGGGAGGATCAGCTAATTGCACCTCACCAGGGCCCCAACTGAAACCATAGAACAACGCAGGGGAAGGGCAAGAATACAGCAATCATGGCGATCACGACACCAGAAAAAGGCTGAAGGAGATAAACACAGAGAACATCCAAATCCAACTAAGCCAGATATCCAGAGACACAGAGGCTCCCAAAACCTCATCACTGAAGCAGAACTAAAATGACCCCAATGTGGCTCAGGGAAACTTGCTGAAGAGGGGGCGGAAAGATTGTTAAAGTCACAAGTTGGGGCATTAAGCACAGAGTCTGGGGCCTACCCCCCAAAACTCTTGATGCCCCACAATGCACTACCCACATTCCCCATTGATGAGGGTCCCTTTGGAAGAGGGAGGACAGGGAGGAGGATAATTGAACCAATACTAAGAATGTAAAATCTGAATAATAGAAATTTTTTTAAAAATGAGAAACAACAACAACAAAAAAAGATTCAGCAGTTAAAAGCTTGCTTGCAAAGCCTGCTGGCTTGGGTTCCATTTCTCAGTACCCACAAAAAGCCAGATGCACAAAGTGGCACATATATCTGGAGTTTATTTGTAGTGGCAAGAGGCCCTAGTGCACCCATTCTCTCTCTCTCTCTCTCTCTCTCTCTCTCTCTCTCTCTCTGCCTCTCTCTGTGTCTCTCTAGTGAATATACATATATATATATATATATGCATATTTTAAAATATATATTTTAAAAGTTCACATAGAGCATTGATGATCTCAAAAGTTGTGTTTCACGGCTAAAAAGATGACTCAACAAAATGGTGGGAGTACTATCACCCAATGGTTTTGAATTCACAAAAGCCCTAATACTGCAAGGGTTTCAGTGCTATGCTACTTATAAGCTGATATATCTGATAATGTTAGAAATATATCACAAGTCTTCTAAAATCCCTTTGTCTTTGTATTGAGATAATTCAGCATTGCAGGGGGTTATGTAAGTACAGAAAAAAAGCAATAAGATTTAGTTACATAGACACCCTTACACAGCTGTGGCACAACACACTCAACAAGGCAGTGTTAGCTACTCCAGCAGTTCTCAAGGCAGTCTCTAATACCATTTCTGATTTGATTATATATTCAGCTCATGGCTTTTGCCTCCAAAGTCCATAATGGCTTTCTTTTGTATTCCTTGGATTTTGTGTGTATTTCATGTTAATTTATTCACTAGCAAATATTTATTGATGACCTAGTAGTTTCTGAGCACCAGGAAAATGTGTTTTCAAAGGTCGGAGTAGTCTTTGCAGTTTTTGAACCATATTATGTGTGATTTTTCATTTCCCTCTAAAAACACTGGTTTCAACTCAAGTTGAACAATCTTTAGGAAGGTATCTATCCTAATTGATTCTTTAGAGTCCAACTTCACCCCAATGACCTACTGTCATGATCTGAATGTAAAATGTACATAGTCTCAAGTATTCAAGGTTAGGCCCTGTACTTGGGCCCCATTTGATGGAGTCTTTGAAAGGTAGAGCCTTGCTGGAGGATGCATGTTGCTCGAGGCAGACCTTGAGGTTGATCAGTACATCTACTGGATGCTTAGCACTAGCTCACTCTTGCTGCTTTCTCTCTCTGGTGCTAATGTATGAAGATGTGAGCCAGTGGCTTTTTTTCGCCATGATGAAGATTCTCTTTGAAACTATATGCCTAAAATAAACCCTTTGCTCATATAAGCTGTTGCAATGAGAAGTTGTTACACCTACGTCCAGTAGAATCACTCCAGCAAGCTGCAAAAATAAATTCGGCTAAAATAAGGTTGAGTGAATATTTTAAGTGTTGTTTCCATCTTCTTACCACTTTGCCTGACATGTTAATGTTAACAAATTTAAGTAATCAGAGGAAGTAGGTATGGATGAATGTACTAAACTATGTTGGCATAAAACATTTTCATGCTAAATCTGCACAATGTAGAATATAATACATATAATAAATGTAGAACATAATATATATATTACACTAATAAAATATAAAACAATAGGAAAATATGTGTATATTTTCAACTTCATAATATCAGAAACTAATAGCAGGTCCCTAGGTTTTCTTAAGGAAATCTTAAGTGACTTATGATGAAGGGTAATCCTTGAATCAAAAAAAAAAAAGAATAATTTTACCTATCATAGATTAAGCCATGATTACCCTAGGATAGTTTTTTTTTTTTTAATTTTATTTTTGGAGAGAGACACAGAGAGAGACAGACAGAGAGAGAGGGAGAGGGAGACAGATAGAGAATGTGCACGCCAGCAGTCTCTCAGCTGCTGTGAACGAAATCGAGATGCATGCACCCCCTTGTGGGCAAGTGCGGCATTGCGCCTTTGCGTCACTTTGCATCTGGCTAAACATGGGACCTGGAGATTGGAACTCGGTTCTCAGGCTTAATAGGCCCTTAACTGCTAAGCCATCTCTCCAGCCCCATAGGATAGTTTTAATGTATCCCTGTCTAAAGAGGGGAATATTGATTCCCAAAAACTAAAGGTTTTTTAAACTGCATATTTAATCTAAAAACTTGCGCTATTCCAAAGTATATTATTCTATCTTCCTTAAACAGAAGCATAACAAGGTCTTGTAGATGAATTGAAGCAATAAAACAAAAATTGAGTTTAAAATGATGTAATTACTACAGTTGTATAATAGTTGAATTATTGATTCATTTGCCCAACTTATATAAATCACAGTCATTCATTTCCTCCTAAGAACCATAAAATGAAAACTTTTGAGTGAATGCTAAAATAATGACCAGAAACTGTCATATAATTAGTAATATCTCATCGTTATTGTAGCATTTTTAAACTTCCCAGGAGTCATGTATTATAGGACTCAACATGCCTGGGAACTCTCCCCTCTTCTCTGTCATTACGTCTGAGAAATGATACCAAGTCAGCGAGACATACCTGCCTTACCCCAGGTCAGCAGCAACATATAGTCTTTGTTTCTTGATTTAATTGTGCCCTTTTCCGCTAAAAAATAAAACATGGCCAAAATTCCAGGAAATGGTCATTTTTCAGGCATTTGGATATTTTGCCACTGCTGACTTTGATAGGTTCATATAATGCTGCCTTTTGTGTAAGATTAACAGGACAACCAACTTCTGTTCATCCTACTTGTATTTAATTCTAATGGTCAGTATGGATAGAACCTCTAGCAATGAATTCACTTGTCATTCTCATAGGTCCAAGAGATCAAATCAGCTTGCCTGGGTATGAGATTTGACTTAAACCCTCTAGTTTCTTTTTCTTCAAACTCCAATACACTTGTCAAGTTCTCTTTTCCTTAAGTCTTAAATTCTAGTGACCATTGCCTCTTTTGACTTTCTGATATCAGAGTATTCTTGATCTGTTCATCCTAAGTGACCCTGGGGCTCAGTCACTGGATTTCTTCTCTATGTTTACTCTCCCTGAAGATCTTACACAGTCTCCCAGTATATCTATATAATCATACTTTCAGACTGCTATCCTTATCTTATTTCTCTTCCTGAACTATAAGTTCATTTATCCTATACTTAATTGACATTGCCACTTGAATACCTAATAGTTACTTCATGGTTAATAGGAATAGGCTTCTGTCCATAACCACACCATTAAATCTGCTCTATTCTCATACTTCCATTCTCATGGTATAATTTTTCATGTCTTCTTACTTTTCAGAACATCATCTTGAAAGTTTTCTTCAGTCTTCTCTTAGTAACACTTTTAATCTCATCCATCAGGAATATTACATACAGCATCTAATTCCAAAATGTATGTGAGCCTTAATTGCTGCACACACAAATCCTGAATAGTGCTGCAAATTAGTGGGAAGAAATGTCATGTGAAGCATGGTATCTAGTCAATCTTTAATTATATAGCCCAATATACTTATCAATTACAAATTTTTTTAAAAAAAAAACATTACTTTACAGGAATTCTTGGAGAAAACAAGGTAAGTCAGCACTTATCATGGGATATCCCAATCTCGGGTGCCTTCTGATAGAACTCACAGAGGAAATCGTATTACTGTCATATGTGGCTATTCAAGACACACAACTGGAATTTACTCTGCAGGAAAAACTGAGAAAACCCATGCTGAGAAATATTCTATAGACTGCTAGCCTTTCAAAGGCAAACAGATCATGAAAAACAAAGACCAAGGAACTCTTCGGGTTGAAGAAAACACGACATCCCCATGTAGTGTGGAATCCTGTGAGCTTGTCTTGCAGAGCTGGGTGTACCACAGTCTCAATACTTTACTATTTCATATTGTGCCTTTGGTGCTATTGTTTACACAGTCCCAAACACTGGTCAAGGCAGCCCCCTCCCCCCCAGAGAAATTCTCCTGGAAGCTAGTTAAAATAAATCATATGCTTTGCTGCACGAGTGGAAACTCATAGTAGAAGAAATGTGGAGAATGGTTTTCATATTAAATTTCTTGTTAGGCCCAGAATGTGCCCATAGGTATAAGAGCTTCATATCCTAAGTGAGGTAACTTATTAGAGTTACTGCAGAAATACTCTTAGAATCTGGTGACCCTCAAAAGTAAACCTCATGGCCTGATCTTGAAAAGAAATTGTATGATAGTGAAATGCATTATCTTTGAGCTGAAAGGTACTTGCATTCATGAGAAGATATCAATTTATACATAGATATGATCAAAGCCAAACAAGTATACATTATAAAGTAATTGATTCTTTTTTAATTAGCTGATACTTAAAATTAACTCTTAGGGCTACCTTATTTTCCTTTTAGATAATACTTTTCTTGACAACCTGGTGGCATTACTTTAAATAATTTTACTTGAGCAATACAGTTCACAAGTTAATATATAGAGAAGCTTTTCCATGGACATAATGGACATGAGATGACAAATTATTCATTATGAAACCTTTCACAGAATGCATTATCTCATTTGAATCATGATATGATATGTCTTTGAACATCAAATCTTTGGGTATATACCAAAGGAACAATGCATATTTTAAAAATATATTTTTAAAGTTGTATACAGAACAGAGAACAATAACACAGAGACCTGGAGACCTGAGATTTAAATTAAGAGTATTGCTTTTATTGCACAATGAACTATATTTTCCTCCTCAAGCTGAGACATTCAGAAACTAACAATGTTACTGTTAAGCACACTTGAAAATGGAACAGGGTTTTTTCTTTGTGTGAAAACACCAAAATGGGCAAAACACAGTAATCATATTGTATTTCCTAATGGCACCCTAGAGAAATGGACAAAGAACAAAAATAAGTGCAGATACAACCTTGAGATAAACCAAAAAGCTATCTAGTATGAAAGGAATTTAATACAGAGTCATCTTTGTAACAATCAACATTGCCTTAGGAAGATAAAATCACATGCTGCTTTATCTACCATAAAGTCCTATGGAATTTAGTGTGTTCCAAAGCTCTTGGCAAGCAAAGTGAAGGAGAAATTAGTTAAACTAATAAATGATGAGATGATTAATTAGAGAATTGCATCCAAATGGTAATTATGGTTTTGTTGTAAATAGGTCTGATAGTTGTTAAAAATATGAATTTTTAAATATGTTTCTTGATAAAATTATGTTTCCAATTCATGTAAAAACTCCATATTTTCTTGCCTTTACAAGAAGTTTAATATGTAGATAATTTTTCTTATCTTTGTATTTGTGACTTAAGAAATTCCTTTATATATTTCAACATCATGGTTTACTATGGCTGTAAGTTACCCAAATGCATAATCACCTTCATTGTCTTTAGGAAACGTTTTCTCTGAAACACATCCCATCTTCCCAGGTTCTCTGTCTTGTATGTCATTAGGGACTTTGTTAACAGATTCTCTGAGTGTGCCAATAATGGCAAATAATAACCATACCTCCCTCTTAGGAACAGTTTCCTACAATGAAAAGGAAGATACACATGTCTCGGAGTCAGCAAATTAGGTATGAATCCTGCCTCACTATATTTGAGCTAAGCTTAATGACTCTTATTATACTTACCTTTTAATACCACTATTTCTTCCTATATGCAATAAATAAAATCACATCTACCTTTCTGCAGCTCTAGAAATTAAAAGACACTATACAAAAGATCTAACTCATTGATAGCATTCAGTGAATTTTCTTTCCCTTTTTACTGTATGCCTCATGAAATTAAGCATGATGCAAAAACATGTTTGGTTTTATTTTCTACTGAAATATATAATCAAGGAAGACCTAGAGCTCCTGATACTCTTAATTCTACCTCCCAAGTGCACAGATTAAAGGTGTGTGCTACCACACTCAGTTTATGTGGTGCTGGGAATTGAACCTAGGGCTTTGCACTGTACCCACTGAGCTACATCTCTAACCCTCTAATAAGTGTTTAATACAATTATAAAAGCCTGTCATCATAGAATATTTGTGTTATTGCTATTGCAAAGTAATCCATGTGTCTGAACTTTTTTTTTCTGCTGACCTTCCAAAGAATCCTGTCTCTTTTTAAGAGAAAATATTACTTGGATACCATCATCTATACAATGGGAATACTCACAAGTTAGTAACTATTTCTACATCTTTCTGTAGATAAAGAAACATGTTTTCCCATATGTATAAAATATACCAGAAATGCATATTCATATATATTAGCCTTCTCTATCAAAAGATATTTCTTCCTTTTTTATGTAGAAATCAAAATCTTCACTAATCTTGTGAATAGGGGAATCCAGACCTATTTTACTTTGGTAAATATTTATTTACAATGTTAGAATTTCTCACTATGATTTCAGTAAAAATAGAATTGCATGGCTCTAAAATCTACTCTAATTAATAAACATAATAAATAACAATTACTGAACACTCTCTAATATTAAAGACTACAATAATCTTATGGAAAACCATCATTACTCTGTTTCTAAGTTAAAAATGAAAAGCTAAAAGAGGCTGAGTAATGTACACAAGGTAGCCCCAGTTATTGGTGTAGTTATTAATGAAACTCTTGATCATTGATTGTCTGACACTGTAATCTACAAAGTGAACCAGCCATTAAAGAATACACTATACTGCTTGTTTGTTAACAAAATTCTCCCAAAATTATCATTTTTAAATTGAGCCAAGCCATTTCAACATTATTCTGGTGGCAATTAGAGAAAGTTGTGGTACATAAAGATGAAGGCCTTATGTCACATATCTCACATATGCCATGTAATTATATATACATGTGCAACCTGGACAAGTATGTAAGAACTAGCCCACAAGATCACATGAGCTGTTTGACTCTTTAACTTCTAAAGCAATGCCAGAACACCTCCTACCCCAATAACCTGAGATGCTCCTCAGGGGAAACAAAAATGTCTTATGAAGCTATAGTTTTAAAGACAGTAAGTTTAAAATCCAGTTTTTATATGTTTTATTAAAAGCCAAGGAGTAGAATATATAGATGAAGCAAAAAGCAGGACAGAAGACAATTGTTTTACAAGGTTAGTTATTTATAGCTCATGTTGATATTAAACATCAATTTTTAAAACATTTTGTATTTTTATTTTATTTACTTATATTCAAGGAGAGAGAGAGAGAGGAGGGAAGAGAAAGAAAGAGAGAGAATGGGCATACCAGGGTCTACAGCCTCTGCAAACAAACTCCAGATGCATGTGCCACTTTGTGCATCTGGATTAAGTGTTTTCTGAGAAACTAAACCTGAATCCTTTGGCTTTGCAGGCAAATGCCTCAACCACTAAGCCATCCTTCCAGCCCACATTAATTGTTTTTGATCTTCCATAAATCGATTTATAAACCAGTTTTCAATTAAAATGTTTTTAAATGGTAAAAAAAACAAACATGGTTTGAATTTTGTATTACCAGGAATTGTTCAAAATTAGAATGGTGCAGTTTTCATTGGTTTTAAGATTATAGGGTGACATGATATTGACTTTCAATTTAGAAAGATTTTTTTCATAATTTTAAAGTATTTAAATTTAGTAATTGTGATGGTTTGGATGAATTGTCTCCCATGGGCTCATGATTGTGGAACACTTGGTCCCCAGCTGGTGGCAATTTGGAAAGGTTGTAGAGACTTTGGGAGGTGGAGCATTACTATAGGGGGTGTGTCATTGAGTGTGGACCAGCCAACAAGGTGTTCAGGGCTAGCTTACTGGGTCTATTTCCTTCCCCTGCTATCATGCCAAGATGTGATGACCCTGCTATTAGTTCATGCCATGCTTTCCATGCCATGATGAAATTTCTCCTTAAAAATGTGAGCTGAAATAAAACCTTTTCTCACAATTACTTCTGTTTGTGTATTTTATACTAACAAGAAGATAACTGCTTAGATTTTGATTATCCCTCCCTCCACCTTTACTTTACTCAGTCTCTTCCCCTGACCTCACTTAAGCCTTTTCTCTCCCATTAATCTGTTTTGCTATTTACATATATACAATACCATCCTATTAAGTACCCTGCCTACCCCTGGACAATGAAACACTCAGAAGCAATAGATTGTTACTAGAATATTTTCAGGGCCAGGGATGGGATGCCTTCCAGTGAGTTGTTGGCCAGGAAGGTCACCGATACTCCCAAAACATTGTAGGCCATTGCCGAGGCCATGGGTTTCCCACCAGGAATAGATGGTAAGACCCTATTGCTAAAGACTCCACATAGTTGGGTGGCAAGTTCACTGAGAAATCCTGCTGGAGCTGAGCTAAAAGCCACCTCCATGGACCAACTGACAGAAAGCTAGATAAAGCTACCCTGCATGCAGTTCAATGGGAGAGAGAGAAAACACCAGTGAAGATACTCAACAGTGAACACTGCAAACTTTAAATTTGGCCAGCCAGGCCAAATGAACCAACAGGTGCAATAGTGGCATGTTTGTTATGGGGGAAACCAACTGCTCTCTAATTGGACTAGAGGCCCACTCCATGAGAGGGAATACATCCCTGATACTGAAAGCCTATGACAGGGGTAGTCATGAGCCCTAGAGGTGTAATGTCTGCTGGTGTCTGACTAAATGTATATACTATGCTCACCAAACTACCCAGTAAGCACTTCTCTTAATATCCACACCCATATATTAATGCTACTCTCACTTTTGGTTAGAGAAGCTTCTCTTTTCAGATGGTGGTGACCTTGGGATGACTCAGAAGACACCATGGTGCTGGAAAGAAGTGACAGAGGAGTGCTCAGCACTGAAACATATCTTACACATTTTCCAGGGCTCAGGGTCCATTGCAGAAGAGGAGGTGGAAAGAATGTAAAGCCAAAGGAAGAGTAGGATTCCTTACAACGTGCTCCTCCAGACACAAAATGGCATGGATATCCATGACCTCACAGTGCCTGATACTACCTACACAAGACCATCATAATAGGAGGAAAAGATGATGACATCAAAATGAAAAGAGAGACTGATTGAGAGGGCTAGGGAATAAGATGGAGAGTGGAGTTTCAAAGGGGAAAGTGGGGGGAGGGAGGGAAGTACCATGGGATATTGTCTACAATTAAGAGAATTGTCAATAAAAGAATAAATAAATATTTTTAATAAAGAATAAAACTGTTATAATAGTCTAATTAAAATACAATGGTAATTGTTAAATTGCTTAGGGATCACTGGTTCCTCTGCTATGACATGCAAAATTTGCCATCCTCCCCACCACCTGGTGATAAGAGAACTCTGACTCCTTCTTTTTTTATAATATCTGAAAAAGTGCTGCATTCCCTTCAAACAGATCAGAAATGTTATTTTTGTGTTCAAATCTCCAAAAGGAAAATTGTCAGCTCCTAAAACACTGTGAAGTCTGGCTTTTAAAGCCTCCAGATGCAGGGCCACACAAAGGCTTCCCTGCTCCTAAGGAAATAAGTTCCCAGTGGCGGGGGGCTTACAGAGACTGTTTCCACTATTCCTTCTGAACCACAACATCTGGTTAGGAGATGCCAGGTGGTGGTCATAAAGCCAGTGTGAATGCAACTACTGGATCCATCAAGACTGATAGTATTTTATATGAATAAATGGGGTTAAAAGGGAGAATTACTTATAAACACAGAAGTTCCTGCCATAGATTTGAGAAAGGATGTGATAATAAAAAAACATATTTTTTATTGACAATGAAGAAAAATCACTACCATTCATGTTTGTATGCTATTTCATAATGTAATTTTCTCATATTTCATATTTCATGTACTCAGAATCATTTTATTCTGTGGTTTCTGTCTAGTTTCTCTGGGAACACTTGGTTTCTATTATTCCCACTCCTCCAGCTGGGTCCTTCATTCTTTCTGTTCCTTTCCAGACATGTTGTATTACAAGGATAACAGATACTCCTCGCTAAAAATTAGCAGCAAGGGGCTGGAGAGATAGCTTAGCAGTTAAGGATCCTGCCTGCTAAGCCTAAGTCCCGGGTTCCAATCTCCATGTGCCACATTTAGCGAGATGCAAAAGTAATGCAAGGGCACAATGCCACACTTGCCCACAGGGGGCGAAAGCATCTGGATTTCGTTCACAGCAGCTGAGAGGCTGCTGGAGTGCCCATCTCTATCTGTCTTCCTCTCCCTCTCTCTCTGTCTCTCTCTCTGTCTCTCTCAAAAAAAAAAATAATAATAAAAGTAAAAATTAGCAGCAAGAGTCTGTCTGTGCTGGGTAATGATATAAGAAAAGCTGGGTTGGGTTTGGGAGAAACAGATCTGAATTCAAAAACATAAGGTTACAGAGACAGGTTCTCAGCAGTTGATGCAACGATGGAAAGAACCATCCTAGTGATGTAGGAAAAGTCAAAATCTATCCATAAAGTCATGTGATAAAGTCAAGGCATTACGTTGAAATAAGAACATCAATCTGTCATTCATCCATCCATCCATTTCACTTGCAATGTATCATAGACTATTCAAGGAATTTTGGAGACTACACTTAGTTTCCCATCTATCCCACATTAGTATCTTGAATAGTATATTACACCACATAGGCACTCTGAATCCTATGTGTCTTTCTTAAAATCTCATATTGACTTCCCATCACACAAAGTCTGGTCTATGGTATAGTAATTCAACATAAAGAAAAGAAAGAATACATTTTAAAAGTATTTATAGGGCTGGAGAGATGTTTTTGTGGTTAAGACATTTGCCTGCATAGCCAAAGGACCCAGGTTCGATTCCCCTGGACCTATGTAAGCCAGATGCACAAGGTGGCACATGTGTCTGGAGTTCACTTACAGCAGCTGAAGGCCCAGGTGTACCCACTCTCTCCATCTGCCTCGCCCTTTTCCTCTCTCTCAAATAAACAAAAGAGTCTTTGTAGCTGTCACGAGCAGCTTCTCAAGCTGTGGCATTTGGAGTTTGCTTACATTTATGTTTGGGCATAGAAGATGTTCTACATGGCTCCTCACAGGGTGAACAACTGAAAATTCTATCTCAAAGAACTTTGCAAACAAAATGCTATAAAATGAGATGATATTAGCATGCAGAAGCAGCCCATTTATGATAGAATCTATTGTTTACTCTATAATGAAAATCTGTCACAGTATGACAAGCTCTATAGGGCATCTCAGAGAAATAGTAAAATGCTGATGGTCATAGTGCAAGCTCTCATTCTGCCTTTCATGTCATTCTCTGGTTCTTTGCTGTGAACAGAATTGAAGATTTGGAAATATAACTGTCTTTGCCTTTGTGTGTGTGTGTGTGTGTGTGTGTGTGTGTGTGTGTGTGTGTGTGTGTTTCATATGTTAGCAGGATATTCTTTCCAAGAACTTTGTCAAATTATTCTATCAAATTTTCAGATTGAATTTTCAATGTGAATTCATGAAGCTGAGTTCTTCTCTGTACTTTACAGATTTAGCTTTGTCAACCCTTCCATGAAGTGGCAATCCAATGGACAGAGGGACAGAGGCTGGAGAGGTAACGACCTCAGGAAAAGCCTTTATGATAAGATTACATAAAGCAAGAGTTTTTCAACCTTAGCAGAAGCAAGAGGGTAATTATTCAGAAAGTGAATCAATGCACATGCTCAATGGAGATTATTTAAATAAAATGGATGTGGAGCTGGAGAGATGACTCAATGGTTAATTCACTTGCCTGCAAAACCAAAGGACCCAGGTTCAATTCCCCAAGACCCGCATAAGCCAGATACACAAGGGGTACATGTATCTGGAGTTTGTTTGCAGCAGTTGGAGGCCCTGGCATGCCCTCTCTCTCTCTCTCTCTCTCTCTCTCTCCCTCTTTCTCTCTTTCCAATAGATGAATGAATAAATAAATAAATATAATTACTTTCTTTGTAATAGGAATTTTTACAGGAAGTACTTTCACTTGCTTATTTCATTGCTTTGTCAGAGTCCATTCTAAACACTAGTCATCCCATGTTTTAAATATCATATCATAGGATCAAGCACCATTCAAAGCATCTTAGTGAAAACAGAATGTGGGCTGGACAGACATTCCATAGAATTTTCAGGAAACCACCAACTAATTTGAATCTTCAATTAGTCTTGGGGCTTAAGAACATATCTCTTTCTACACTTTAAACAACCTATCTATTGGCAGCTGTATTATTTATATGTGCAATTTTACCAAATTCACTTAGAGTTAAGAATGATTGGAGGCTGGAGATATGGCTTAATGTTTAAGGTGCTTTCCTATGAAGCCTAGGGATCCAGGTTTGATTCCCCAGTACCCACATAAGTCAGATGAACAAGGTGGCACATACATCTGGTGTTCATTTTCAATGGCTAGAGGCTCTGGCATGCCCATTCTCTCTCTCTTCTTCTCTATCTGACTCTCTCTCTCTCGCTCTCTCTCTCAAGTAACTAAATAAATAAATATTTTAGATGAAAACTAAATAAATAATATAGTAATTCTTAGACCTTACATTAATTTCTTGTTCATGAATCTAAAACAAAATGTGGGACAGCAATGTAGCTACTACATAGCCTGCTATTTACTCAATAAACAAGTTTTCAAAATTAATGAATTCATTAAAGCAACATGTAAGAAGAAATATGCTTCTTAAATTTAGAGTTCAAAAGAAAGTCTAACAAAAATGTTTCTTAGGATTTTTCTTTGAAAACTCCTCCTCATATCTACCATGTTTAGGTCTATTTTTAAGGTTTCATCTGTATACATATATGGAATCTACTGTATAGTCTATTCTTAATAAATAAATTTTATTCATAACAAAGAAATTTTCATGAGCATGAAAACAAAACTTAACAGAAGTTTCTGCACACTAAAGATTTCCGTGGTAATTGGCAAATGAATGAAAAGAATAAAACTATTTAAAAAATACTTCAATTGTTCATTGTGAATTAGTCCATAAAATTATGATTTTATAATAATCATTAAATATTGTTTGCTTATATATGGGGTTACATTTAATATTAACTAATATTACATATATGTGTGTGTGTGTGTGTGTGTGTATTACTTGTTCACACAAATCTCCCAAGCATAGTTTGAAATTATAAGTTTTAGAGTATTGTCCAAAGTCAAAAAACAATTTTCAAATAAGTGTCTTTGACCACTGAGCCATCTCTCCAGCACTCCAAAATCAATTTTCACTGTGAAAAAATCCATTTGGGAAATTAATTTCTTTTTTTCAATTTATTCAGTAGAGTTCCTGATATTGAGTTGTTGTGATCCTTTAACATGATTTTCTGTTTCCATGTTCTCAGTGCCTCTTCTCTGATCTCATGACCACTTATCAAAATAGCCTTTCCTATTTTACTACCCTCAGCATCCTTTACAATTGTCTTGTGATATTCAAAAAATCAAATAATTTACCCATGCAATATATATATCCCTAATGTGTTACAATTCTTCAAATATTCTGCCTCCTATGAAATCTGAAATTTAGTTTACAATAAAGTTCAAAATAAGCTCTATAGGTCATCTATGTCAGTACTTACACATAGAAGATTTATTTTTTTATTTTTATTTTATTTTTTTTATTTATTTATTTATTTATTTATTTATTTATTTATTTATTTATCGATTTTTGGTTTTGCGAGGTAGGGTCTCACTCTGGTCCAAGCTGACCTGGAATTAGCTATGTAGTCTCAGGGTGGCCTCGAACTCACGATCCTCCTACCTCTGCCTCCCAAGTGCTGGGATTAAAGGTGTACGCCACCACACCCAGCTCTACAGAAGATTTATGACATGGCCAGTATTTTTTTAAAAGAATGAAAAAAGTAAACAATAGGAAGATGAAAATCTAGCTCAGAAGTACGGAGAAATCATAGGGTTCCGTCATCTGCCTGCTGGAAATGGGTCTGTCCACACCTGTCCTGACAAACTCTATTTCAAAATGCTGAGGAAATGTAAAGGGATTATTTCATCACTGCTAGTACAAATGCTGAAAATCTGACAACTGAGATGCAATGATAGAGAAATAAACATTCATCTTCCAGATAAATTGGTTTTTCAAATGTAACTTTTCTATCATTGACCTGACATCCTAGTTAATATTCCAGGAAGACAATTTTTTTTTGTAAAAATTTGGAAGGTAATTATAAAATGCATATAGAAAGGCAAGGGATCTAGAATAGCCAAAACAAACTTGTCAAGAAAAAAGTTCGTAGGATTATGCTACCTGATGTTAGGAGTCACTATAAAACATATGTAAGACAATGCAATGTTATTGTCCAAAGTGAAAACCAACCCAATAAACAGAGAAGAAAGTAAAAAACAGCCCCATATATGTATGATCAATTGTTTTCCAACAAATATGCAAAGGTCATTGAGTGGTTAAGGAATGTTCTTGTCAATCATGTTGCTCCACATATTAACATCCTGTAATCTATAAACTAAAAATCTCAACCTACTCTTTTGCATGACTTCTAAAAACTTACTAATAAGTAATATGCCTAAGTTAAACTAAAAACTATAAACTCCTCAAAAGAAACATGGTAGAAACATTTTGTTAAGCCATGATTTCTTACTGTATTAACCAAGTCAAATCATACATTATCTAAATTGATTACCTGATCTTCAAAAAAAAACTTGGAAATTATTAGACAAGTCACATAAATCTACAAAATATTTTAACATTGCATAGCTGATAAATGGTGTGACATGGGCTCTGTGGATATGAACTCGGGTTGGCCGACACTGATCAGTCTCCCTGAGCATTTTGATAGTTTTTCAATGAAACAGTATAATTTTTATATCCATTGTATTGGGCATAAATGTCATATTAATACTATATTTTTAAAACCATTATTCCTATTCAATAAATATTTATAAGTTTAAAAATTATTAAATTAAAAGCAAATATGAATTCTGGATTTTAAAAGGTCATGTCATTTTTTAATATTTGAAAAGCTATTATTTTTTAACTAGGAATATTCTTAATGGCATGTAAAAACTATACGCATAAAATATAAACTTACAAGCAGGGTATGGTGGCACACGCCTTTAATCCCAGCACTCAGGAGGCAGAGGTAGGAGGATCACTGAGAGTTCGAGGCCACCCTGAGACTACATAGTGAATTCCAGGTCAGTCTGAGCCAGAGTGAGACCCTACCACGAAAAACCAATATATATATATATATATATATATATATATATATATATATATATATACATATAAATGATATGAATTACATGACAAATAATTATAAAATATTTTATTTTATTTATTAGAGAGAGAAAGAAAGAGGCAGATAGAAAGAGAGAGAATGGGCATGTGAGGGCCTCTAGCCACTGCAAACAAAACTCCTTTTGCCTGTACCACCTTGTGCAACCTGATTACTGGGTACTGGGGAATCAAACCTCAGTCCTTAGGCTTCTCAGGAAAGTGCCTTAACTGATAAGCCATCTCTTTAGCCCCAATGAAGAATAATTTGGACCAGCAGAAGGAGCCTATTTAAAAACTATTTTAAATATATAATTAGTATTTGAGGCAGTAACTTCTTATAAATTAAGCATTATATATGCTTGATACTTTTATAACATACCTAACTGATGTCTTTATATAACTTTGGGCCAAAGGTAACCATGATTGTTAACTCAATATGTCTTGGTCCAGCATGGAAAATAACTTCCTTCCCAGGTCAACTTTTCCAGAACTGGAATTAGCACACCTATGCAGTGGAAAAACTGAATTCTTTCATCCCAGCAGAAACTGGGTAGCCATGTGTTACAGACTGTATATGTGATTCCTTCATTTGTTAGGACTTTGAACATGGTCCCAAATATTGCATGTATGTCTACTACTGTATAATTTCATGATCCCATATATGCAAATATGCATATTTGCATCATGTTATAATTCTCAAATTGGAAGAACTATTTGTAATCCAAACTTCCAAGGCATCAAATCTTGCTTACCTAAGACAAACAAAAATGTCTGTTCAAGCAACATTATTTCGATCCCTTAAGACTTCCAAATCTCAGAATTGACTCTTGCTAGTTCTTGGTGGCCTCATTCTTTAAACTCCTACAAGTAACTAGTCAGAAAAAAAAGTGTAATATTTTTAGTCACCAATTTTGGAAAATGTTGACAGCTACTTACTTTGAATGACACTAAGTTGGTCTCTGTAAACTTATTGCATTATAAATAAATAACAACAACCACTTTCATGTGATTTTTATTCAAATTATGAATCCTCATATCTATAAAATCACCCTTCTCTCTGTGAATGCTCAGATGCTTAAAATGTGATAGCCTTTACACACCTGCAGAATAGTTCTGCCAAAGCAAAAACCTTAGTCTATATACAGTATTTCTTATTCCAAACATACAATTTAAAAAATGTATATCTTCTAATAAAAAGAAGACTTTTACCAACTCTGCTCTTTAAGTTCACAAATGTTAAGACCTAAAACTCCCTTTGGACCCAGGACTATGATGGATTTTTTTCACAGGTGTTGTTTTCTTAGTTATGGGCACCCTAAGAAAACCTGATGAATTGAAAATATAGGAGAAAAATTCATTGCTAGCATAGTCTCTCATGAGCAAAAGGTGTAATTAAATTACACCTTGGAAATAATTGCAAATGTGCATTTTGTCCCCTTACTCCTCTTCCTAATTAGAACCCAGTTTGGATTTGTGCACCCTCATCAATTTTACTTATCCTACATAAAAATAAATATATTTTACACCAAAAAATTCAATCTAAACCCCCTATATTTGAAAGCAATGTAGTTGAGATATTTTAACAGAATAGTTAAGTAAAAATTTTAAAATCTTACATTTGCAAATGGATCTAAAAGTTATTTAAATTCAATAAAGGAGCAATTTAATAAGATGGGGGATTATATTTATACATTCCAGTATACTTTGTTTTAATTAAATGTTCTATTCCCTCTGGTTAAAGAAGCCCAGTAGTTATTCAATGAGTAGAAGATTGAGTTTCAGTTTCATTATCTCTTACATGATCCTTCCTAGTTTTATTTCAAACTGCAACCATTTGGCTGGTAGTGTTCTCACCATTTCCTGAACATGATTGTCTCACATCCTTTGTGCTTTTGGATAGTTATCTCTGTAGAGAAATGTTAAAATACAGATATGCCATGTGCCTGCCATGTACTACAGTAGGTATTGGAAATAGAAAAATGAATAGCACAGTCTTTGCCTTGAGGAAGTAAAGAACTACAAGGAGATGCTTGTTATATTAAAAAAAAAAAAAACACCATATGGTGGAACATGTGCTACAGGGGGTTATGCAGAAAGTTTAATAATCACAGCTTTGAGCAACAGATGACCTCCTATACCCTCTCTCTTTGACATTTCTTTTGTGTAATCATGCTGATCCTTCAAGAATAAATGTCTTCATTTCCAGAAAGAATGAGACCATCCCTTTATGTTTTAACTGACACACTATGTAAGTACTACCTATAGAGCAGTGTTTACCCCATGAATCCTGATATCTATGACTTTCCATTTGCTTCCACAGATGCTATACCATTGTTCCAAAGGCAGATAGCTTATGATAGGTCATCCTCTGCTTCCCAGAAATAGCTACTACCCTATGATCAGAGCACTTGCAATAAAACAACTTCATCGACCCTTACAACAATCTACCGGGAAAGTTACTCACCTGTCAATACTGTGCACAAGGAAATAGAATTTGACACTGGTATCAAGCTATGTAAAGATCTTTCCATTTATTTGATGAACATCCAAGCTCAAGTCCTTGCCCCTCTATTGCAGTAATAATTTTCCCATTATTATGTCTGAAGTTATAGCAGGAACACTATTAATTAGTTATCTTGGAACTATAGGATACAGACCTCGAAGAGCATCTAGACAAATGAGCTATTTCTCTAGTTTGGGTCCAGAAAACAAGTATACCTTCAAGAAGACAAGGTACCACAGAGTGACTTTACTATTTTATCTTTTGAATACACTAAAGGTGATCTGAACCACAAAGCATTTCTAATCGGGGAACACATTATAAGATTGGAAATAGGAAATACAAATGAACCTGTGAGATAAAAATGGAGAAAATCCCTCTTAGTAGAAGATCTGAGATTTGTTTTAATTTAGCTGTTTTCATTGAGTGGCTGACTTAAATGCTGTATGATTAAAACTGATGATCAAGAAGAAATAGAAACCCAATGTCAAAAAAGGAAAAACAAATTGCTTTGACAGGTTTCTGACCCTGAACTCAGACCAACAAGCTCCCTTCACAGGAAAGGAAACAGTCAGGACGAACCTCTTCTCACCCCATTCCTGATTTACTGCTTTTCTTCTCACCTAAAGGAACCTTCGGGTCCAAGTTTCTGTACACGCCAATTGGTATATATCAAGCAACTGCAATTCTTGCAATTTTATTTTTTTACAGCTTCTCATGAACAATCTACAAGGAATTGACTCTTTCTCAGTGTCTTCCTGAGGGGGAAAATTAAAACACAGCCTCAATGACTTTTCTCAATAGTGACATTATTAAATTTGAAATTAAGATGGTGATGATGATCATCATTTCTTTAGACATATTGAAGGGAACTATATGCTAAATATTCTGATTAATTTAGGAAAGAGGTCCCGTTTATTTCTAGATAAATCTAACTTCTTTTACATGAATATGAACATTTTTATTTCACATAGATTTTTTTTAAGAGAAGAATCTCACTGGGGAAACTATACTAGTATTCATTCAAAAACAACCCCAAGGGCTGGAGAAATGGCTTAGCGGTTAAGGCATTTGTCTGTGAAGCCAACAGATCCCAGTTCGATTCTCTATGACCCACATAAGCCAGATACACAAGGGGCACGTGCATCTGGAGTTCGTTTGCAGTGGCTAGAAGCCCTGGCATGTCCATTCTCTCTCTGTCTGACTGACTCTCTCCCCTCTCCCTCTCTCTCTCTCTCTCTCTCTCTCTCTCTCTCTCTCTCTCTTCTTGCAAATAAATAGAAATTTAAACACACAAGAAATAAATCCAAATTCCTTATCTGGCTATGATTCTGATACCTTTTCATTTTGGTTTTGGTTATCATCTGATTCCTTCTTTTAGAATAATAGTTCAATCATATTCTTACTTATAGGCCTTAGGTTTTTTTTATTGTTTTCATTTTTTTTCAGAGAGAGAAAGAGAACGTGAGCATTTTCTTACTTATAAACAATGAGTGCAGCCTTTCCAATGCTTTCTTCCTGATTCCCTATCCCTAATTTGCAACTTAACCTAACCATCTTTTTCATATACCATTCTTTGTTTTTTTCTCTGTAGATTAGCTATGAGATTCATAAAGTAATGGGAACATATACACACTACATACATTCATAATGATATTCATAATATTGGATCTTAAACCAAACAGAAAGTAGCATAGGTTAGACTCAACTCTTATTTAACTCCTTATGTTTGTCTTAGTAGAAGTCAGAGAGGTTATTAATCCAGATCAAGAGAAGGAAAAGTAAATGTTTCAATTAATATCATTAAGCTTAGAAGAAATATATTATTGAGAAGAAAAATATAAGTTGTTTACATATTGAGAATAAAAATATAAATTATTTACATATATGTAACTTTAGCTCTACACGTAAGTAGTGGCTTTTATCCAGCACTGACTAATGGCTCTGAGATAGTTGCTAACAAAATGTGCTTCCTTCTGAAAATACACAGCATTATTCTAAATTAACAAGTCTACTTAAAAGAAGACTTGATCTAAGAAACCTATGAAATTTAAGAAAGCAGTTCATATTAGGATTAATTGGATGAGGCATAACCTGTCATGGTGATAGAAAATAGAACATCTATTTGGGAAGTCTAAGGCTGTAGTCAAAATACTATGAAAAAAAGAGATAACAGAAGGGATTCAATGGTGAGGAATTTGGGAAGGAAAAAAGGCAATGAGGTGGTATCAGATTATAATCATGGTATATTATTAATATTTATAGTTTTCAATAAAATGTTTAAAGAAAAGAGACACTATGCAGTGAACAGATCTACCTTGAACATTCTGACAATGTAAAGCTTAGCTTTGGATTTCCATTGTCATTTGTCAAATGCAGACTTTTAGCTTCAAGTGCTCTCATTACGTACATATAAACACATGATCCAATAAAACAGAATGTTAATGTGATGTTCAAGTGCTGACACTGCATAAGGGGTACATGTGAGTTTATTGTACTTGTCTCTCTAGTTTTGTATACATATGAATGTTTTAATGACAAAATCTTTAACAAAAGAGGAGTAAATGCCCTCTGATCCTTATGAAAGTACATTTACTTCAATACTTTATTCTTGAATGTATTATTTTAAATTCTTTTGAAATGTTGAGTTGACTCACTAGGTAATGTGCTCATCGCTCAAGCTGGAGTATGAACCCTAGAGCTCATTAAAAAAGAAGAAGGAGGAGAAGGAGGAAGAGGAAGCAGAAGCCACAGCCATGGTCCTAATAGCTCATAGCAAGCACCTCAAGGAACAACAGAGCTAGAACCCAGAGTGAGAAACCCCAACTCCAATGAGCTGGGAGATGAGGACCCATTAGAAAGTTGCCATCTGACCTCCTCAGGCCAACAGTGTCACACATGTACCCCAACTCATAATGCAATATGCCCATACACATGAAGATGTTTGCACACACAAATAAACAATAAAAGTAAATTTTAAAAATAACTTCAAAAAGTCAAAAACATAAAGAAAATCCTACAAATACAAATTCTTTGGTTGCCATAAAGGTGAATTAGAGAAATTCTCTTTAGTCACATAAAAATAAAGCCAATATATAGATGAGTAGGAACTGTAGACTTAAATGCTATTATAATCCTTAATGGAGAAATTGGTATCTAAAATTTAAAAAAAGGAGCAAAAAATCTAGCCTAGGCTATTATAAAGCTGTGGTTAAAATGTTCTATTTGCCTGGGCCTATTGTTTTTTTCAACAGTGCTGTTGTCCTCAAAAAAAAAAAAAAAAAGTAGCAAATGAACAGTGAGAGTTCTATAAACTTGTTCATCTGAGAAGCTGTGTTCACAACTTTCTCCCCAATGCTAAAGTTAATTCTTTAAATATTCCTATAACTGCCAGCAACTATAGAGCCAAAAATAAACAAGCTCTTAAACTGAAAACAAATAATTAACCCAGTTTATCACTAGGTTTGCTGAATTATATTGGATTATAAGATAATAATGGACCAAAACAAACCAGATATGTTACAAAAGTTAGTTTTTTAAGCACTCTGAATTTTTCCCATCACTAAATAGAATTAATGACGCCTGGTTCTGCATATTTCAAAGAAATAAACTACAGAAAAATCAGAATATTGTGAGGGTTAAACATAATTGTTTATGAGAGTGACTGTAACATGTCGAGTATCTAGCATACCCCAAGCATTTTGCAGAAATAGTCTCTGATCTTCAGCAATCCTCTAGAATGGAAATTGCAGCTTCCGTTTTGGAAATGAAAATCCAAGTTCAATAGGTTGCCCCAGGTTATAACAGCAAATAATTACTGGGTCTGAAAGGAAATACTTATTCTTGTTCCTCTGACTCTGCCCTCCCTACTCCATTGTCTCTTATGAAACCATGACAAAACCACCAAAGTACAAGGCCACTCTATTCCTTACAAATTTCTTCATTAAAGGATCTGAAAGACTGACAGAAAATTGCTCATCAGAACTGCAATAGAAAGAAAAATGTGCTGCCGCCTCTAGTCCTAATTCCAGCACTTCTCTTTTCCTCTTAATGATTCATAAGCATGCAAAGTGTTCAAAGAATTTTTGCTCCTTGAATAAACAACCAGGAGGGAAATAATCCCCAGGCCATTTATTATTCCTGTTTATGCAACATGTAATGTCAATTAAGTCTTCCCAAACAATCACAATAGTAGCTATTTAGCTCTAATTTTGTTGAATTGTTAACAGACTTTTTTTTGTTATCCACTGCATAACGGGAAGAGACTGTATCCTCAGCGAAGAAAAGTGGCAACCTGGCATCAGGGCTGTGGTTCATTAGAAATTGAGGGGCAGGGGAACTCCAGCACATTTAAAATTCCACATTTGAATTTTTATTACTTGGGCTGACAAGCCCTTAAACACAATGTCATTGATCAGTAGGCAGTGCTAGGGAGACACCTGCTGGAATGGCTGGCTGAATTTTGAGGCCATGCCTTCATAGAATACAATAAATTCACTAAACAGTAATCCAATAATGAGTTTGTCAAATCCAGGATTCTTAGCCATTAATATCAATCTTTCACCAAAAATACTTTGAAACTAGACTTTGTAATGAAAGAGCATTTTTACAGAAGAAATCACAAGCCAGAATCATTTAGTGAACATTAAAATGTGATTAAAATGTGAAAATACAACTGCCAATAGAGATGTTCCAGTGCCATCATCAGATTTTTGCCATGATGTTATATGTATCTTTAAGACAACTTTATTTTTTAAAATTTTTTATTATTTTTTATTTACTTTTGGAGAGAGAGACAGAGAGAGATAGACAGAAAGGGAGAAGGAGATAGAGATGGGCGCGCCAGCAGTCTCTCAGCTGCTGTGAACGAAATCCAGATGTGTCCACCCCCTTGTGGGCAAGTGCAGCATTGCACCCTTGCCTCACTTTGCATCTGGCTAAACCTAGGACCTGGAGATTGGAACCGCTGGACATTGGAACCAGCGTTCCTGGGCTTAACAGGCAGGCGCCTTAGCAGCTAAGCCATCTCTCCAGCCCAAGACAACTTTATTTTTAACTAGCCAAGCTAAAGCTTTTTACCCTGTACTATACTTAAAGAGCAACTCCCTTAAATGACAATATTTTCATTAATATAAAATGTTTTTTTTTAAATAACTGGCTGGTACTAAATTTAAGGTCTAATTTGGGACAAAGTTTATATATTTATTTATTTTTCCCTATTCCTAGTTGACTGAAACACATCTCTTGTTAAACTTATTCCCTAAAATTCTTAGTAGTGTTAAATAAAACTTTTTTAGAAAAAAAAAAAAAACAGTGAAATGTTTGTTCAAGTCTTTGTTATTCAAACATCTAGGCTAAATATAACCATCCATTTCCTTGCCTCTGCTGTACTATCTATACAGTGAACATGAAAGCAATGTTCTTTGATGATGCTTTCATGATGCCATAGGGTCACCATCTTAAATATACACTGTGTGGGGCAAGGAAAGGAAGTAAACAAGAACTTGAGAGAGTAATCTAAGTGTGCACCCTCTCTGCAGCACAGATGAATGCTGTTTTTATTCACTGTTATCCGTGTGCTTCCTCATTGTTTCCTTCCTTCTAGGATTCTACTTAACTGAGGGGCTGGCTAATGGGGTCTGTGTGTATATTTATAATAAAGCATTTTCACTGTGCTTAGAACCAGAGGTGATACGGATTTACAAGGATTGTTCTAGAACTCCTTTGCTATTTGGATACTAGTGGAGGTGTTCTTGACCATTTGCAGCTGCATACTTCTAACACTTTCCTTTGACTGATCTGCAGGACTTCACCTAAAGCCTTATAAATCTTTGAAACATCAGATTCTTGGTACCTTCACTGCACAGGTAAGGATATGAATTACACAGGAGTTAAATGAAGAACCTCATTCTTACCTTCTAGTGAATACCTATGCAGCTTCATATGATTCCAAGACCACACTGGATCGAATTTCCTAAAGAAAGCCAAACTGGTTTCTATGCCTTTATACTTATCATTATAGTTTCATGATCTTTTTTGTTCTCCCCCAAACCTATAATTTCCACATCATATGCTCCTCCTCATGGTTAGTCTGAAACCTTCTCCAGGAAGATGGTGGTAGACATTAGGAGAGTCAAAACTCATAAAAAAGAAAATTAGACACCACTAAGAGCTTCACAACAAAGGAGATTTCTAATGTGCCCTGCAAAGTTAAGGAAACATTGTGAAAGAGGAGACAGAACGCTTGTAAGAGCCACAGGCTGGGAAGGGAACCTTCTGTGAGGTATTGTCTTCCTCTCAGGGACTAAGGCATATATCCATGACCCATAGTGATTACCTGTAACACACTGGGGAGGACCCTCAGTGAAATAGCTTTGGCAAAGTGGTAACATATAAGCATAACCCAATGGGGATATGACCAATTTGCAATGAGCTCATAGATTAAAATTTCTAATAAAAACTATTTAAAAATATTCTCAGCAGTCAGTATAAAGGCTGATATTCATAATAATTGATAAATCAATGCTAGTTGAACACATGTTGAAGGAAATTTCTTTCCTTTAATGGCATAACTGAAATCTTACATTAAATTCATTTGATATTTCATTGGAGTGCAATGCTTTAGAATGAGAATAGAGAAGAAAACGCTTATTGAGACTCTACTATATATCTGGTTCTATGAAAATATGTTTAATTCAAGCCTTCTAAGGGTATAATAATAGACCCACACTGGAGACCAAGAAATGGGAAAGCAAGGTCATTAAATACCTTACTGAAAGTTATCAGAAGCACTTAAGAATTTCTCATTTCTTCTTATTACTCTAGGCTCTTTCATGATCTCAACTATCAATCAATCAATTCTATGCAAGTGACCATCAAATTGACATTGAACACTCCTCCACATATTGCATTCCCAAATTGCATTTGTAACTGTCATAGATATTTTGTAAGACATACATCTGCCTTTTGAATGTGTCTACTTGAATAGACACTTCATTAGTTCTAGATATCCAATGGGAGAAACAGGCTGTTCTGCCATCCCAGACTCACAATTGAACAGATGAATTAGACAATGCATAGCTGTGATACACACAAGCTAACAGGATTCCATGAGAGGGTCAACAGGGAAAGATTTCCAGAAGAGTTCAAAACTGAGACTTGAAAGATGGAGAGGAATAACCAGACAAAGGGTGAGCATTAAATCTTCCAGGAGAGGGAGGAGCATATTTGAAGGCCTGCAGGCAGGAAAGACTGCTGTGGGCTTAAAAGTTTGCCCACATTTTTGAATATAATTGGGACCTTCTAAAGGGTTTCAAGTACAGCATTTCAACAGCGCATTTTGTGATGTAAAGAAACGTTACTCTGATATTGTATGGAGAAGCGATCTGAGCTGAGCAGGAATGGACATAGCAAGAATCATTAAGAGGCCAATCCACAGTCCTAACATGAGATTTCAGTGCTGGGGACTGATGGCGTGAAAATACAGGTAGAGAAAGTAGAATAATTAACAAGCATTTTAAAACTCAGGAAATGAGATATGACAGACTTCTAGTTAGCGCAGCTGATGCAATACTGGAAATCCTTTTCTCTAGGATCTTTCTGAGAATGGTTTGATAAAGCACATTTAAGCAATATAAGATTATTGAAAAAGTATTAAAAAATCAAGCATAAATAGCCAGGAGTGGTGGAGCTTACTTTTAATCCCAGTTCTGGAGAGGTTGAGGTAGGAGGATCACAATGAGTTTGACTATATAGTGAATTCCAGGTCAGCCTGGGCTGCAGTGAGATCCTACCTTGAAAAAAAAAAAAAAAATCAAACCTGGGGCAAAACCAACAGGAAGATTTGGGACATGATCACTTTAGAGAAAGGGAGACTAGGCACGATTACTTTCACATACCATTTCTTGTCTAAGTTTTAACATTTCTGTTTTCATTCATTGATTCTACCTAGACTTCAAATTCAGTTTCAAATACACATGAAAAACAAGAATGGTGTGTTCCACTTTTATAACTTTTTACCAGATATATCCTTAAACTGTGTGCTTTCGCTTGGTACTTGGTTGCTGTACCTCAGAATTAAATTGGACCATGATTAAAAGCAAGGCTACGAGGTTGGAGAGATGGCTCAGTGGTTGAAGGTACTTGCATGCAAAGCCTTGCAATTCATGTTCAATTCCCCAGTATCTACATCAAACCTGATTCACAAAGTGACACATATATCTGGAGTTTGTTTATAGCAGCAAGAAGATCTAGCACACTCATACTTTCCCTCTCCCCCTCTAGCTCAAATAAATATATAAAATATTTTGAAATAAATAAAAATAAAACAAGACTACATTTTACTCTTCCTGGAATCCACCACCTCTTTTAAATACTTGTTAAATATAATTAAATTAGGTGTGCATTTCTTGAGAGAATATCCTCACCCTCTGTTTTTCTTAATAAGGAACTATATTATGTTCTCATTTCTGTTAATAAAACAAAACACAGAGGTAAGGTTAGATGAGGGAAATCAGTATATCTATGTGGAATCTTTCTGGAATGCTTCAAAGCTTTGGGGTACTCAATTCCCTCATCGGCTTTAACAAAACTAATCTCTCTTGGAAAATTTCCACCCTCTCATAGAGGGGTCAGCAAAGTACACCTGGGCTATGGGCCAAATTCAGCCCACCATGAGGCCAAATCTGTCCACCTTCATTCATTGTTGTGTTTATGCTAAAATGGCAATTTTGATTACTTGGAATAAGAACTGTATGAACTGCAAAGCCAAAAATATTCACAATATAAGTCTCAGTAGAAAAGTTATTATGACTCTTGCATTAGTAGAGTGTTTTGTAAACCTTTCACCAGTCTCTGGTAAGAGTTTAGTCAGAATCATCCTAGGCAATATTTGACACATTGATGTTTTTCCATTTTCATAGGAGACAGAAATCGACTAGGCAGTCAGGGTAAAAGAGCCCCAAAAGTGAATATTTTTTTGTATTCCTTGACTAAAATCAGGAAATGTCACAAAGCTTTCCTGGATGTTACAAGTTCCAGGAAGGATTTCTGGATTAAGCTTGCACCATTCCTAAATGACAGAAACTCTGATCCTTAGCTAAGATTATAGGAAAAGCTATAAAGTCTACCCTTTGTCCATAGTAACCTACAGATATGCCCTCTCTTACATAGCCACTCCCCATAAAAAAGCCAGATCTAAGTCTTGATGTGGGCTTCTCAAACTGCCTCTTGCCTCTCTGGGCAAGAGCTCTGTCCTCTTCCTTCATAAGGGCTTCTTAGGCCCTCTTTAGCCTCCCTAGGCTTCCTTCTCTTATGTTCTAAGCTTAAGTAGCCCCCTTCTTCCTAAATCTTATACTATAATAAAAACTTTATAAACCTTATTCTGTAGTCTGTGGATTTCATTCTTTGAATTCATAGGACAAAGATCTAGAAACACTTCAAATTTTCTTTGGGTTGGTTGTGTCTGCATTCCCACATTACCTTCATGAGTCAAGAAGTAAAATATCAGTGAATAAGCTTCAGCTAGGACAACATGGGAAACAGAAGGTGCCATGATTTTCTGTCTTCTATTCAAGCCATATACCTGGCTTGACTCTGCTTCTCAGTCAAAGTGCACATGTCAGACTTGGATTCAATGAGCAATCTTTTCAAAATGATGTGCCTTAAAGCCAGGCTGAGGACTTTTAGATAGCCAAAAATGTCAAAATTCAAAGACTCTTGCCAAAGCAAAGACTGAACCCTGGTTTAATCATGCTCACGGACTTTCCTTAGCATTAGCATATTTTCTTCTCTTTGACTTGTGCAGCCTTAGCCTTTGCTTGTCTCCAGAACATCCTCTCTCCCAGGCATATCCTGGCTGATATTTGTCCCACCTTGCAACTTGAATTTGATCTCTCACCACAGCCCAGCTCACCCTTCAATACTAACCTGAGCCAGACCTTGAAAAAAGAGCTGCATCCCTATACTCAGGATCTCTGGCTTTGGGGATTCTGTTATACTCTGAGGACTGAGCTAGGACAAAAACAAATAGGTACTGAGTTATCAAAGCCAGAACAGCAACAAACAACTTGGATCACAGAGCCAAATTGGGAAAGACAAACAGGAGTCTCAAATGGTCAGGAATGCTCTGCAACTACAACAGCAGCATGAATCATTCACACACCTGTGCTCCTTATTATAAAGTATGATAAAATTAGCAACCCTATATCTTAATACACAAGGAAAAGGCATTGTACCTGTCTAGAAACAAGATAGAACTGTTCAACATACATACAATAAGCTAAACATGGTGTGACATAAATCAGGGTGAGGCTATGATAGTAGAAAAAAAATATCAAAATTTGTACTTAGTCACAATGTATCTTGTGGAAAGATCATCTCGGCTATCTTGCTTGAGGTATGCCGACTCTCAACTTTATCAATCATTTTAATCATTTTTAGTTATGCATGAATAAGGAAAGTAGGCTTAACTTGCTTGAAAGAAAAAAAATTATCAGATCCTAACAGTTATCTAGGTAGCATTATCTGAAAATAGTGAGGGCTGGAGAAATGGCTTAGTGATTAAAGGTACTCACTTGAAAATAAATAACCAGTTGAGAATGTCAGCATCTTCATCTTTCACATCTCAATTTAGGTATATGTTCTGTTACTTAAACACTACTTACTGTATCCATGGGAGCCCTAAGTGGTTCTGGAGTTACTGGGAAGGTTAATCTCTTTAACTTTGGGTAATTTAAAATCTTCAAAATAATATCAAAATATGGATATAATACTTAGAAAGATATGTTCAAAATAGCCCTTATTCTGTTGATATGTAGCTTCCAACTCTAGCTAGAGGCAATTATAATAAGGAAGCAGCACATTCTATTACCTCTAGGACTCATAATTCTGAAAGTATATGGCTGAAACTCCAAATATCAAATAACACACACCCATGTACTGCCCAGTAGTGGAAAGACTGAACGAATGTCTCAGGAAGAAGTAGGTACAACTGCTTTGTTGACATACAAGCCAAGTTCTCCTAATTTATCCATAGTGAGCTAGTAGGTTGAAAAGGCTTAATGTCATACAAAGGAAATACAGATGTTGAAAAGGTAAATTTTTCAGTGATATCCAATATATTTGGCTTATACTAAGGATTCATATTATGCCTTCTTTGGTACATGCAATGTGACTAGATCAGTATGTGAAACTCATTATCACAATCCTCTCCACCACTGCTGTGGACAAAATATCTAAAAGTTTTATCTACTATATTAATTCTTGTATGCTTTCAAGAGTATTCCACCAAAAATAAACACATATTGACAGTTCATCATCTAGAAATACTGCTTTGAGGAATGATCCTACAAGGATGAATAGAAATGTAAGAAAACAAACCAAAAACTTTCTTATAAAATATGTTGATTAACTTAAACTTATGAAAAGTAATAACAATAAAAAATTCCTGGATATGATAATTAGATTTAATATGATTTATGTTCACATAGTGAACTCTTATGAAGCCAGACAAGTCATTTTTGAAGGACATTTAATCACAAGATAAAATTTTCCCCATATATTCTCAAATGAAAAAGCAATATTCAAAACTAATATTGAAGGTGATCACTATGTATGAAGTATAGTTTACTTCCTATTTTAGTATAGTGACAAAGCTGAAAGCAGTGACATAAAAATTATTATGTTGATGTAGAAAGACCAAGTGAATTTTATTTTATTATTTTGTTTTTTTTATTTTATAATGAGCATATATTACTTTCATTATTTTAAAATAATAATCATTACAATTAAATAGATATGAGAATTTCTATGCAGATGCCCTAGGGAGAGATCACACCTCTAGCTATTATTAGTTAACATATTAGAAAAGATTATGACAATTAGCTAAGCATAGGGATGGCTTAGAGAAAGTAAAGTGGGTGTGTGGATGAGTCAATTCAATTTAAAAAAATAATCCTTTACAGACTTATAATGCTTTGCTTTTACAAAGGACTTTCACATATGTAATTCTGTGGGGATTCTTTCAGGTTGGGAATGTACAAACACAATGAAGAGTGGTCAGTCATTAAAAGACATTCATTGCATTGCCCCAGTAGTGGGCTTATGTAAGCATCCTAGTTTTTAGTGAAAAGGATTTTGAAAAGTAGTCCTCATGAAATGCAACACATGGCATCATAGTATTCTTGTCCTGTTGGCTACCTTGGTTGCAGCATGTCCTGCTTGCTCCCTGTCAAAAACCAAGACTATGAGGGACACAAGGGTGCAATGTTTCACTTGACCACAAGGGGGCAAACGCATCTGGATTTCGTTCGCAGCAGCTGAGAGGCTGCTGGCGCGCCCATCTCTGTCTTCCTCTCTCCCTCTCCCTCTTTGTCTGTCTTTCTCTGTGTCTCTCTCCAAAAAAAAAAAAAAAAAAATCCACCAAGACTATGTACATGGACTGCTAATTAGTATCCCTCTGTCTACGCGTAATTCTATCCTTGCTTCACTTCCAAAGTCTGTCCTATAGATGAATTCACCACTATCTTTTTTGTTTCCCCATTGATTGAAGGGTGATGATGTTACATTGATTGCACTTGCCAATGAAGCACTTCCTCCTCACTGAACAAGTGATTTCCAATTGTAACGATGCTAGTAAATTGAAACATGTCAGAGAAGTCAAGAACAGTCTATATAGTTTAACAGATCACCTCATCAGAGCCTTATCTTTTGATTTCCTTTTCTTGGCTGCATGCAGGAGACCTGGTCCTGGGCCAAGGAGAGCTGTGTATCAATTACCACAGATAGAGCCAGACCTTGAGGGTGTCTAGCTGGTCTAGCAAGCATTCATCTGGGACTTGTTCATCTGGCATGTGTCTCAGTGATATGTAGCAATTCCCTTTAGTTTGAAATGATTCATCTTTTTTATTTTATTCTATTTTAAAAATATTTATTTATTTATCTATTTGAGAACAAGAGAGAGAAAGATGCAGATAGTGAGAGAGAGAAAATGGACACATTAGGGCTTCTAGCAACTGCAAATGAACTCCAGATGCATCGCCACCTTGTGCATCTGGCTTTACGTGGGTACTGGGGAATCAAACCTAGGTCCTTAGGCTTTGCAGCGCCTTAACAGCTGAGCCATTTCTCTGGACCTCATATTTATTTTAAACAATAGGTGATTGGGGCATTACATTTCCATTTTGGAAAAATTAATAATAAAGAAGGAAAAGAATCAAATTATATATCCTCAAACGTTAGTCTACAATACATGATAAGGAAATAACTAGAGGGAATAAAGGAAGGGAAGTCTGTGTTTCCATACAGCAACCCTTCTAGGAAATTTCCATGAATATACAAAAGTCAGGACAGGTTATATGCCTTATTTGAAATGTTAAGAAAACAGGATCAAGTGGTTAATTTGCCCTAGCCATAAAATCAAACTTGAAAAGATAATCTACTACTTAAATAAAGGTAATTCATAACAAAACTCTGAACTTAAGACATCTAACTTAAAGCAAAACTGTGGAATTTAATTTACTAAATGTCATCTGTGGACAAAACCATATATGTATGAGTTAGAAGAAGGGTTACATAAGAATACAAGGATGAATACAAGGATGCACGCCTTTAATCCTAGCACTTGGGAGGCAGGGATAAGAGGATTGCTTTGAGTTCAAGGCCATCCTGAGACTACATAGTAAATTCCAGGTCAGCCTGAGCTAGAGTGGGACCCTACCTCGAAAATATCAAAAAGAAGAAAAAAAAATAAAACAAAAGAAAAGAAAAAGAAAAGACTACAAGGATGAAGCCTTTTCTTATATCACATATTCTCTCTACTTCCACTTTCTCATACTATTTTAATAGCAGATACTTCATCAAATATAGCTCATTTAATTTTGATAACATTGTTGTTGTGCAATGTTCACAACCAAGTTTTGTAAACATTCATTCCCCAACACTAGAACACATGTCCATTTTTAATTACTTCTCATCTCCCAAGCCCAGTTCCCACCTGTAGGTAAGTAGTCATCAACTTTCAGTATCTGGATTTGCCTGCTTGGGACATTTCCTGTAT
The DNA here is from genome assembly GCA_036365145.1 of Orientallactaga sibirica. NCBI lineage: Eukaryota > Metazoa > Chordata > Mammalia > Rodentia > Dipodidae > Orientallactaga > Orientallactaga sibirica. Next base: position 38,222,341 of record JAEOAD010000013.1, read on the forward strand.
GTGGTATTATACAGAACTTGGAGGCTTCACTCTATTGGTTTCTTCTCCTTTCCTATTCCATTTTTAATATTTCCTATTTTGGTTTCTTCTCCTTTCCTATTCCATTTTTAATGATTTCACCCCAGTCCACTTCAGCTTATTTTGACAGACAAACTTTTGAAAAGATAGTTTTGCTCTGAGATGAACCCAGACCATCACAGTTTGGAGGAAGGGACAAACCCTTTCAGATCCAAGTTTTGAAAGCCTGCTCTCCACAGGGCCAAGTATAATGATATACCAGCATCACCCCAGTCCACATATCTTTACAATGGACTCTCAAACCATCACCACAGCTTGACCTTGCCTCTAGCAAGGTGATTGCAGATGCAAACTATAAGTAATAAACCACTGAATATATTGGGGACAACACAGTAGAATTATAACTATCACACATTGTAAATTGTACTCAGACAAACTACAATTTGACCAACTTAAAAGAGTCCTGTAAAATCAAACAAGTTTGTAAAGCAGAGTAAACATTTTAACTGGTATTTGACTAAAACAATGCAAACTCAATCACCATCAGCCATCATCAAACCTGCAGTTCAAGTTCAATATAACCAGAAACTAGTCTCCAGTTTTCCAAACCATTCAGGAAAACTTTCATCCCATGCCAACAACTCCAATTTGAAATGGTATATCCAAAACATCTTCAGGTCTCCATGCAAACCACAGTCCATCTTAATCCAATTCCTGGGACTGACTTTCATGCCTCAGCAGCAGCTGGAAGGCATGCATTTTTCATGCTTCCCACACAGATTCTTAATCCAGGGACAAAAATAGAAAAGCAGGTTCCTTCTTTAGTCAACTCTTTCCAAGAGAGTTTGCATTTTTAACAGTCTTTCTCAGGGTTCTTCCAGTGAGCATTGACAAACAAAATAAAGTATGCCTCTGCTTTTATCAGGTTTTATAAAATCAAAATCTTAGATATCTTGCTGTCCAACAAATTTAGATAATGTACTTTTCTTTTATGCTCTGTTGCTTGAATTCTCCTCCCACAGCATTTATTTCTTTGCATTGCCCATTCCTCCAAAACAAAAGTTCCAAAAGAGGAGAATTCATGAAGTTCCATAATGGCAGCGGCCTGCTCTCAGGGCCAAGTCTGGATTCAGAATAGTCCATAAAACTCCTCACCACCAGGCATCTTCTGTAACATTCCTCCAAAACAAAAACTGAACCAAGCAGACAGTTAGGTTAAGCTGATAGGCACAGTTATGGAGGAAGGGACATTATTTATTGAAGCTTACAGATCCAGGGGAAGTTTAATGGCAACGTTCTCAGGCCAACCACAAAGCCACCACACCTAGGTCATAGTTCTCAGCATTTGCATATCTTTACAATGGATTTAATCAGATACATATTCATTCAGGTGATTGCTGAACCAATGTAATAAACCACTATGTTTGTTTGTTTGCTATTTGTATCATTACTTCCCCCTTACTCCTTAAACCATTCCCAACAATTTTGTTTGTTTGGGTGACTTTCCTTTTGTCAATGAATTCTAGGGGGTGAAAACAAAATAGTATAATGTTATCAATTAGAAGTGAATCTTGAAAAACAGCATTTATTTCTTTACCTTGTTAGTCTGTAACCCAAACTAGTTGTTTAGGACCTATCATAGTTCTCAGCATGGTATTTAATGACAATCAAACTATGTTTGTTTGTTTGTTTGTTTGTTTATACTGTGGGTATAATGTTCAATTAAACTTGAAAAACAGTCCAGGAAGCTAGCAGTTAACAAAAAGTGATTTGAAAACAAAGAGTCCAGGAAGCAATAAAAAAGTGATTTGGAGGGGCTAGAGGGAATGCTTAGTGGTTAAGGCTCTTGCCTGTAAAGCTTAGGACACAAGTTCTCTTTCCCTCTTTCTCTTTCTCTCTAGTAAAGGACTTTTATAAATTGATTTTGCATGCAACACTATTATGTTTCATTGTCTGCCTGACTCAGTGTTTTAATCACAAGCACATTTGATGCCAGTTTACTACCATTGGGCTACAAAATACCCCAGAAACTAGTTCTTGCTCATCACCTCTCTAGATTCATTCAGTTGTCTCAGAATTCCCCCTGCGGTAATTTCCCTCTGGAACCAATTGTGTCATTTCCAGAGGAAAACAGTTCATATTCACAAGAATCCGGAATGCATGAAACTAGCTAGTTTATGCTCATTTTTTTCTTCAGGTAAGGAAATTATCCTCAGGTATAGAATGTGACACACTGAAGCTTTGGTAAGATTGCCTGAGAAATTAAGTTAAAATGAATGTCAAGTGATTTTTCAAGAAGTAAGGTTTGGTCATGTTTCACTAGGTACTATTTGTTGATTTCCTACTGTGCACCAGACCTTGCTCCCTAAACTTTAATTTCATACATACTCTTGTTCTATCTTCACATAAGCCTTAGAATTTTATTTAAAATTTAGCAAACACAGCAAATAAACTTTATTTATGAGCTGCAAATATTAGCTATTGTTTGTCATATTTATCTTAAAATCCCCAAATGATCTAGAACTAAATCTCCTCCTTGTCACTTTGATTTTAGTTGGAGAAAATTGTGGGAATCATGTTTCAGATACATGCAAATTGAATGATTCTTTTGTGTTCTAAGTGAGTGTCATAGAGCTTGCAGCCTCCTTTCTGTCCCTGATGTGGCTGGTACTCTGCTTGTGACCAACTATGCAACCACTAAAAGTTTCTTGAACTGCTATCATTTTTTTTTTTATTTTCACTTGACAGTAAGCTTCAAAAGCAGTTTCTTGGATCTGAGTAAGTCTATTTACATTTCTAGGCCAGTTGAGGTTGTCAGCCCTCAGATGTCTTCACATTTTACATCTCAACAACCTCTTCATAGCCAGTAATCAGTTCCTATCTGGTCTTAATTGGGGAAAAAAAAAAAAAACACTATCCATGGTCACTTATATATAAAATATTTAGTGATGGGTAAAGTTCAAGTATTGGCCAATCAAGAACTCAAACCCAATTGGTTGAGCCAAACCAAGATGATGTGTTGATAATCATCTACAACTTGAAGGCCAATAGGATCTTCCCTGATATCTTTCCAAACAATGAAGAATAAATTAACTAATCTTTATTTCCTATTCAAGTGACCTCAGCTCTCCCAGAATCCAACTTACCACTATCACCCATCATGAATGAAATGATGCCTTCAGCTTATAAAAATGTGCCTGCTGCCTTCCTTCTCTTTACCCAGAAAAACAAACATGATGATTGTTGTATGAAAGGAATAAATTAAATGCTGAAGGAATAGACTGACTTATTGATAGCAGAGACATGTTCACTTCACATACTCCCAGAGGAAAAGCAAGTATGAAAGAGGACCATTTTGTCTTAGTGTACCAAGGCAGGTGAGTGGAAAGTCAAGTTGACTTACCTACATAGGTTGACTTGTGTACTGTTTGAGTTGACTCATTGCTAGAGAATTTTGTCTTCTGATAAATCAGCTACAAATCTGCCTAACTTTGATCTTTTCACATTTGTAAAACTACACTCTGTACTAAAAGACAGTAAAGAAAGAAATATGCTGTGCATTAATTGTGAATATCATCATGTTGTGTGGGTGTGTGTGTGTGTGTGTGTGTGTGTGTTATACACACAGCATAATAGACACTGCTTTTCATCACGTTCACTACTGAGCCATAATATGTGATGGTGGCAAAGAATATCAATTTAGGAGTCAGGAATCATTGAAAACAATTGCTGTCTCTGCCACTTAGTAAGTTGTGGTAAACCTGGACAACTTTCTTGCTCTCTCAAAGTTTGTTTCCTAGGTTGAAAATTATTAATGGCACTTGCTTCATACAGCCATTGTGAGGTACAACAAGCTGCGTCCTAAGGTTCACTTGTAGTTATCTGCCCATTGCTGGGACAACACACACCACCAGAGGCTGATTATGGGAGCAAAGGATTTTTTTTGGACATACAGTTTTGAAGGGCAGTTTTGTCATTGGAGAGAGAATGCATGGCAACTGGCTCACATCTTCATATGTCAGCAAGAAGGAGGAAATCCTCTGAGTGAGCTAGTCCTGAACACCTTGTGAGATGAACTAACAAACCTCAAGGCCCACCCCCAGGGACCCTCCTTCATCAAGGCTCCACCTCCCAAAGGCCCCACCCGCTGGGGTCAAAGTAGGAAGCTTAACCACAAGCATTGGAGACTGTGAGGAAGATTTTACATTCAACGCTCACAGGCAATAAGAATTATGCCAAAGAACTTCTAAAGGGTTTTTATTATTATTCCCATGATTATTGTAATACCATCTTCCAATTAATATTAGGCTCATTTTACAATGGAGAAAACAAAGACAATTGAAATTAAATAATTCCCCAAACCCGTTTTTACATAGTAAATCACTGAATACATTGTGTAACCACTGTCCTGTGTAGTATGCCAATAACCTCTAGTTATGTTTCCCAAAGAGAAAGAAAAGATCACACATGTTTCATGTGAAAATTTTATTTCTTTACCTTCCATACATATGCACAAAGTAGCCACCTTTAAGGGCAGTATTCATATAGCTATGTAATTTCTGCAATGTGTGTTTATCTTTGTGGGGAAAATTCCAACTGTCTTTGTTCTCTTGCCTACTCTTCTCAAGCTGCCTGACTTTCTTTCTTTTTATTTTTTCAGAACCAACTAGCAAGATGTTCTGGAAACAAGATGTTTCTTAGCAACATTTTGTTTATATAGATGAAAACATGACCTTTTCTGTCACCTCCTAGAAAAGAGAGATCCTTAGCATTTCAATGACATAAGTTATTGGAGCTCTTGGGCTTTTAGTTTAGATCATGCTGGATGTTTTTCATTCTTTCATGAAGGGAGTGTCCTTCACTTTAACAGCAGCTCTTCAGGGTCATGGCTAATTTTGTAGCATTGCCTCTGGGAATGCACATAACTACACAAGCCCATGAAGGTATACATATCTTCTAATGCCTATGTGTCAGGTAGCTTTGTTTGGTTTATAGTAACTGTTACCCATTCTACCTACCTGCCTTAAATCCCATCAAAGTACTAAGTTCTGATTACTTGAAGTATTTTTCCCTCCAAAATGAAAACACGCTGAGCTCAGTGCAGTGTTTGGAAAGGGCTGACAGGAGGATGTGTAAGGCTTGAGACCAAAAGGCTTTATCTATATCTTCATTATGGGTAAGTTAGTAGTGATCAAACCCTTCAAATACTGTTCTTAGACCCAAATGAAAATATTTATTTGTGATAACTTGTTCTAGAGGAGGAGGCATCTTCAGAAACAATAGCAGACTATGTGATCACAGGAGTACTGGTGGGGTAGTTGAAGTACTTAATTCAAGGAAGTTAATATGCAAAAAAGTTTTATTGGGCTGGAGGGATGGCTTAGTGGTTAAGACTCCTGCCTGCAAAGCCTAAAACTTCTTGTTCAAATCTCCAGGTCCCACGTTTAGCCAGACGTGAAAGTGACTCAAGCACTCAATGTCGCACATACGCACAAGGGGGCGCGCTCGTCTGGAGTTTATTCACAGTGGCTGAAAACCCTGGTGAGCCCATTCCCTCTCTGCCTCATCTTCTCTCTCTCTCTGTCTCTCTCTGTCTCTGTGTCTCTCAAAAAAAAAAGAAAAAGTTTTCTTTATGCTTCTCTACTACTGAGTGTTCTCTAGAGAAACAGAAGAGAAAGAGAGACTAATTTGAAGGAACAGGTTCATGAAGTTGTAGGGTTAACAAATAAAAAAGCAGAAAAGTTCCAACAGCATGGAGAAAATCAATCTAGAGGCAAAATTCCTCCCTTTGGAGACCTCAGTTTTTCACACCAAGGCCAAGGCATTCTACTGAACAGATAAGGCCACTCCCATCAAGGGTATTGATGTACTGATATCACATCTGTAAAATACCTCAGAGAATCATCAGGACTGGTGTTTGGCCAAACAACTGGATACCATAGTCTTGCCAGGCTGACATATCATACTAAATGTACCAGCTTCTGGCAAACCCTGCTCCTCCTCTGTAAGAGATCTCTAAAAGTAAGCACAGCTGTAGAAGACTAGCACATGCATGTAATATTCTATGTGTTGAAAAACCCTTATTATAAATGCATGCCCACATTTCCTTTTCCTCTTCTATTTTGAGATAAAACGTAGATGCTCATGCAATTGTAAATAAATAACTCTTGTGCAACTCTGATCTAGTTCCCTCCATTGGTTGCATCTTTGAAACTATAGAATAATACTATATCCAAGGTACTGGCATTTATACAAAGTGGAAAACATTTTCTATCACCACAAGTGTCACTCATATTTCTCTTTGGTAACCTCAGTTTCTGCCTGCCTCTAACCCTGATTCATTAGCAAGTACAAACCTGTTCTATATTTATAATTTTTCATTATGGATGTTATATAAATGTATTTATATAACTTGTTTGGATGGAAATTTGTTATTGAGCATAATTTTCACCTTGATTATTGTTTATTTAAATTCCTTGAGTTTCTCCATTGGTAGGTGACACTCATTGTACAAGGACACCAGGTTTGTATAGACATTCACTGTTAAGGAATATCTGGGCCATTCCTACATTTTGCTATAATAATAAAATGGCTGTAAATATTTGAGTGTAGTTTCTTTTTAATTTTATTTATTTACTTATTTATTTAAGAAAGAGAGAGAGAGAGAGAGAGAGAGAGAATTGGCATGGCAGGGCCTCTAACCACTGCAAATGAACTCCAGATGCATGTGTCAACTTGTTCAACTGACTTTTTGTGGGTACTGGGGAATCGAACCTGGGTTGTTTGGCTTTGCTGGCAAATGCCTTAACCACTAAGCCATCTCTCCAGACCACGTACTGATTTTTGCATAAGACTAGTCTGTACTTCTCTGGGCTAGATACTCAGATATTTTATTGCTATGCATGATGGTAGTTGCAGTTAGCATGCTAAGACTCTGTTTTCCAGAGTGTCTTTTAGCATGTTCCATTCTCTTTAGAAAACCATGAAAAATTCTGTTTCTGTACTACCTTGATAGTCATATTTCACTGTGGCTTCAATTTGCATTGCATTGACAGTGGTTGACTTTTTCATGTGGTTTTTGGCTACCTGTAGCGATTCTTCATAGAAAGGTTTCCTTAAAATCCCTCGCCCATTTTGTCACTAAATTGTATGACTTTCCCTGGTTGAGTTTCAAGAGTTCTTCATAAATTGTAGATGTGAATCTTTCCTTGTATCTGTAATTTACAGATACTTGGTCTCAGTTTGTACCTTCTCTGTTACCTCTTCACAAGGTCATTGCTAGAAGAGATCCCTTTACACCCATGATTTTCTTTTCCTTTCTGTCCCTTTCTTTCCCTTTCTTTTTTTCTTTTCTTTTTAACCTGAGCTGCTGAGTTGCCTCAGAATAAAGTGATAGAAAAGCTCTCTGTCCTCCTTCAGATTATTTTGTCCCTTTATGAGAACTCAGTTTTATATGTTTGTAGGGCTGTTTGTGGGTTTTCCGTCCTGATCCATTGGTCAAGACACTCATCTCTCTATCTATCACAGTCTGGATTACTACAGCTCTCTATTAAGTTTCAGAATTGGGCTATTCCTCCCAATTTAAATTTTTCTCTTTCAAAATTATTTTAGCTATTCTAAGTCCTTTGGAGTTCCATGCAAGTTTTAGAATAAGCTTGTCTGTATCTATAAAAATATCACAGAGATTTTGGTTGAAATTCTATTAAACCTGTGTAAAATTTGGAGAACTGAAAACCTTACTATGGTGAACCTCCTGCTCTGTGAACATCTCAATTTCTCTGCCCATTTATATTTAGATCTTTGATTTTTCTTATGAACATTCTGTTTAGATTTCCACATACTTTTATATATATGTTTTCCTAGGTTTACACTGGACTTTAAAAATCAAGACATTGGCATAAAGGTTTTTGCTGACTTAGGAGTCAACACTTTAATCACTCTTATCCCTCCTCTTCTATATAGCCAACATTTATTAGTTGGGCTTTGTTGAAAAAAAAAAAAATCATCTGTTTACAAGTAAGAAATAACTTCCTGGGCTGGAGAGATGGCTTAGCAATTAAGACGCCTGCCTGCTAAGCCTAAGAACGCTGGTTCCAGTCTCCAGCGGTTCCAATCTCCAGCGGTTCCAATCTCCAGGTCCAACCTTTTAGCTAGATGTAAAGTGATACAAGGACGCAATGCTGCACTTGCCCACAAGAGGGCGCACACATCTGGATTTCCTTCGCAGCAGCTGAGACTGCTGGCACGCCCATTCTCTGTCTCCTTCTCCCTCTCTGTCTGTCTCTCTCTGTGTCTCTCTCCAAAAATAAATAAAATAATTAAAAAATGTATTTAAAAAAAAGAAATAGCTTTCTAGCAGGACATGTCAAAAATTTGTCCATATCACTGATGAAATCAAAGAAACTGCAAATTATCCAAGCTTGGCAGGATTTGCTCTTTTTCCTTTCTGCTCATTCTCAACAGAAAGTGTCTTCTAATAGCATCAATAGGATTAAAGGTTTTGAAATATGTACTTTTTCTGAGCTCAACACCTATAGGCAAAATCAGCCTTTCCATACCTTTTGAGGTGCCCAACCACTTACCCTTGGGCTAGTACAGCATTCTGATAGAAAGTAGGGGTGGGATGCAAAGCTCTCCACAAAAAAAGGTATACATGGTGGTAAAAAAGTGAGAGTGCAGACATCAGGCTGCTCCAGGAATTAATTTGCAGGTCACAGTGAGAACTATCGACATGCCATAGCCTTGCAGCACCACAAATATTTCATTGAGACCTAGAAATGTGTAGTTAATGTGGTTTGTTTCCAAGTGAAAGCCACACATTACAAATCACTTCTTTTCTCTGATTAATTGCAGGATTATACTGTAGTTCAGAGGTTCGATGTTCCTCGGGGCACATCTCCTGGGGTTTTGTGTGAAGGAAGAATGCAATCTGAAACACAGAGGATGAATGTTGCACATAGTCGAGAGCAAGTAAACTTGCCCATAAAAAACATGATAAAATACTTCAAACTTAGCAACCTCAGTTTCCCAGACTGGGAGATAAAAGGCCATTGAGTAACACAACCAGTAAGAGTGATCAGTGAAGCGTCAAAGCATGGAGAAAGAGGACTGAAGTCATCATTTCTGTTAATTTAGTTAATGTACAATTTACATACTGGATCATATTCCCCCTAACTCCTTCTTTAGTCCCCCCTCTTCCCTTTTAATTAATGCCTTCTTCTGTCAGACTAGTCCCTCTTCTAATCAGATGATTTGTTTTGACTCCTCCATCCTCCATTTCAAATGTTGGTGAGCTCAGTATTGTAAAGGTCTTGTGGAGATAAAGCCAACCTCTCTGGGTTGTGACTTGGATTCACATTTCTCCATGACCACATGTAGGTGTGTGTATGTGTATTGTGTATGCAAGTGGTGTATGCATATTTGAAGCATGTGGGTGCCTGTGTATGTGCATGTGCATGTGCACACGTGTGTGTGTGTGTCTGTGTGTCTTTGTGTGTAGGTCAGAGATCAACACAGTGTGTCTCACTCCATCACACTCCTCTTTGTTCTTTGAGGCTGGGTCTCTTGCTATACCTAGAGCTTACTGATGCAGCTACCAGTAAGCCCTGGAGAATCTCCTGCCTCCACTGTGCCAGCACTGAAATTACAGGCATATTCCACCACACATAGAATTGTATGTGGATGCTGGGGAAACTTAATGAGTCCCTCATGCTTGTACAACAAGCACTTTACCACTGAACCATCTACCTGTCACTTGTCTGAATCCTGAGTATTCTCTATCTTACCTGTAGGCTCATAAGAAAGAATTAAGAAAAGGAAATGGAAGCATAAACAGGTAAAAGTGTAGACTTGGTACCATCACAACTCACAACTACATGCATCGATGTATTTGTGCAATGCTTACTCAACTGTCCTCTCTGGCAAAGAAACAGAAAATTATTAAAAACTTTGTCCGATAACTCACCACTTTCCATGTAAGAAAAAAAATCTTCTGTCATGCTTTAGAGAACCCACTAACTAAGCACAAAGTAATATCTACTCTCAAATTACTACTAAACACTGTTCACCCTCTTACCTTTTAGTTCTGTTTATCTGGCATCACTTTATGGCTGACAAATAGGACAGTTCAAGTATACACGCATAAAAGGTAGATTTGAATAACTGCTTGCTTATGTGCGGAAAAAAAAATAAAACAACATTTATAAAATCAGTTTCCCTTTCTGAGAGTCACACACCATTCCTTGTTAAAAGAGACCAGCTGGTTGCAGATTGCTATGTGCATGCTAAGGGTGGCAATTGGAAAAGCAATCATCAGGCCTTAGGTGGAGGCTGTGTGTAAGTTTCTGGAATATAGACAGTGGAGTGTAGCATACCAGCAGATTTAAGCAAATTCATGAGGCTTCAAAGTTAATATCTGAAACACTGTCAAGTGCCAGATATTTTGTTTCACTCTGTTAGTAAATGTAACAGATGGTTTGCAAACATGCTTGGGATCTGAAGGCTGACTGACTGTGTCAGTCTGATAGAAATAGAAGAAAGCAATTTGCAACCTCAGAATGTGAGAAAAAGAAAGCTTCACAATTAATCTTGAAAGAAAGGGACTTTTTCACTAGATCTGACTAACAAGAGCTTAAAAATGATGCTCCCTAACCAGCAACTTCTGCATTTTACCTTTTAATGGACATCAGTCTGGAAGATTAGAATAAGGAAATGTCACTGTCCAGAAACTAAATAAAAAGCATATGTGTCATTTTGATAGGATAGTGAAATCACCATGACAGACATAGCTCTGTTGCCATGGGGATGTTATAGTCTCAAGAAATCCAGTTCTGCAACTTTTTCCCTGTGAATCCAGCAAAATAAGACACTGAATTCTGTCTCTTTTTCTTCAGTCCGCAAACAAGAAAACACTGTTAACCTTACAGAAAGGGGATGTTAATAGCTGTGCTCCTCTATCTGTCTAACTTCTACTTCTACCCTTCCCATTGCTGTGCCCAAGAATAATATAGGTCAGCCAGGACCACGGAAAGTTGTGGCTATTACTGAAAATGCATGTGATAACATATTTAGCTTTATTTTTGTACTGGTTTCAGGAAGAGGCAAGGCAAGACAATTTCCTCAGTTTGAGACTCTGTATTGAGAAGGTCAGTGACAGTCTGATCAGAATGCCAACTCAAAATGTGCACAGAAGTTCAAGTCACTATATTATGACTGCTAAATGGCCGGAAAGTTCCATTACGCATGTAAAAACACTGTTTACATGTTGGTTCATTCACCAAGTCCTCTTGTACATATGCTGAGATATAGATGGAAATGTTAAAGGTAGGTAAAGGGAAATACCCAGAGAAAAGCTGAAAAATGAAAGCACAAAGTTACCTGTGAGTTTAGATATTTTGGGGGGTTCTTCTGCTGAAACAGGAAGCTTATGTTCAGCTGAGACGAATTTAAAATCATTGCCCACTAAGAAGTTTCCATGTCCAAAGAAATGTCTTTGGGCCCATACAGAGCAGTAAGTGACACAGCCTTCCTCTTGAAGAGAAATATGGTGGTCACTGGTAATGTACTGAGGCGGGGGGACCTTGGTTCAGCTGAGAGGAGCTGGGATGAAATGACCATTTAGAATTCATGCTACTAGGAGAGTTGGAAGCACCTTACCACAGGCAGCATTTTAGGGTCTCAAGCTAGACAGAAAGAAAGGACTCTAGAAATCTGAAAAATAAGCAAAGTGGTCCTTTTTCACACATTTCAGGGAGAAAGTTATTTGTCTGGATACAGCATACAAGAGAGAAGTCATGGAGACAATGCGGAGAGAGCTTTGCTCCTCCACAGTGTTTATGGGGGAGGACTTATTCTGCTGCCAATCTACTCTTTGATAAAATCCAAGGGCATGACTCAGGTGGCTTTCAGTTTCAATGATAGCAAGGGACTGGTCTTATTTTCCTACCTGGCCTTGAACTCTGTGCAGCAAGGGCCCCTTAAAGTGACCACATCTATGTTCATACAGTCACCTTTCTGATTTCACTGGACACCCAATGGCATGACCATGATCATTGATTTTGCTTGTAATTGGTACCATGATAAGTCTCTATTAAGTTACTTCAAGAATTCAAAATATTAATCATATTCCATTTCCTCTTTATCCTTGTATCTTTTCTTCCCCCAAAAAATAATAATGCAGGGGGGCTGAAGAGATGGCTCAGCAGTTAAGACACTTGCCTGCAGAGCCTAAGGACTCAGGTTCCATTTCCAAGTACCCATGCAAAGGCAGATGTACAAAGTGGCACATGCATCTGGCACTTTTTCTGGTTGCTAGAAGCCCTGGACACCCATTCTTATCCTCTCTCCCTCTTTCTCTCTCTCTCCCTCCCTCTCTCTCGCTCTTAAATATATAAATATATTTTTACAAAGTAATAATAATAATGAATCCTAACGTGGATGGGTAGTTATTGCAAGTCAAGGTAGATATCCACTTTAGAGATGGCAGACAATGGCCTCGGGGAGAGTCATAGGATCATCTCAACTAGATGGAAGAACTGAGGAACAGTGAAGATGACATCGTTTGGGAGAAGCATGGCATTGGTGACAGAGTATGGTGTGAGGAAGAAGGCAATCCCCCTCAACTCACCACCAAGCAGGGCAAGGAAAGTCATGTGAGGGTAGTGGAGTATGCTGTGTCAGGGACTGAGCAGCTTAAAGATGGTATCTGCCATGAGTCTTGAGAAAACAGATCAAGAGTCATACCCCAGACTATCTGCTTCAGAATGCCAAGGGCAGGAAAGGCTGAGCAACATCTACAAATGGAAGGTTACTCTACTGCTGTAACTGAATGGAATATACAGTTTTGGATGGTATGCTATGATGACAGAGAACATTAAAAAAATTTTGGAAGCCGGGCGTGGTGGCGCACGCCTTTAATCCCAGCACTTGGGAGGCAGAGGTAGGAGGATCGCCGAGAGTTCGAGGCCACCCTGAGACTATTCCAGGCCAGCCTGAGCCAGAGTGAGACCCTACCTCGAAAAACCAAAAAAAAAAAAAAATTTTGGAAAAACTTGAAGGGTGTCTGAAGGTAAGCTAATCTAGCAGTGCTAGTTATTTTTGCTTTTGATGGCTATATGACAGCTATAATGGGAAATGTCTTTACCTATAAGGTATGCATACTATTGTACTTGGTTATACTAGGGCCTCAAGTTCACACATGTGCTGCCAATGAAATTCAAGCTCAGGTAAATGAATGGTATAATTAGTAGTTGAGCCAGGATTTCAACCTATAGCTATGTGATACTTATTAAATTTGTTCATTTTGTCTCTGAGGATTCAGTAACTATGCACCGTATAGCCACCCTGCAGCTTGATTTTTCCCTGTTAGGAATGCTCATTGCCATACTTAATATTGACTGTTGATCTGATAGAACCTAGAATCACCAAGGAGACAAATCTTTAGGCATATCTACAAAGGAGGTTTTAGGTTAATTGAGCTGTAAGGACCCACTTTAATTGTGGGTGACACCAGCCCATAAGTTGGGATCCTATACTAAACGAAAAGGAGAAAGCATTCGTTACTCTCTGCTTCCTGACTATGGACCGAATGTGACCAGATGCCCCATGTTCCTGACCATGATTGACTATATTGACAAAATGTAAGTTAAAAATAAACCCTTCCTCCATTAACTTATTTCTTGTCAGGTTTTGGTCTGAAAAACAAGTTACTAATACACTAGGCACAAGGTAAAATGGTAAAACTAAGGTGAGAACACTTGCAAAGTGGCACGCTTATTCTGGTATACGAAGGCTAAAGTTCAATGAGGTGGCTAAGAGAAGCCTCCTCTGGTGTCTGCTTCTGTCTCTATATTGACTGTGATTGCCATGAGAGGTGACCAGAGATGACTCCTTACCATTCTGTTTCTGTGGTTGAAATATTACCTGGGATAGGGAAAAAATGAAACAAGTAGCCTGAGACTACAAAGTGAATTCCAGATCATCCTGGAATAGAGAGAGACCCTATATTGATAAAACAAAAATACAAAAACAACAACACCAACAACAACAAAAACAAAACAAAAAAAAAAATGAGAGTATATTTACCTTAACTGCTAGTTTGTAATTCTCCAAACATCTTCATTTTAAAATCTAATCAAATATCCAATGCAATTGAAATTGGATCTTGCTGTTTTATCACAGAGATAACAAGTATCTCCCTCATCTCTTTCTCCCTCTCCCTCTCCCTCTCCCTCTCCCTCTCCCTCTCCCTCTCTCTCTCTCTCTCTCACACACACACACACACACACACACACACACACACACACACACTTTCTAAGATCGATAGTACCTGACAGTAGAATTATATCATAGCTCAAGTTCTTCATGTATTGTTCTCACATTATTTTTGTCACATCCCTTTGAGCACTGTTCATTCCAAAGCTCAGGCCCCAAACCTGGGTTGAACACATGAATAGAAATGACCCCAGGTCAGTGTCTGGTGATGTTTTTGGATCAGCTGAATGTGTCAACAGTTACTGTCTTTTGCTTTACTGACAGCCTTTATCATTTCGATATGTGTATCTCCTTAAGTCTCCATAGTTGGCAATGAATGAAGCCAAAACCAAATGTATGTGCCTTTACACACATATAATATGGACTGTATGAATATCTGTGTGTGTGTGTGTGTGTGTGTGTGTGTGTGTGTGTGTGTGTGCATGCGTGGATGTGTGTATAAAGAGTGATGATCTATATGAGATATGAAAAAAGAAGAGCACTGAGATAAAGGGAACAATTTTAACATTCTATCATTCTCCAGACTTCTGACACCTCAGGTTTCAATGTCACTGTGATTTGTCATTTCTTTACTTTCTTTACTTTCTTTACAATGACATTGTGATGAAAATGATACTGTGATTGTAATATTTTACTTTCTTCCAAAATTAATCACTGAGATATGGATTCCTTAATTTTATTGTTTGTCTTTCTTAAGATATAAATTAATTTTCCTTGTTTCTTTCAATAATATTTCTTTAATTCATCTGTTTTTATATAGCAATTTGCTGCACTGATGTAAACTAATTATTCCATGAAAGAATTTCAATGTACTTACTTATTCTTCTTGTGGAAGTTTGAATAGATGTCCCCCAATACATTCAGTGTTTTATCAGTTTGTAGTTTGCATCTTCAGCCACCTGGCTGGAGGCAGTGTCACTGGGCAGATCTTAAGGTGTGGTGGTAGGTTTGAGTTCCGTTGTAAAGATATGCAAAGTGTGCCTAGCAGGAGTTCCTGAGTTGTGCTGTGCTGTGTGACTGTGGCTTTTGCTCTCTCTCTCTCTGCCTGGTCCTGTGAAGATAGGCCAGCTTCTTCTGCCATTATGGAACTTCCCCTGGATCTGTAAGCTTCAATAAATCCCTTCCTCCATAACTCTGCCTGGTCTGGAAGTTCATCTCAGCGAACCTGAAGCTATCTGCTACAGTAAAGTGGTACCAAGAAGTGTGGGTGAGATGAACCTGACCATATGGATATTCGTTTTTTGGAACCTTTGTTTTGGATGAATGGGGGCATGGATTTGGTGCTTGCAACTGAAGATGCCTTCTGGAGCGGTAAACCAAGCTTTATGGACTATTCTGATGAGAGTTTGAGAATACTAAATGCAGATAGTATTGAACTTCCAGGCTTGGCTTATGAGCTTTCTAAGGAGAAGGAAAGACTGCAGAGCACTTTGTTGGAACTGGGCTACTGGCATAAGGGATGCTGCATTCTGCTGCCCAGGCCCAGAGAGTTTGATCAAAGTTAAATTTGTAATGGACTGATATGCTTGGCTAAAGATATTAAACTGAGAGATTTAAGATTTTAAGTTGAAAAACCTCAAGCAAGTTAAAATTAGAGGCACTGAGACTGGTTTTAGGTTACTGGAGCTGCTATTGTCAACACATTAGCAATCTTAAGGAAGGTGGCCCAACTGTTTTACATTAAAACAATGGAGAGGATGCCTGAAGAAAAACTGTTAGAAATGCAAACTTTTTTGGAAAGAGTTGACTGGAGAAGGAACCTGCTTTTCAAGGCTATGATTTACTTCCTCCTTGGATTAAGAATATGGCTGTGTCCTGCACACCTGGTATTAGTTTTGGAAGCATGAAAAATGCATGGAGTGGTCATGAATTGCACACAATTCCAGGAACCACTGCTGAGATGCAGAATGTGGTAGGGCATGATGCCCTTATAGGCTGGAAGAGCCTTTGGAAGATGGACTGTGGTTTGCATGGAGACCCGAAGATGTTTTGGATATACCAGGACTGTGCAAGGGCTACCATGGAGTGCAGTGTTGGCCTGGGATGGAAGTATTCCCTGGCTATTCTGCGCAGCTGGAGGGGTTGGAATTGGAAAACCTGGAGACTGTCAGTCTCTGGTTATATTGAACTTGAACTGCAGAAGTTTGATGACTGCTGATGGTGGTTAAGTTTTCATTGTTCTAGTCTCTCCTTGCTATACTTTATACCAGTTCAAAACGTTTACTCTGTGCCTTTACATGTTAAAAGTATTTAACTTGTTTGATTTTACAGGACTCACTATCTTAAGTTGGTCAAGACTGTGGGGAACTTTGAAACTGGACTGAATGCAAATTACAAGGTGTGATAGTTATAAATCTATTGGGGGCCGGGGTGGAATGTGGTAGTATGAATAGATGGCCCCCAAAATATACAGTGTTTTATTAGTTTGCATATGCAGCTACCTGGCTGGAGGCAGTGTCACTGGGCAGATCTTAAGTTGTGGTGGTGGGTTTGAGTTCCATTGTAAAGATATGCAAAGTGTGCCTAGTAGGAGTTCCTGAGTTGTGCTGTGCTGTGTGGCTGTGGCTTTTGCTCTCTCTCTCTCTGCCTGGTCCTGTGAAGACAGGCCAGCTTCTTCTGCCATTATGGAACTTCCCCTGGATCTGTAAGCTTCAATAAATCCTTTCCTCCATAACTGTGCCTGGTCTGGAAGTTCATCTCAGTGAACCTGAAGCTGTGTGCTATGCTTCTTTTAAAAGATAATTCATGTGTTTGAAATTTTAGCTTACTATGAACAGCATGGCCATAAATATTATTTTGTTTTTATTCTAATGGTCAAGTGTATAAATTTCTCTATCTGTGACAGTGTGATTACAGTGTTGTTGTTCATACATTCAATATTATCAGAAAATATCTATCTCAAAATAAATCATACCAATTTACCTTGCCAGCAGAAGTATTGAAAAATTTTGGTCATTCAGTTTCCTCATCAATTATTGATATTGTCAGCCTTTGAAATTTTGACCAATTTGTTGAGTGTATAATCACATAGTGCTATTGTTTCAATTCCTACTCTCTGATTACTTAGGAAGTTAATGTCTAATACATGCACTCTCTCAAATGTCAACCATTATGTCTAAAAGCATCACTTATATGATGATGAATAAGCAAACCTTCAGCATTAATCTGATGAAAAATTACCATAGATGAATGAAAGTATCCCATCATTCCTAAGAATCAGAGGAAGAGAATATTTTCAGTAAGGTTTTAGTATTAAAACATTTTCCATAAACCAAATGGTTTTTTAACAAAATTTGGTTAACACATATAGAGAGAAATCTATATGCAATGTATAGTCTGAGAAACAAGACTGCATTAGAATAAGAAATAGATATCAAAAAATAAAACCATAAAGTAGACAAGTGTGGTGGCACACACCTTTAATCCCAGCACTCAGGCAGTGATGTAGGAGAATCACTGAGTTTAAGGCCAGCATGAGACTACATAGTGAATTCCAGGTTAGTCTGAGCAAAAGCAAGACCCTATTTTAAAAAAAAAATAGCATCGTAAAAGGATATATAATGTATAGAATAGATCTAGAGGCTGGAGAGATTGCTTAGCAAAGCCAAAGGACACAGATTCAACTCCCCAGGACAGACGTAAGCCAGATGCACAAGGTAGCATCTGGAGTTCATTTGCAGTGGCTGAGGCCCTGGCATGCCCATTCATATTCTCTCTCTCTCTCTCTCTCTCTCTCTCTCTCTCTCTCTTTCCTTGCAACTAAATAAATAAAAACTAAAAAAATTAAAATAATATATCTAGGAGCTAGGGAGATAGTTCAGTTGATAAAGTGCTTGTATTGAAAGCATGACACCCTAAGTTCAATCCCTAGCACATAAAGCTAGTTGTGGTGAAATACGCTTGTAATTTTTGCACTGGATAGGCACAGAGAAGAGTATCTCTGGGCTTGCTGGCCAGCTAATCTACCTTTCTGGAAATGTCAAGACTGATGAAAGGTCCTTGCTCAAAAAAAAAAAAAAAAGAAAAAAGAAAGAAAGAAAGAAAGAAAGAAAGAAAAAAAGAAAAGAAAAAGAAAAAGAAAAAGAAAAAGAAAAAGAAAAAAAAATGGGTGGGCAACATTCCCAACACTTATGTCATCTAGCCTCTACATAACACAGACAAACATATGCATGCACTCTCACATGCACATGCACCTGCTCACAAACAAACATGCACACACATGAAACAGAGATGCAAAGACTCTGCCATTTGGAGCCCATGAAGCATGAAGAGCATCTACATGACTACAAATGCCCTTCTTATCTTCAGTGCTTCTTGAATCATGTATTCTAAGCAAGGAACTTTCCTCTGTTCTTTTAGCTTTCCCAGTGTCTCAGCACTAAGGTCTCTTTTGTTTTGTGTTCCACAAATAATTCCATTTGATAGAAACTCCTACACACTACCAATTCTATACCATTTAGTCAACTTCCAATTATACTTGTTCCAATTTCTGTACCAAAGCATCTCTTAATGACAATCTTTTATGACTTCATTCTATTATACTGTCTTCCATTTTCCTTCTGCCAAGTGAATCATTATCTCTATTGCCATGTCTTTGGTTTAATTTTCCAGAGGAATTCAGCAGCCTTCAAAAGGGAAAGTTCCTTGTATATATGTGATTAAGCTCAATAGTTAATCAGACATGATAAAACAAATAAGGACATTATTCAACATTTGGGCAACATTATTGGAATATTCACTTATAAAATCAACAGGAAGATGATCCTTTTCAAGTTATATCCCAAGTTTCTCTGGCTTTAGGATACATTTTAAGGTCTAAATATTATCCTGCCATCAGTGTTGTTTCAATTCACATAAGTTTTATAGATATTTTCCAAGATGCATATTACTTTATATAAGTTCATCACAATCTGTTCAATACTTTCAACCTAAGTCACTTTTAAGGTATTGATTTGAGTCATATTTTCAAAGGTAATGAAAATCCTAAAGTATTTTAATGTATTTTTCCACTTTCCTTTTATCTTCTATTCACACATTTTTATTAGAAGTGCTTTCTTATACAGGTCAGCTAAGTAGCCATAAAAGGACAGATCAGTGCTACATATACACCATTGTTGCTTAGAGACCTTCATTTCAGAAGCACACTGTTGGAGATATATGTGTTCACACACAAATGTGTCATATACATATATATGTATATATATGGAGAGAGACTTAGGATAGATAGATGAAAGCAAAAGAAAGAGAGAAAGAAATGAATAGAACACAGAAAGACTAGTTTACTTGTTGCTGATTTGCTGGTTGTGATGGTTCAAGTCATAAATTACATTAAGAGAGGAGCATTTCTTAACAGCTAGACTTCAGCAGATGTGTCTCTGTTTAGTTCTACACATTAAATTTGGCTTTAGATTCAAGTTGATAGAAAACACCATGTGGAGAATGTTAGCCATGTATTAGGAAAGCTGGTTTCCAAACTGCCATTGATTATTCACTGTAAATGGTGAAAAAATTTTACTTTCCCTCCTATTCCCCATTCCCTAATTTTTACATTGTCTTCTGAAACTATGGGTGGATACTAAATTAGCCAATATCTACTTGAATATCATTTATATGTATGGGGATAGTGTGCTCTCAAAAAAATAAACTAATTGATCTGAAGTCAGGCAGAAAATGCTCAAAGATCATGACTCTTATGTTGACCATAGTATAAAATATAAAAGTTAGCAGAAATAAAGTAATGCTTTTGAAAAAATTGTGAAGACAGCTGCCACATAATGTGTTATTTTGCTGTACTGCATATGTGTTGTATTTAAAAGCACAGTTTTGCTATACTTTCAACAACAAGCATGTTTGTTCTGTCTAATAATTGCA